>OZ023177.1:24570923-24748630 GCA_963678695.2 Diplodus puntazzo
GTACTGTACAGTGACTGCAGTGTCTGGTGTCAGATGGTGTTTCTGGGCTTCATGGTCTGTGGAGTTTTGGGAGGATACATCGCCGACAGATATGGACGCTGGAAGGTCAGAGACTTCTTTAATATCTAATACTACGATTATTTTTACACAGTGGACATGTGTCACCTGCTCTCTGATTGGCTACCTGTGTTCCTGTACTGTTGTGTGTGTTGTGTGTCTGAGCAGGTGGTGTTCGCAGGTTTTGTGTGGAGCGCCTACTTCTCGCTGCTGACATCGTTCGCTCCATCTTACGGTTGGTTCATCTTCCTGCGCAGCATGGTGGGCTGCGGGGTCGCCGGCGTGTCACAGGGGTCAGCACACACACACACACACACACACACACACACACACACACACACACACACACACACACACACACATTATAAGTGACATGCTGTTGTTGCTTCAGGTTCGTGTTGAAGACGGAGTTCATCCCTGCTAAGTATCGAGCCTACCTGCTGCCTCTGGCAACTGTGAGTCACGTTTATTCCACCTGAGTTCTTTTGATTCACTTGCAAGAATAAAGAATAAAAAATATGACTGAATCTTTAAAGCAGCTGAAGTTAACCAGATCAGTTCAATTATTGAGTACCAATAATTGATAATTATTGGTACTCTTATTGATTTTCTTCTGTGGAGGAGAAATGTGCACCTTTGTTTAAAATGATATGTGCTGAGTGTGTTAGTGTGTGCGCTCCATCTGTGGTCAGTCCAGGATCTTTGTTCATGATAAACTTGGAACAGATGTTCCTGTCTGATGCGTGATGTCATCAGTAGAGAAGTCCCAGCATGCTCTCTGTCCATCTCTCAGATCTTCTGGATGACAGGCTCCATGCTGATCATCATATTGGGGATGTTGGTGGTTCCCCCTCTGGGCTGGAGGTGGATGATCCGACTCTCCGTCACCCCAAGCATTATCCTCATCTTCCTCTTCAAGGTGAGATGTCCTCACCTGTCTGTCCTCACCTGTCTGTCCTCACCTGTCTGTCTTTACCTGTCTGTCCTCACGTGTCTGTCATTTCCTGTCTGTCCTCACCTGTCTGTCTTCACCTGTCTGTCCTCACGTGTCTGTCATCACCTGTCTGTCTTCACCTGTCTGTCATCACCTGTCTGTCTTCACCTGTCTGTCCTCACGTGTCTGTCATCACCTGTCTGTCCTCACCTGTCTGTCTTCACCTGTCTGTCCTCACATGTCTGTCCTCACCTGTCTGTCCTCACATGTCTGTCCTCACCTGTCTGTCTTCACCCGTCTGTCCTCACTGTCCCCCACTAAAAAAATGTTTCCTCTCTGAAATAGGCTGAACTTTTGTTTCACAGAGTAAATAGTCACAGTAATGTATGTCTGTCTATCTCTCTGTCTGTCTGTCTCTGTCTCTGTGTGTCTGTGTTTCCCAGTTTATCCCGGAGTCTGCTCGTTATAACGTGTCAGCAGGAAACATTCAGGCTGCCGTTGAAACTCTGCAGAAAATCGCTAAAATGAACGGAGTGTCTCTTCCTGAAGGACGACTGGTGGAGCCGCCGGTGGTGAGGTTACTCTGAGCTCAAACCGGGGTTTTATTCATTTGTTTATATCAGATACCTGCCTATGTCCGAGTATATTTATTTCATCCTGTTCTTCATGTTGATGTTGTTTGATAAATCCAGTATAATGTAGCAATCGCTGCTGTTTCAGAGCGAGCGAGGCAGCTGGAGGATCCTGCTCGGCTCATCATTCAGGAGGACGTCGTTGCTGCTCTGGTACTCATGGTAATGTTCCACTTCCTCCTAACTTCTAAGATGATTAAGACTTTTCTTTTTTAAACTACCTTTTAGGACTGTATTATACAACAGCAGTGGAGAGTTGTGTGGGGTGGTGGATGGTGGGGAGCAATATGAAACACAGACGATAACTGGACAAGCCCTGATTCTCAGTGGTTGCCATAAACCTGTAGAACACTAGGGGGGACAGGCGGAGTGTTTTTACCAAGTACTGAATAGAGAAGTTAGTGTTGACGTGAAGATTAAACAGAGTATCATCTGCATAAATGAGAAGAACGTATATTCAGAGCAGGAGCAGCCAATCAGGGACAAGGATTTATTAAATCTGCCTGACTGTACCTGACGTTAGTAAAGATCAACAGATGATTGGCTTCATGCTCTGACAAACTCTTCTCAAAAAAGATATTTTACAACAACAGCTTGACTTTCTGACAAGAATAATATTCACAACAAAAATAAAAAAATTCAGACAACGAAAGAGAAGAATTCAGTTTGTTCAAAGATCAGTTTCTCTTCTCTGTCCGTCTCCAACACTGTCCTTTAGGTTTGTGGCGTCCTTTGCGTACTACGGTTCAGTGCTGAGCAGTTCAGAGCTGCTGGAGAAGAACTTGCTGTGTGTGACGGACGCAGGGCGAGAGCATCAGGTCAAACACCGCCATGAGGATGGCCTGTGTTACTGCATCCCCTTCGCCCTCAGTGACTACCAGACGCTGCTCATCAGCTGCCTCGGAGAGGTTGCACGTAAGTCAAACTCTGAGATCAGCTGCTGGATTAACTTTCATCCCTGTCATCAGTTATTTTAGAAACACTGAGGTCATGAATTTTAATTTCCCCTGCAGGATCCCACCTACCAAACTCTGTTCATTTTCCTGAGGATTTAAGAAAACCACTAGAATATTGTAATTCATTATTTACTAATCTCCAAACTACTTGATGGTCTCGATGTTGTTTCAAAACCTTTTCTGTGTCTCTATTTATGCATTTCTGGTTTATATAACACTATATTTGATTGATCCCAAAGTGTTTCTTCTGTGAGCCTGTTGAAACCTGGTGTCACCATCCATCCTGAGTAATCTGATTACATTGTTAGTCCATCACTTCACAGCTACATTAACTTGCCTGTGATGTGATGTGATTTCCTGCTCTGTATGAAACAAACCCGTCCATCACTGAGACAAACAGACTCCATGTTTCTACTCACAGACAGAAAGAAGTTCATTTAGAACATTTGCTGAATTTACAAGAAGGTCCAAATAATGCAGAATGAGTCAGAGACAGAGTTTCACAGAGTTTATAAAGTGTCTCCAACTCAACAACTCACTAAACTGACACATTTGTTAAGGGAGTCTGGGGATGTTGCTACTGGTTCAATGAAACAGTGTTTTCACAAACATATCTCATTGTCTCCTCCTCCATCCTCCTCTGTCCTCCTCCATCCTCCTCTGTCCTCCTCCGTCCTCCTCCATCCTCCTCCATCCTCCTCCGTCCTCCTTCGTCCTCCTCTGTCCTCCTCCGTCCTCCTCTGTCCTCCTCCGTCCTCCTCCATCCTCCTCCGTCCTCCTCCGTCCTCCTTCGTCCTCCTCTGTCCTCCTCCGTCCTCCTCTGTCCTCCTCCGTCCTCCTCCATCCTCCTCCATCCTCCTCTGTCCTCCTCCGTCCTCCTCTGTCCTCCTCCGTCCTCCTCCGTCCTCCTCCGTCCTCCTCCATCCTCCTCCGTCCTCCTCCGTCCTCCTCCGTCCTCCTCCGTCCTCCTCTGTCCTCCTCCGTCCTCCTCCGTCCTCCTCTGTCCTCCTCTGTCCTCCTCCATCCTCCCAGTGGTCCCAGTAAACATCTGTCTGCTCAACGTTCTTGGACGGAAGATGAGTCTGACCGTCCTGCAGCTGGTGGCGGCCATTTTGTTCATGCTGCTCAACATCTGCACAACCATGTAAGAATCTCAGAGACTCTTCTACTCTGTCTGCTGTTACTGTCTTACCAGGTTCAAGAGGACCTCCATTCTGACTAGGTCCAGATTTATGAAGACCTGTGGTCTGACTGGGTCCAGGTTTATGAAGACCTGTGGTCTGACTGGGTCCAGGTTTATGAAGACCTGTGGTCTGACTGGGTCCAGGTTTATGAAGACCTGTGGTCTGACTGGGTCGAGGTTTTTAAAGACGTTCTCTCCCTGTTTGTCCCTTCAGGTTCGGGTTCACAGTGTTGCTGTTCCTGCTCCGTTCTCTGGTCTCCATGAACTTTAATGTGGTTTATATTTACACCGCTGAGGTAGGTCCAGACTCTGCTGGTTTAAGTGAAGGTTTTTACTGGTCCTGGTCTCAGATGACGTGTTTCTGTCCGTCAGGTGTATCCCACGGCGGCTCGGTCTTTGGGGATGGGCTTCTGTACGTCGTTCAGTCGGATCGGAGGGATGATCGCTCCGTTCATCGCTCAGGTGAGTTTAGTGTCCTGACTGTGAAGCACTCAGGTGAGTTCAGGTGTTTGTTCTGTGCAGTTGTGACATCACTCTGTGTGTGTACTTCAGGTGCTGATGTCTCAGTCGGTGATTTCAGCTCTCAGTCCGTTTGCTGTGGCCTGTGTGGTCTGTGCTCTGGGGAACTTTCTGTTACCGATAGAAACTAAAGGACGAGCTCTGCTGGTGAGAAACATGTCACTGTTCATACCTTTTCAAAACATATTTATTTATTTTATTAAAATATTTTTATATTTCTTCTTTTTTTCAGCAAAACTCCTGATGATGTCAAAATGAAACTGCTACATGTTTGTTACTTTATTATTGTAGCATTTGTAATGTAAAGATATTAAATATTTTATTTGTATCAGCTTTTTCTGTGCCTTCATTAAAGTCTGTGTAAAGCAAATTCAGCCATTTTCTTCTAAACACATTAAAAAGGTCATAAATGTATTTCCTTAAAACATGTAAAAAGCATTCAACCATTTAGAATTTAATTTTGGAGCTACGCTCACAAACTGTGTTTCACTATTTCTGTTTTCAGGATTTAATGGGCGGGTCAGAAATCATGGCCGCATTACGCAACGCGGCTATAATGATTTGCATAAACTCGCCCTGCTGGAAGCCTATAAATGCATTCAGCGCATTAGCTTCAGAGGTTTTTCGGCTGGCTGTCCAGTCTTGGATAGCATCTCTTAGAATAGTTTGCAGCTAGCTAACCAGTCAGCCAGTCAGCTAAACAGTCATGTCTCTTCCACATCGCTCCTGCATCTTTCCTGGATGCCACAGTGTGCAGGGTAACGGCGCCCTAAGCTTATTTTAGTTTCCTACGGATGACAACGTAAGGAAACGGTGGATCGATTTTGTCAAAAGGAGCTACTGTGGAGAGTTAAAAATCTCCACCAACACCGTCTCTGCAGTGTCCACTTTACCCCTGATAGTCACAGCAACTGTCACCAGGTAAAGTCTGGATATCTGAAGAGTCCGCTGACACTGGTCCGTGTGGCTGAACCGGCCCTCTTTGTCCCCGGCTCGCATCCTCCCGTCCCGCCGGGACGTGTTCTCATCTCCGCCGCCGTCATTATGTTCCTGCCTGCAACCGTCCTGCCAACAACAGGTGCTCTCGTCCCCGCCACCGGCCAGACTTTAGATTCTCTGTCCAAGCCCGACCCAGTCGTTATCCCGGTCGTTATCGCCGTCAGCCAGGGAACGGTCTGACGCTCGTCACCGCCAGCGGGAAGCGAGCGCTTTTTTTTTACGAGAAGACCGCAGAAGCCCACAAACACCCACTATAAAGCAGCTTACATTGAGGATGAGTATAGCGTCGCAGCGCCGCTGTTCCACCGTCTGGGGAGAACCCTGGTTAATGTGTCGCCCGGCCGGCTCGGACACAACGTGCACGGGCAATTAAATGCATGTTGCTGAAGGTGCAAATCCTGAAAGTGATTTTACATCGTGCATCCTGTCATGTCCATGTAATGTTAGCAGATGTTATTGCATTTAATCATGACATGATTTGGCCTCATTCCCTGAGCGGAGTCCTTCTGACAGCACAATGATAATCCACAGGTTATATTTTATGTGCACCAATATAGCTGTGACAAGGAGTTATATGTAGACTGGGGTGTTATGTTTGTGTGTAATGTAAAACATGGCCTGTGAGGAACGAGGCTGAGCACTATCAGTGTCTGACTCAGAGTCAGTTTCTGGCTCTGATGGCTCAAACAAGTCGGGCTGGGTCCGTCTGATGATGCTGCTAGTAGCTTCCATTGTTACTGTAGGTTACGTCCTCCTGCAGGACACGGAGGCAGCTCCCCTCCTGCGTGGGCGTGGCTCCAGCGCCTCTAACTGACACGCCCCCAGCGTTTCACAGCAGAGAGAAGTGCTTGTTTTTCCATAATTTGGAGACCTAATTTTATATATTTGGCAATTTTTTTAATCTTTCAAATTTGGCTCAGTGGTCAATGACACGTTTCTGTGGTATGACAAACTCATAACACAAATTTATTTTTGCTTTACACGGACTTTAACACTCACAAGTCAATTAATTTATCTATGTATGAATGAAGTCTGGTTAATTAAAGGGTCGTCTTTAAATTGTTTGTTCATTAAAAAATAAAAATAAAAAAAAGCGTGTTGAACAACAACAACAGAAACAGAGATTTGAAGTTTTGGTTTCTATGAATCAGCAGTTCGGTGTTAAAAGTACAATAAGTTGTTTTCAGTTCCATCAGTGTGACTGTTGCAGTGACACCTTCAGACACCAGAGAAACAAAACTGAAGAAAGAAGTTCATGTAGAACATTTGCTGAATTAACCAGAAGGTCCAAATAATGCAGAATGAGTCAGAGACAGAGTTTCACAGAGTTTATAAAGTGTCTCCAACTCAACAACTCACTAAACTGACACATTTGTTAAGGGAGTCTGGGGACTTTCTCCACGGGGACAAAGAAGGAGCCTATATTGTTCCTGTTTAGTGTCTTTGTAACATGTGACATGTTTAGATCAATAACACGTTTCTTCTTTCATAAATGGAGTGTAAATGGTGAAATCAGTGTAAACAGTGTGTTCAAACAGCTGATCAATGTTGGCAGGTAAGACTTTAGCACTTTAGACACAGAAGCAGACAGGCTGGTACAGACATGCTGCCACAAACTGACACTTTTTACAAGGAGACAAACAACTGCAGCTGAAAGATTTAATGCTCAATTTACAACAAGGACACAATGTGTCTAGGGTGGCTGTGGCCCAGGGTTAGAGCCAGCGTCTTTTTATCGGAGGGTTGTGAGTTCTGCATGTTGAAGTGTCCTTGGGCAAGATGCTGAACCCCAAACTGCTCCTGTTGTGCTGGTCTTGCATGGCAGCCACCACCATCAGTGTGTGAATGTATGAATTACTGTAAGTTACTTTGGACAAAAGCGTCTGATAAATGCTCTAAAATGTAAATGATTTAGATGATTTAGAGTTTCACTATGTTATAAAGTTTGTTATAACTCAACAAGTCTTAAAACCACAACATTTCTAAGGGAGTCTGGTGATGTTGAGGTTATGTTGTCTCGGGCGTTCACACCTGTACTATCTGAACCAGCAGAATATTCACCCTTTGAGTGAGGTGACAACATGATGGTTCCTCTGTCAGAAATAAGGTGGATGAGGAGGATGTTAGTGAGAGTTTCAGCCTGATGGTGGCGCTGTTGTGCGTGTAGACGATGAAGGTGATGATGATGATGATCTCTGGCTCCTGATCTCCTCGTTAATCCTGTTAGCTCAGACAGATTACTGTCTGTCCTCAGGGAGGAGGGGTCAGTGGAGAGCAGACTCCACCCACTGACCCCTCAGACACTGTGTGTGTGTGTGTGTGTGTGTGTGTGATTAGAGTGGATTTAGACTCTGTGGCAGCAGCTGAAGATGGACAGCAGCTCTGTGAGATGTGAGTACACAACGACTCATTTCACACATTTACACCTCAATATTGCGTGTGTGTGTATTTTACACAAACTCGATAACAATCATGAATGTTTAGTTGTAAATATGTAGTTCTGTGCAGAGTAGGTGTGTTTCTGAGCAGCCAGGTGTCTCTACCTGAACTAACAGGTCACTTTTCCACCTTTACAGTCAGCTGGTCTCATGTTTAAATGTATATAAAGAAAGTAACTATTCCTGCTGCATCAGTCACATCGTATTTAATATTTGTGCAGGAGTCACTTTAATGTTTCAGATTTATTGTTTATGTGTTGAAAAATTCAACTTCAGACAAAGTTTAAGTTATTTCACTTAGAATCAATACGTTTGTGAATTATCAGCAACAAATAACAGTTAGATCTGGAAAATTACAGCTGTGTGTGTGTGTGTGTGTGTGTGTGTGTGTGTGTGTGTGTGTGTGTGTGGTGTGTGTGTGTGTGTGTGTGTGTGTGTGTTGGTGCTTGGTACAGATGGGTCTGTTCTGTATGAGCCTCTTTGTTTCTATTCATACTGTGTTAAGTCCACACACACACACACACACACACACACACACACACACACACACACACACTTCTTGGTCTTCTCTGTCGTGTCCGTCTTGTTCTTCTTCTGGTGGCCAGTTTGTTTTGTTTCATCAGCTGCTGTTTCTGAGCTCAACAATCTAATTTCTAGTTAAGACCACTTGGTCAGAGTGAGAAGACGTGTTCTGGTCGTCCTGATCACAGATGGAGACGGTCCGACTTCCTGTAAAGAACAGACCGTTTAGTCTCCACAAAATCAAGCCTCTTAGAAATACACCTGCTTATTGACTTCACAACGACTCAACAATGAGCTGAGTAGAATTTAGTGGTCAAAGGTCAAAGGTGACCTCACAAAAATTCATCAGTTCTATAAAATCTGACACAAACAGGATAAAAGAGTTGAACTGCCCTGTGATGTCACCATCATGAAAACAATAAAGTTAAAGTCTTACAAACCTGAAACTCTCAGTTTCAGGCTGAATCCTCTCTCTGACACCAGAGGGCGACCTGGAGTCAGGTGACACCCTTCCCATGGTGCCCTGCAGCCTCCGGGGTCGCCATGGGAGACGAGTCGTACCCAGAATGCCGAGCTCAGGAGCTGTTCGATGAGTTTGTGTCGTCGTCAACATGCAGGGCGGCGCTGTGGTCCTTCAGCCAGCTGTGTGAACACCTGCAGCTGGACAGGAGCGCCGCCGAGAGGCCGCTGTACCGACCAATTAAACGCCGCCTCAACTACTGGAAGGCCAACGCTCTGTGGACAAAACTGGACCGAAGGGGTGCACAGCAGGAGTACCAGAGGGCCCGCATCTGCAACAACACCACGGTCAGCACACTGAGTGTATCATATACAATGTGTGTCAGATATACTGTCTCTGATTGGTCAGCTGTTGTCTTCTCTGTCTCTGATTGGTCAGCTGTTGTCTTCTCTGTCTCTGATTGGTCAGTGTGTGATCATCGGGGCTGGGCCCTGCGGTCTGAGGACAGCAGTGGAGCTGAGCTTCATGGGAGCTCGGGTGGTGCTGCTGGAGAAGAGGGACTCATTCTCCAGGAACAATGTGCTCCACCTGTGGCCCTTCACCATCCATGACCTGCGGGGCCTCGGTGCCAAAAAGTTCTACGGGAAGTTCTGCGCGGGCTCCATCGACCACATCAGTGAGTCTTAGATCTTTTACTATTGTCTGATCCGAACAGCTGGTTCCTCCAGTCAGCACCACCTGTTTTCTGTCTGCAGGTATCCGCCAGCTGCAGCTGGTCCTGCTGAAGGTTGCCTTACTGCTGGGGGTGGAGGTCCATGTCAACGTGGAGTTTAAAAACCTGGTGGAGCCGCCGGAGGACCAGCTCAGACAGAGTGAGAACAACCTGTCTCTATACCTGTGTTCCTGTGTACCTGTGTACCTGTCTCTCTACCTGTGTAACTGTCTCTCTACCTGTGTACCTGCAGAGGTGGGCTGGAGGATGGAAGTGAAACCAAAGTCTCATCCTATCAATCAGCTGGAGTTTGATGTCATCATCGGAGCTGACGGACGCAGGAACACGCTGCCAGGTACAAGACAGAATTTGTCACCTGAGTACTCCTCCAGACTGAAGCAACAGATTACAGCTGAGTCTGAAGATGCAGAGTTAAATTAAACCAGATCCAGTGGCGTAAGTATCGGCGGTGCAACCAGGGGCCCAGACGCCATCAGGGGCCCATGAAGGAAGAGAGAAAAAAAAAAAAAAGCTGTCCAGAATTGCCACAGGCCCTGTTTTTGTGAATGAAATAGCTGGGGGCGGTTCGGTAAGGTAACGCTGAGTGGCCTTGATGCCTGCCAGTCATGATGAGTCGTGTTTCGTCACCTCTCCGCTGTGTCTGCAGCTGAGCACTGTGAGCCGATGCATGTCTCTCTCCCTGGGCCTGGAGAGTTATCATACCATAAAATACCAAAAAATAGCCGGGGCGTTTATTTGTTTCAATCACTGAACAGACCAGGCGGCAATTTGGGACAGGCATTTAATTCCTTCCTCTGAAAAATCCAGGATGAAAATATCACAAACTTCGCCAGCTTCTCTGTGAATTCTCTGGCATCCTTCTGGGCAATAGTTGTCTTCTGCAAGTGTCCAAGTGTGTGTGTGTGTGTGTGTGTGTGTGTGTGTGTGTGTGTGTGTGTGTGTGTGTGTGTGTGTGTGTGTGTGTGTGTGTGTGTGTGTGCGCGCGTGCAGTGCACACGAGTGTGCGCTTGTGTTTAGGGCGGGGGCACAAAAAAAAATCTGCACCGGAGCCTATCACCATGATGTTACGCTACTGACCAGATGATCTGAGGTTTCCCTCAGACTGAAGTGATAGGTGTGAGCTTGCTAACATGCTAACAATTAACTACATCATGATTGACAGATATCAGTAAAAATGTTAACAGTCTAACAGGTTTCAGGCGTAAAGAGTTCAGAGGGAAGCTGGCGATCGCTGTCACAGCCAACTTTAAAAACAGGAACACAACAGCTGAGGCCAAAGTGGAGGAGATCAGCGGAGTGGCTTTTATCTTCAACCAGAGGTTCTTCCAGGAGCTACGTCAGGAAACAGGTAGGAACATTTAATGAAGGCGTTATGAGACTGTTAACGAGTGGACCTGACCTCATCATGTTTTCTGTCAGGGATTGACCTGGAGAACATTGTGTACTACAAAGATGATACTCACTACTTTGTGATGACGGCAAAGAAACAGAGTCTGTTGGATAAAGGAGTAATTTTACAGGTGAGTTTACAGCTGGACACATCAGAACCATACAGTGCAGCTCAGACCAGACCGATATCTGTCCTTCCTACAGGACTTCACAGACACTGAGCTGCTTCTCTCTCGAGGGAACGTGGACCAGAATGCATTGCAGATATACGCTTGCGAAGCAGCCAACTTCTCCACCAATCATCAGCTGCCATCTTTGGACTTTGCCATGAATCACTACGGTCAGCCGGATGTTGCTATGTTCGACTTCACCTGCATGTACGCATCAGAGAATGCCGCCATGGTTCGCCAACGCCAAGGACACCAGCTGCTGGTCACACTGGTGGGAGACAGTCTGCTGGAGGTGAGATAGATCTCTGCTGAGGGTGAGACAGATCTCTGGTGAGATAGATAGTCCAGACTGGTGATAGTCCAGACTGGTGATAGTCCAGACTGGTGATGGTCCAGACTGGTGAGGGTCCAGACTGGTGAGGGTTCAGACTGGTGAGGGTCCAGACTGGTGAGGGTCCAGGTTGGCAGATGTTATCTCTTATGTGTTCAGCTCATGCTCTGCTTGCTCTGCTGCCACATATCTTTAGTGCTGTTGGTGTTGAGGTCCTCTCCAGTCTCTCTCTCTGGTGGTGTTGCACCCGACTGACAGGATGGAGCTCTGGCCTCTCCAGTCATCCAGACCTTCTGGTTCATCAACACATCTGCTGATATATGATGCCACTGAAGATGAATATTCCTCCAGACTGATGTTTTTCTGCTGAGTGGCAGCGTCTCTGAACATTTTTCTGTCTGTGCAATAAAAACAGTCCTGTAGGGCTGCTGTAGCTTCACTGTGACCTGATCAATGACTCATCAATTTATGATCACTGTTGATATTTAACCCCCTAAGTCTGACAGACAGGTGATGGCGATGATGATGAAGGTCTGTCTGTCGTCCTGTCTGTCCTCCCCTCTGTCTGCAGCCCTTCTGGCCAATGGGTACAGGGATAGCTCGAGGTTTCCTGGCAGCTCTCGATGCAGCCTGGATGATCAGGAGCTGGTCTCAAGGAGGAAGTCCTCTGGACGTCCTTGCAGAGAGGTCGGTATACACTGTCATTACTTTCTCTATGCGATGTACAGTCATATATCACCTGTCTCTCTTGCTGTCTGTCTCTTCCTTTCCGTCTCTCAGAGAGAGTATATATCGGCTCCTCCCTCAGACGACTCCCGAGAACCTTCAAAAGAACTTTGGTTTGTTTACAGTCGATCCGACAACCAGATACCTGAACATCAACCGTCTGCTCATCACACCTGCTCAGGTACAATCACTGATATCGGCTCGTTCTTCAGGGCAGGAGACATCACTGTCCAACACTTAATTTATGTTCTTCAGGTGAGACATCTTGTGGACACAGGTGAGGAGGCAGGTCTAAACACAGACTGTGACATCATCCGTCTGCCATCACCCAGAACCCTCAGAGAAGGTAAGTTCTTCTGCCTCGTCCTCTCTTGATGAGATTGGTCTTCTGCCTCGTCCTCTCTGATGTGATTGGTCTTCTGCCTCGTCCTCTCTGACAGATGCGTCCTCTCAGTCCAATCAGCTGCTGTCTTGGTGTCAGGAGCAGACTCGTGGTTACCGTGGCGTGTCAGTTACGGACCTGACTACTTCCTGGAAGAGTGGCCTCGCTCTGTGTGCTCTGATTCATCGATATCGACCCGACCTCATGTAAACTCACAACAACAATCAGCTGATCACAAAAATAACTCAGACAATAAAACAGGACAAATTTGTTCTATTATGTCCACATGGCTCTCAGATTTGACTTCCTGTCGCCCAGATTTCTTGTCCGTCCTGACCTTTTGCTTTTTTTTCCTCCTGTCTTCCTGATTTCCTGTCTGACCTCAGAGACTTTGAATCTTTGGACGAGTCGTCGTTGGAAGAAAACACTTGGCTCGGCTTTGACGTGGCTGAACGAGAGTTTGGGATTTCTCCTCTGATGACGGTTGAAGAAATGTCGTCTGTCGGAGAACCGGACTCTCTGTCGATGGTGATGTACCTGAGTCAGTTCTACCAGCTGCTCCGGGACACGCCTCCCCCTGCTAGTGAGACAATGAAGACATTTTATGTCATAAAACATGACTGTTTAACCCACAAACCACTGAGCTGATGTGTCTCTGGATGTTTCAGCTTGTCTGAGTCAGAGTTCCGACCTGAGATCAGCACTCATCACTCCAGCCTCCCTCCTCAGCAGACTGGGACTCAGTCCGTCCAGGAAGAGAAACCCAAAGGTCCTACAGCTCCTAATAGTTTTATGATTGTCTCTTTATGATTGTGTCTTTATGATTGTGTCTTTGTGATTGTGTCTTTATGATGTGTCTTTGTGATTGTGTCTTTGTGATGTGTCTTTGTGATTGTGTCTTTATGATGTGTCTTTGTGATTGTGTCTTTATGATGATTGTTGAGCTTTAACTCCTCACTGTCTGAACAGGAGCAGAAAGAAGCTCGTGGTAAACGGAGGAGGACGAGTCGAGAGCTGCAGCAGGTTGGGGATCAGAGCAGCACAAAGTCGTTTCACTCTTCAGTTTCATGCTTTCTGTTTCAATCAACTTCCTGTTTCCAGAACGGTGGCGGTGACAGCCAGGTGTGTGATGAGGCATTTGTTGGCAGATCCAGTCACTCTAGAGTACGTCTGATGGCCAATCAGCTGCAGGCAAAGCTGGACGAGAACTCAGCCTCCTGCCGGACTCCTCCTACTTCTGCTGCTGCAGCTTTACGTCGACAGGTGAGGTCAGATCTGGCCCGCTCCACATTCAGAAGGATTAAGAAGGATCCAGTCTGCAGGTCTACTCTGCAGGTCCAGGTTCTCAGATCACCTGAGATGTTTTCAGGACTGTATTTTACTGGACTGGGACTGTAGAACCTGATCGTTGTTCTGCATGTAAACAGATTGAGTATCAATCCAACTTGCATGTGTCGCTAAGAGCTACGTCACCAGTTCATCGCTCTGACTGGTTGGAGGTCTACCCAGTTATCTAGAAGGCTTTTTGATCCACTCCCGTTGATAACACCTCTAAATAAAAAAGGAACAGTTTCAGTTCCTAAGACTAATACGCCTTTCAGAATCAGTCTAGTGATGTGAAACTATGAGGTCGTCAGGTTGAGAACAGAACTGATGTAAAAGCACACCGGTCATCCTGAGACAGAAAATAAAAAATGTTATTGAGACAATCTGATCTGATGTCTGATCAGGTCAGTGATAATAAAAACCAGGTCCAGGACGGGCGATGTCTGATTTCATTATTTGTGTGTTGTTGGGTTTAACACACTCACACAGTCTGTCAGTGTGAAAAATTAAAGATTGTAAAAATAAAACATCAGCAGGTAAACATTTTTAATATCAGTTACAGGTTCTATTTTAAACAAACAACACTATGAAAGACAGAATATTAATATCAATGAAATCAAAGCTGCTTCATTATAAACCACAAACATGTGATTCAGTGTCTCACTAATAATAATAATAATAATTAATCAATGATGTGTGTTGACCAGCAGGGGGAGCTGTCGTCCAGCCTCCCTCCTGCCCCACAGTCTCCAGACTGTCCGCTGGACACAGCTCCAACACGCATGTCTTCATGGAGGCCGGTAAACACTGGGAGTCAGTCCAGACCAGTAGATTCCAGTAGTAGAGACCACAAGAGACCAGTGCAGTTCAGTAGAGTCCAGTAGAGTACAGTAGAGACCAGTAGAGATCAGTTGAGACCAATAACAAGTAGTAGAAAGAGATGAATCGTCAGTGTTTTAGTTTCGTCCCAGTGGAGTCTGACCCCTCCAACACAGTTTCCCTTTAAAAGAAGGGCACAGCACACAGGAGGAGAAGTCTCCATTTTGTGCCTCCTTATCTCCTTGATTCCTTTCCTTGTCTCCTCTTCTGGTTTTAATGTCAGCCCCCCTTACAGACGAATGTAGGATTTATGTAGTCAAAAAAACACTGAAGAGGTAAAGTTCTGATCCACAGTCGAAGCCTGTCACCTTTGTATTTCACCTGTGATCCAGATTGTGGGCGTGGCCGACGTGAACAGAACAGAACTGGAGCTGAGGAGTGAAATCAGTCCAGATCACATGTTATGAATAAGTGTAGAGCAGTAAATACTTCCCTCTGACATGTAGTGACGTAGAACGCTGAGAGTATTTTTAAAGGTGTGTCCTGTGTGTCTCCGTGGAAACGGCTCATCAGAGGAAACGGACTCTTCAGCAGGAACAGATGAGTTTTCGGTTCAAAGAGAAGATCAAGTCTCAGTCCGTCGCCAGCAAGGACGAGCAGGTACAGCTGCAGTGCATTCTGGGTATCTGTCTCTGTGTGTTCATGTGACTGCAGTGGTTTCCTCTTCAGGCTTCATGTGATCAGATCAATAACCCAATAGTGTCTATCAACGACAGAGCGGCCTGCGGCCGTCTGCTGACTCAGCAGGGCTTCCCCTCCTTCTGTTAGAGTTCGGTTAGAGTTCTGTAAAAGAAATGTGTTGCTTTGATTTGATTTAAAACTGCAGTCTGGAGTTAAGAGAAAAAGTGGATTTAGCTAGAACATTTGCTACGTAGCTTGACTGCAATATCGTACGGTGATATGAGCTATTGCCAGTATTACAGTAACCGCCTCCATCTTAGCCTTGTGGTCAAAACATAGAATGAAACATATATCCAGCAGGATCTTACCTGTCCAGCAGAAAAGTCCTGACAGATCCCACAGCTCCTCCACCTCTGAAATGATGCTCTGATATTTATCCTTGTTTTCTCTCTGGCTCGGTCCAGTTCTTTGTTTTTACACTGCTATTCTTTGTCAGTCTTCTTATTTCTTCTCTTTGACGTGGGCAGTGGTGGAGCATGTTTCTGCTCTGTTGTTGTTGTTGTCTGTTCTCCGCCATTGTTTACAGTTTGAGCTGTAACGTATCTGACCAGGTGAGAGCAGACGCTGCACCTGCGTGGGGGAGGGGGGCTGCCAGCAGCGTGTGCACAAGAGTGATGACACTTCTCAGACACACCCCTTAGCTCTGATTGGTTGTGGATTCTTGCAAATAGAATTACAGCCAGTGGGCGGAGCCACAGACAGCTGACCTGTATCTGATTGTACTGTCACATCATAATGACAATTTTAGCAAATATAACAAAATAGTTTCAGACTGCAACTTTAAAGTGAGAAAGCAATGATTCACTTTGTACTGTGCAGAAAATATGAAGCTGTGAGAAATTCATTACCCATGATTCTTTGCCGCAAGACCACTGACTGAGACCTGGACTGTACCTGTGATCTGTCTGTCTCTTTGTGTCTCTGTCTGACTGACTGCCTGTCTCTCTGCCTGTCTTGTCTGATCACAGTGTCTTCAGATGTACACCGGTGGAGTGAGCTTATTGGCTGAGCAGATCACCAATCAGATTCAGAGTCAGGAGGAGGTGACGTCGGTAAGAATCTGATTTGTTCCCCTCAAAGGTCACATGATGCTGATGTCACTGCCTGTCCGTCTCTCAGTACCTGTCTTTCTCTCAGTACCTGTCTGTCTCTCAGTCCTCAGCCTGTTTCTTCTGTCAGAGGAGGGTGTACCTGATGGAGCGTCTCAGTGCTGAGGGTTTCTTCTTCCACCGCAGTTGTTTCCAGTGTTTCAGCTGCAGCAGCACTCTCAGACTGGCTGCTTACGCCTTCGATCAGCACAGTGGTGAGTGTTTCTTCCTCTTCATCATCATCATCATCATCATTGAGGTGAAGCTCTGAGTGAAGTCAGCACTTAGCAGAGACTCTGGTTCTGGTTCTGGTTCTGGTTCTCTGTCTCCTCTCTATTAACATTACGTTCATGAAGTAAAGTCCATTTTCGGTCCAGCTCCAGTCAGCAGCCAACAGAACAGAACCTGGAGGTCCGCTCTGGATCACTGCTGCAGGCAGGCTGATCAACAGGAGTGAAGAGAAATCACCTTTTTAATCCCACCAGTTATAAACTAATCTCTGAGCTCTGCTCCCATCGGTCAATAACTCCGGATCAGGATCTGATGAGACTCCAGGAGGTCTGGAACCGACCCGACTCTGAAGCCATGCATCATCCACATTTTTTGCTGAAAGTTGAATATTTTCAACTCTTGCAAAAGTGCAGATGATGCAGATTCTGTGCTTATGTGTTTTTGCATTGATGAAGTGAAGATGGAAGGTTTCTGTCTGTCAGCACAGTGAGAGTCCTGCAGGTCTTTAACACGGACGGGTCTGGACTGGTGTCTGCTGACCTGTTAGTTGACTGGTTAAGCCGTTCAGCTGCGAGTCAATATGTGGTTTATCTTTATTGATTTCCCAACATTACACACACATAAATGATCCTGCAGAGACTCCTGAACAACGTCAGTCTGTAGCTGAAACACAAGAAACAACAGAATCATATTCTCAGTGTTGCTGTGAGCAGCACATGCAAATGTTAGAACACACACAGTTACACACTTCATGTTTTGAGCCACATGACTGCTGAGAGCTCAGATCTATTTTTAATGTTTGTGTCCTGAGGATCATGAACTCATGATGTCTCTGTTCATACATTGACTCCATAAAGCTTCTTTTTGTTCTCCACCATGTTGAATCACACAGATTTGGCTCGTGGTGTTAAGTGAGCCCTCAGCTGACCCACTGCTACACATCACGTGTCCACTTCTGTTCTACATTAAACTGGGCCAACAGAACCATGCCCAACGGTTGTAGCATGGCTAATGTTAGCGCCTATTAGCTTCACCCTCACATATATTTACTGTACATGCAGTGCTTCATGCAGTACTTCATGCAGTACTTCATGCAGTACTTCATGCAGTGCTTCATGCAGTGCTTCATGCAGTACTTCATGCAGTACTTCATGCAGTGCTTCATGCAGTACTTCATGCAGTGCTTCATGCAGTGCTTCATGCAGTACTTCATGCAGTACTTCATGCAGTGCTTCATGCAGTGCTTCATGCAGTACTTCATGCAGTACTTCATGCAGTACTTCATGCAGTGCTTCATGCAGTACTTCATGCAGTACTTCATGCAGTACTTCATGCAGTGCTTCATGCAGTACTTCATGCAGTACTTCATGCAGTGCTTCATGCAGTACTTCATGCAGTACTTCATGCAGTGCTTCATGCAGTACTTCATGCAGTACTTCATGCAGTACTTCATGCAGTACTTCATGCAGTGCTTCATGCAGTGCTTCCTCACATGTGAATTATTGCAGCTGTATAAATGTTTCTCTGGTGCAACACGTCACCATGAACCTGAGCAGAGGTCAGAGGTTGGAGGTCGGAGGTCAGAGGTGGGTTCAGATGTGACTTCCTGTGTGAGAGGAGACAGGAGGTCTCACCTGTGTGATGCACTTTAACCTGTTAATGTTTGAGCCTGTGGTCCAGTCTGATGTGATGGTTCTGGTACTGGATGAAGCACCAGAGGAACGTTTCCATTGATCTGAACAGCAACAGTTAAACCGACCAATAGGGAGACAGAACAGGTGGACCAGCTGTATCAGTCCATCAGTGTGATGTCACTCTGATCACCACACGTCACTGGTTAACCACATGATGCTGTCGTGTGTGTGTGTGTGTGTGTGTGTGTGTGTGTGTGTGTGTGTGTGTTGGTTCCGCAAAGCTTATATTGTGTGTTTGAAGTTCAGGAAAAACATGACCTCCAGCTGCCAATCAGAGCGCAGCGGTCACATGACCACAGTTCAAGTTTGAGGCGGGAGTCAGCTTGACTGACGACACACACAAACACACACACACACACACACACACACACACACACACACACACACACAGAGAGAGAGAGAGCTGTTAGCAGTGACTGTCCTCGTGTCGTCTCTGTGTCAGGGAGGTTTTACTGTCTTCAGCACTTCGACTCGTGTCTGAACACTCCGGCTGTGAGAAGGAGAGCGACCTCGTCCGACGGAGCAGCTTCACATCGAACATCAATAGTAAGAAAACAACATGTTGTCTCAATATTCAACTACACAATATTAATAAATACAGTTACTACAGTACTTAAATATTTTGATTTGATGTCCTTCTTCTTCTACCCTTCAGAGGTGAACATGTTCATCAGGTTCATTCTGATGTATTAAAGATTGATCCAGATGAAATCACGTGTTTATAGTTGATGTAATAACTAATAAGTGAACAGTTTTTCAAAAAAAAAAGTAGTCAGTGAGGATGGGTGTGTTTGCTTTCTCCACAGGCGTCTGCAGCTTCAGCTCCGTCACACTCAGACTCTCTGATCTCGTCTGACCGTCGTCGCTCCTCAGGTGAGTTCTGTTCACCTGCGTCGCCCTTTTCAGTCTCATACCTGTTCACACTGAGCACGCTCCTTAAACTGGAATCAATGTGGGCTTTAGTGTGTGTGTGTTTCTGTGTGTGTCTGTGTGTGTGTGTGGCTCTGTGGTTGTGTTTGCAGTCATCTCTGTGATGGTGGCGACGCCAGAGAGGATCGAACTGCAGAACCGCCGCCGCAGCTCAACAAAGGTGGAGGCGAAACTGCTGGAGGAGCCCGAGGATCTGGAGGAGCTGGAGGAGCTGGAGGAGCTGGAGGAACTGGAGGAGGTGTCGGAGGAGACGCTGCACCGGTTCAACCTCAGCCTGGACGAGAAGGTCCAGCACAGGTCCAGGTCAGGTCGTCTCTAATGAGAAGATGTATGGAGATTTTAAAAGATGCTTTTGTGTCACAATGATCAGTTTAAAGATCAAAAAGCTTTGATGGTTTAAGTCACAAATAAAAGTCAGAATTCTGAGTTTTCAGATGAATTTATGATTTTTTAAATTATTTCTGGCTTTCAACATAATAATTTAAACTTTTTAAGAAATAGTTTTGACTTTTAAGTTATGAAACATAAAGTACAATTTTAACTTTTGAAGTTATTAGAATGAAATGTTTAAGTGTTTAAATATATCAAGATTCAAAATGTCGTAGACTTTTTCTGCTAAAAATTATGAACAAGCTTTACTTTTTATGTCAAAACTATAAGAGGTTTCACAGCTGACATTTAAGTGGTGACTTTTGAATATAAAACCATTAAATTCATGCAAGAATGTAAAATTAACATATTTTAAAAATAGTTAAATGTACAAAATTTCACAACATTTTAAGACAAATGTATAATTGCTCCTATTTATTTTTTATTTTAAGCAACTTTAAATGAAAGTTTTAACTTCAAAAATCTCAACAGATCATTCAAAAGTGTGGATTTCTAAATCATAATGTTTTTGGGTTAATTTCACAATAAGTTGTGACTCTGAAGTTTGAAATCATTTGTTAGAATTACACAACTTCAGAATGATAAATCACAGAATCAAACATAACTTTGTGTGTCATCAGAAATATGATTCAGTGTTTCAGTGTCGGTCCTCCGTCACTCTGTGACCTCACAGTCCGTCTGATTGTGTTTTCAGTTCAGAGTCGGAGATGGAGGAAGAGGAAGAGGAAGAGGAAGAGGGGGAGGAAGAGCGCGGGGGTCGACACCGTGTGACATCAGAGGAGGCCAGAGCATCATGGAGGGAAACTCTGCAGCTCCACCTGAGAGGAGGCCAGGAGGACGAGGACGAGGACGAGGACGAGGACGAGGACGAGGACGAGGACGAGGAAGGGGAGGGAGGCAGTGAGGTGGAGTCCAGTGACGGTGAGTCTCCGAGTTTCCTGTTTCCTGTCTTGTAGTTTTGTGTGTATGTGTTGTGATGTATTGTGATGTTGTGATGTGTTGTGATGTTGTGTTGTGTCGCCCCCTGCTGGTAGAGGGGGAGTACAGCCCCTGCGACATGGAGCGACACTCGGGCCTCTGGCTCCTGTTGGAGGACGAATCAGGTAGAACCCACCAAACTCAAAATAACATCAAGTTTAGAACTTTTCTGCTTTAACGCGTCAAATCATTTCTAACATTTCTAACAACTTATTTTTTAATGCAGTTTGTTTTCTTTCATCCTTTTAGTCAAATTAGTAAAAGTACTCTGATTACTGGTTATTATATTACATATATCCAACATGAGTAATTAATGTTTTTAGTTGCATGTGAAGAACTTTGCGTGATTGTGTGTGTGTGAGTTATGATATTAATTACAGATTTGTGCTTGTACTTTAGTATTTTGTCATTTTTACTACCTGTTGACACTCTTGACTCCTCCCCCTCCTTCCATCTCAGAGGAGGAGCTCTCTCTCATCTCTTCAGCAGCAGGAAGTGACATCACACACTGTGACACACCTGTGAGGTCTGATTCCAGCCTACTGGCTGTCATCACCTCCTCCACAGCTCCCTCGAGGACTCAACCCCTCACCAACACTCCCTCTACAGCCTCCTTCGTCACCACGCCTGACTCCACCCCCGACGACGATGGGGACACAGCTCCGCCCACACAGCTTACACCTGTTGTTGTTATGGAAACAGCTGTTACTGCTAAGGGGCAGGGCTCTTCTGATGACATCAGCCCTGACCTGCAACAGAAAAAGCCCCTCCTCCTGCATGTGATAGGGGCAGAGTCAGAGGAGGAGGGGGCAGAGTCAGAGAGGGTGAGGAGCAGGAGACTTAGAGGAGCACACAGCCCCCCCCTTCGCCTTGGAGGCAGAGCTCTCCTACAGCTAAAGGGGCTCAGAGAGGCTCCACCCCCTGGAAAGTTGGAGGTGGAAGGGGGCGGGGCCAGAACCCTGTGGAAGGCGGTGTTCTCTGGAAACAGGAAGGAGAAGAAAAAGAAGTGGGGCAGGTCTTTACCTCCAGGAGCAGAGAAGATGATGAGTGATGCAGCCAATCAGAGGAAAGGTACAGGGGATGATGTCATAAAGAAATACATACAGATTGAGTGAGGTCATAATGATGATGTAATAACTGTACTTCCTGTGTCTTCAGATGTGAGAAGAGGTCTGACAGAAGAGACCGATCTGGACTCATCCACTCTGCTGCAGAGGTGTTCACTGACACCCACAAACAACGTAAGAATCAAACACACCGCGGCTCTCACACGCCATCAGTGACACGACGTCATCGTGACACGACTTCATCGTGACACGACGTCATCGTGACATACTGTACAGCTTACCAGACAATTCCAGCCTATTTTGTGATAGTGTCACAGGGATCAGACTAATACCTGGACTGAAGACTACAGGTCTGATCAAAAGTTTGAAACCTGTCGGTAGATGTCCTTCAGTAAACCGTCTCGTTCTGTTGTTGTTCAGCTGCGGGCGGAGCTGTGTGACCTCACCAATGAGATTCAGAGAGTCACAATTAAAGAAGACAACCAGAAGGTATCAACTGTGATATATTTAGGAACTGGTGTTTTGTAGGAAATCTGTGTTTGTGGATGTGGTTTACATTCTGTGACTGTAGAGATTTTGCATGACGCAGAGCTGCAGACTAGAGACTTGGACTAAAATCAGCCTTGAATGACAAAATGGAGAACTTGGACATGATTGCTGAGGGACTTGACGTGTTTTGACCCCGATTGACTCCCAGAATATTGAATCATCTGCACTGAAAGGATGTTTTCACTCTTAACATTTGTAGTCAGCACTCTGAGACGAAAAAGACTTGCCTTGACTTGGGCTTGCATTCAAGAACTTGAGACTTGACAGGATGTGAGAATGGACTTGGACTTGTCTCAGCTAACTTATGAATCGTCTTGTGTTAACTGACAGTTGTCTTCACTGACTTGGACCTCACTTACATAGACTTGATATGTGTCGACTGACTCGACACCTCCATGGACTTACCCAAGACTCAGCTTATGCTTATATTTGGCTTCAGTTTGTCTTGACAGGCCTGAACTCGGGTGAGAAAAGTCCAAATTTGTACTGACTGACTATGGACTTGTCTCAACTGACTTTGACTCGCCCCAGCTGGTCGGACTTGTCTGGGAGTTGGACTTTTCGATGTTTGCAGTCTGGTCCATGTTTTCTTTGACTGTTTTTGTCTTCGTGTCCCTCAGCCTGCGTACGTTCCTCACGCTCTTGCTTTTAAACGAGCATACGCCATCAAGGTACAGACTCGTTAGCCTCACTATGGTTCATAACGAGGGTCCAATCATCAGACTCGCTGACAGATTTCCTGTGATGTTTGTTGTTTCAGAGACGCTCTCTGAAGGTCCCTGTTCAGGACTCTGATGGACAGTCCTCGTGTCCCACGGAGGTTGTGGGATACCTGGTCCAGACGAAGGAACCGTCTAGTCTGAGTGTGAAGGAGACCTTGTTCCAGAGGGGACAAGAGAATGAGGATGAAGACCTGGACGCCAAAATCACCCGGCGAGTTCAGAGAGTTGCTAGAAGAAAAGCCAAACAGGAGCAGCTGAAGAGACTCCACAAAGCTCAGGTGAGTTCAGCCAAGGACAGGATACAGAGGCAGATCTCGGTCTTTTCAGCTTCTCTTTCTGTCTTGACTTTGAGTCATCAGGAGCTGAGATGCTTCTACACGACAGCAGAGTCGCAGTGAGCAAAGTCACTGATGGAGAATTCAATTCTAATCTGTTGAGTTGATTTCAGATAAAGGCGAGTTTGTTTGTTCATGTTGATTGTTTTGGTATAAAAGCTGTCAAACTAAGCAGTCTGAGACCACCAGGAAAGGTTCTGAGACCACCAGTAACAAGTCTGAGATCACCAGGAAAGGTTCTGAGACCACCAGTAATGAGTCTGACACCACCTGTAATGAGTCTGAGACCACCAGATGATCATCACTGATCATCAATAACTTGATCAGGTTCAGCACAGTTCAGGATCACATGCAGGATGACCTCACCAAAACCTTCCAATCAGACTTAATGTTATTGTCTCTTGGATTGTTTGTAAAAGCTGAGTTAACATAAACTAAATTCAGAATTAAAAGGTCCTGATGAAATGATCTGAGCTGAGTCAGGTGAGGTGTGTTAATTTCGTTGACGAAGACTATGACGAAAAATATTTGTCAACGAACCTTTTTCACGGACGAAAACTAAATGAAAACTAAATAAGAAGTCAGATATGATGACGAAGACTGTGACGAAATATAATGACACCTTAGTCAACGAATAAAAACGAGACGAAAATGTTAGGGTGGGACGAATGGAGAAGAGATCCAATCAGAGCGAATCTTTTGAGGGTAGGTTGACTGATGCAGATTACAGCAGAGCCACTTTAAAAAGCCGCGGCAAGCTAAACAGGCAGCAGCGTTTACACAGAAGGAGAACAAAGACGAGTTTGCAGAACTTCGCACAGTTTCGCACGTTTTCACAAGAGTTAGGTTGTTTACATGATATTTAGTTGAACAGCTTTGGCGGATTTCAGTTGACTTCGCTCGTTAGCAAGACGCTAGCGTTAACGGTTTGCAGTGCACCCGGTCCGAGGGCAACGGTATACCTCATGAACAACAGAAATGTCAGAGCTAGAAAACGAAGAATTGACATCTGGGCACACCTCACATACTGTATGACAACCAGACCGTCTGCAAACCGTGTGGAGGAAAAACACTAACAAACTGAAGCGACATTTACAGAGAGAGAGAGAGAGAGAGACATGACATTTTCAGCTGACACAAACTGATTGATTCATTGTTATTAATTACTTATTGACTGAGATTAATTGATTGTAACTATGATTGAGTCAATCATAGTTTTGATCATAGATTGAGTCAATCAAAGTTACAGTATTACCAACAGTATAGATTATAAATAATTTGTTGTAAATATAGTTTTCCTTTATTGTTATTTTTTATTTCCAAACCCTTGCTTTGGCAATATGTACAGTGTTGCCTCATGCCAATAAAGCCATTTGAATTGAAATGAATTGAGAGAGAGAGAGATTTACGACTCACTAAGACTAGACTAAGACTAAAAGACTTAAGACTAGACTAAGACTAAAAGATTTCAGATGACTAAAATATGACTAAAACTAAATGATGTGTTATTCAAAAGACTAAGACTAAGACTAAATCAGAATTTGCTGTCAAAATTAACACTGGTGAGGTGTCACAGGTGAGGTGTCACAGGTGAGGTGTCACAGGTGAGGTGTCACATGGGAGGTCTCACAGGTGAGGTGTCACAGGTGAGGTGTCACATGGGAGACAAACTGTATTCTGTTTGTTACAGATGATCCAGAGGCAGCTGCAACAGGTGGAGGAGAAACAGAGACAGCTGGAGGAGAGAGGAGTGATGGTGGAGAAAGCTCTGAGAGGAGAAGCTGGTAAAGACACACAGAAACACATTTACACTGAACATGGACTGAATTTAAAGTATGAAGTCATATTTATGGAAGAGAAAGGAGCGTGTGCTTTTTTATTTCTCATTGAAAAAATAAAACTTTAGCATCGGTGTCCCACAGGGTTCAATACTGGGCTCACTGCTGCTCTATCTATATGTCTATACGCTGATGACATCATCTTCTATCAACATGTGAAAGAAGAACTGTGTCACAGCTGTCACATATAAAGCTTCATTCATTTTGATGTAAATACTAAAGAAACTCTGTTTTTACTGGGAGGATTGTTTCTGCACAACAAGAAGATGCAACTTTAGCACAAATTCACTGATTCTCATTCAATATATTTATTAACTGTTAAAGTGACTTCAGACACACAAACAGAAGGATTTTACCATCATTGTGACATTTCTGTAAACTTTTAACAATACTAGATTTTCAGTCTTACTAAACCGGAGCTGCCGTCACAGATGAACCATCAGCTTGTTGTTCCACAGCATCACATGGGACAGAAAGGGTTCAATCTGACACACTGACCCCATTTTAATGTAGATTAATAAACTTAATGTGACTGATGTGTCTCTGTCAGATTATTGGGGAGACTCCAATGATGGCCAAGACATGGAGCTTCACCTGGAAGGTGAGTTCACCTGCTGATTTCATATCACACAGCTGGATGTGCTCAGTTTATTGTGGCGGACTAAAGCTGTCGTTTATTGTAATATCCTGATATAAACTACATTATACTGCAGGATGTAAGTGATGTAATGATGTGTGATGTGAAAAGCACCGCAACTTGGTAAGAAGTGTTATCAGATTATTGTCTGTTTGAAAAGAGGGCAAACGATCCACACGACATCAAACAAAAACAGATTGAACATGTAAAGTTTGAGACAACATCAGTCCATTATTCTGTTCTATACTGACCTCTAGAGGAGAGAAACAATGTCTGTTGTTGTTCTGTTTGGATTTTGTGTGAACTGACCCTTTAAAGTGTCTGTAGGACTGGATAAACTGGATAATCCAGCTCTGATGCAGCAGTGGTTCAAGTTGGTCCAACAGAAGAATTCTCTGGTCCGATATGAATCTGAACTGATGATATTGTGAGTATCATTAAATTCTGCAGCAGGTTCAGGTCTCAGAGTGTCTGGATCCAGGTCTCAGACTCTCTGCTGTGTTTCAGTGCTCGGGAATTGGAATTGGAGGACCGACAGAGTCGACTGCAGCAGGAGCTGCGAGAGCGGATGGCCGTGGACGGTAACTTCCCACCCTGACATCATTAAAGGAACAGTCTGTGAGATATGACCAGGTATCGTGAATATTAATCCTGTCTGTCCCTATCTCTCCTGGTCTGTCCCTGTCTAACCTGGTCTGTCCCGGTCCATCCCGGTCTGTCCTGGTCTTTCCCGGTCTCTGTGTAGACCACCTGAAAGAGGAGTGGCAGCTGGTGGAGGAGCGACTGATCCTGGAAGAGATGTTGGAGGTGGTGGAGCAGAGAGACTCTCTGGTGTCTCTGCTGGAGGAACAGAGACTGCAGGAACGACAAGAAGACCAGGATCTGGAGGACATCATGATGACCCGAGGACTGGGCCTCAGCTGGACCTGAAGTGGTCTCATCTGGCCTGCAGTGATATCACGATGACCTCAAGACTGACTGTATCAGAACCGTTCACTGTGACTGATTCTGATGAAGATCAGAAGATTTCTCCAACAGCAGCTTCAGACCTGATCAGAGGACTGCAGAAAACCTGGAACAGATGAATTAACTGGTTCTTCTTCTTCTTCTTCTTCTTCTTATGCTTACTGCCATAGTGACTACCTGTGGGGCTAGTTGTGTAACCTTTCTTGCTAAATGCTAACATGCTACTTAGCCACAATAGCCTCAAGGTATATGGTGAGTTAGCAAGCTAACTAGCTCAATTGATACTCGATTACTTCCTGCAGCTGTGTTTTTGAAGCATTTTATAACAATCTGATTCCAGCTCCCAGGATACCTTGCCATTTATGAAGATATAGGTTAACAACTGTATCAAGTGAAAACTATTAACTCTAATGTTATTGATTAGCCAACTTAGCTAACGCTAGGAAAGCCTTCAAGGTACCGCCAGTGCATCAGTTATTTTCATACCTTTATACTTATGTTAGCTCCACTAAGCATCAGAAGTCCATCCATCCATTGTCTGTAACCGCTTTATCCCCTTTGTGGGGTCGCGGGGGTTGCTGTAGCCAATCCCATTTGTCTCTGGGCGAGGGCGGGGTACACCCTGAACAAGTCCCAGCTCATTGCAGGGCCACGAGCATGCAAACTCCACATTCCGTCCCGTCCCAAGAAGGTCCTGGAACCCAGCTAGCAAACAGCCGGTTAGTGCCCTAACCCTTCCCAGCTAACATTACTCTACTAGGAAAAGAGTGGATTAGTTTTAAGATATCAGCGTACATCGTGGACTAATTTTTTAAAAACTGGAAGTAAAATCAAGTTTGTAATGTAGCTACTGTAGGCTAACGACGCAAGACTATCGAACAGTAATGTTAGTGAGGGGATGATTGAAATTAGCAAGCTAACAAACAGCCAGTTAGCGCCCTGCTGTAGCCTACATGTCCGCTACGTCACTGCTAACATCTTTAAGCTGGTCTAAAGTACAGACTTGTTTCTGCTCTGAACACAAACACAAAGTTTAACTGTTAAATGACTTCCTCTAAAATGAGTCAAAGATGAGTAACTAATGAGTAACCATGGTGACAGCTTCCAGCCCCCTGTGATGGTGATGGTGTCTCAGAGTTTATCAGGTTGTTAATGTAATCTTAACTTATTGATTATTGTGCCAACACCATCAGCTGTTGATCAGGTCTACCAAACTTAACCTGCTAGCCTTACTTCACCTGATCACTTGATCAATCACTGTTGTTACGCCTGTTTAAAGTCATGTGACTGTGATCAGCTGTTAATGTAACTGTAACAACAAACAGCTTTCTGACAGACCGAACGTTCTGTTTATAATAAACCATTATCATCCACCTCTGACTGATGTCGAGTTTTTAATAAACCACACACACACACACACACACACACACACACACACACACACACAGCGAGCGTGCGTTCGGTTCTTTGCGGGTCACATCTGATACAAACCTTCATTCTTAATCACAGTTTGCTGAAATATTAATTTGAACCAAATAATTTGGTTAACTGACGATAAATATTGAACAGTTTTTTAGCAAGAACAGTGTTTTTTTTTTTTACAGCACAGCTCCTTCCTCCTCCTTTCTCCACCTTTTCTTCTCCTCCTTTCGTGTGGTGATGTAATTGTTCCTGTTGGTTCATGGTCACAGTTGATGGTGAAACTGAAGTCGTTATTGATCCATACCTGACCTCTAAAACAGGAACAATCAACAAACACACACACAGTTAGACGTTTGCATTACTTTAGATTGAACTGACAGCAGAACATTTTGGTTCTGGAGGTCCACTGATGTTGACGGATGTATTTACACACAGAACAGAATGTACAAGAAAAAGTTTGTTTTAATCTTGATAAAAGTATTTCAAACCTTTTATTTAGTTGAAAAGTAGACAGAAACAAAGTTTGCATGATTTTTCACGTTTGAAAGTAGAAACAAACTCGACCCAGAAGATTACTAGTGATTAAAAATTCATTCATGGAATAATTAAATCTTACGTCAAAGATTTAGAAGCTTCTTCTTCTTTTTTTTTTTTTCTTCACTTTTTCAAGCTTTTAAATTAACTTTTTAAGTGTAATCAACAAAATAAAAACCAACTTCAGACAAATCGTTGTGGGTGACGTCAGTTCTTTATGACTGTCATGTTGTTACATTTCTCTGGTTTGATGTTTCAGGTGTTCAGTTGCTAACAGGTGAGATCATAAAATAAAGAACAGCAGCAGAATTTATTTCAGACACATTTTATTTATTTATGAAATCAGTTTTTTTCTGCCCTGAGATCAAACATTCAAACAGAAACAAAAGATTTGACCAACAATCTGATTATTGATTCAAGCTGAAGAAGAAGAAGTGTGATTACACTGTTACTGTGTGGATTGATACTGGTGACAGACTGCTTTACAGACTGATAACTGCTGTTTACAGGCTGATAACTGATGTTTCTGATGTTTACAGACTGGTTTTGGTGTTTACAAACTGGTTTCTGATGTTTAAGGACTGGAGGTGGTGCTGGCTTCCACCTTCAGGTCCTTGCTGACCAGTCCAGAGGTGACCGGGTGCATCGCTGCTCGACGAGCCAGAAACACAGAAACGGCTTCTTCACGATACTTTTCAAAGAGAAACACCTCCCTGGAGACAGAAACAGAGAGAACACGATGAAGCGACCTGCTGATGAAGTAAAGTGAGATGAAGTGGTGATGAAGTGAAAGTGAGATGAAATGGTGATGAAGTGAAGTAAAGTGAGACGATGTGGTGATGAAGTGAAGTAAAGTGAGACGATGTGGTGATGAGTGAAGTAAAGTGAGATGAAGTGAAGTAAATTGAGATGAAGTGAGATGAAGTGAAAGGGAGATGAAGTGCTGATGAAGTGAAGAAAAATGAGGTGAAGTGGTGATGAAATGAAGTAAAGTGAGATGAAGTGGTGATGAAGTGAAGTAAAGTGAGATGAAGTGCTGATGAAGTGAAGTGAGATGAAGTGGTGAAGAAGTGACAAAGTGAGATGAAGTGGTGATGAGTGAAGTGTTCTGTATAAAAACCTGAAGAGCGGTCTGGTAAACTTCATCCGGCCCTGTTCAGTAGCCATCTTCAGAGCCATGGGAACGGCCTCCTCCCATTTGGACCGCACACACAGCCTCAGCCACCTGGAGGGCGAACAGCCAATCAGGATGCTTCCAGAGAGGAGGAGGAAGAGGAGCTTAGAATGAAGGACATGAAGTGGGACTCTCACCTGAAGCGGATCTCTGAGTTCATACAGGTGTTGAGATCATAAACCTCTTGCATCTTCTTCACATGAGTCAGAGGAAGAGCAGCCTGAAGGAACACAAGTTAGTGTTAGCGAAGTGAACTGGTGGACTGAAGTGGACTGTGGTGAACCTAAGCGGACTGTGGTGGACTGAAGTAGTTTACCTCATGAAGCAGGAGGGACAGGAACTCGATCACCTGGTGGGACGACAGTGTCTTCAGGTCTGACTCTTTAAAGCTGCTCAGGTCCTGATCTTTTGCCTGAAGGGGGTCAGAAGATGGAAGTTGAACTCTGAACATAATAAAAATCAGTCTATGTTAGGTCCAGGTCTTACCTTGATCCACCTCTGGCTCAGGGCGATGCAGGCGTCAGCCATCGTGGTGTCGTACCTGAAACACAACGATGAAACATCATCAGACTAACAGGTGTAAATGAGGACAGGTAGACCTGATGGAGGTCTGACAGGATCCACTCACTGAGGTTTGACTGGAGGCATCCCGGGTGTGAACATCCAGGCATTCCAGTCCACCTTGTTCAGGACGTCCACCTGAGAGACACAAACACATGAGTCACCTACAAACCTGCTGCGGGACATCAAGACCTGCAATGACTCAGAGGATAAGACCAGCAAGTGTCACCACCTGCACTCATGTACGATCCTGAGCACCTCACGCCCACCAAGTACCTGAACGCCCACCAAGTACCTGAACGCCCACCAAGTACCTGAACGCCCACCAAGTACCTCAACGCCCACCAAGTACCTGAACGCTCACCAAGGACCTGAACGCCCACCAAGGACCTGAATGCTCACCAAGGACCCAAACGCCCAAAACTTGTTAAAATACCTGCAAACCCTGCTGTCGCTTTTTTCCCAAATGACCTGCAGTTGTTGAAGTACTTTAAACCCTACGGTTAAGGTGAATACCTGATGTTCCACGCTTGTTAGCAGGGGTGTCTGACTCAAACATGTCGAGGGCCGAACAGAGTCAACAGTTATTAAAAAGGATAAACAGGCTATTTAATTGAATGCAAGTGCAGAAGGAAAACATGTTTATGTGCTGCAGCTGGATGCTCGGCACCTTTTCTTTGCTGCTAGTTCATCAGTGTTTGGTGTTTTGTGCTGTGGAAACCCTCAAGATGAGTGAAGGTGCATCAGTGAGACGACTCCTTTGTGGGTTTTTGATTATCTTCATCACAGACAAAAGCTGCTGACAAACGTACGTGCTTTCAAACATGCAGAGCATTTGAGCAGAATGTATACGGAGTTGAGGCATCGTTGATGGAATGAAGCTTGGAAGCTGCAGCGCTCACAGAGTCGTACTCTGCCTCGAGTGTATTATTACACTGGAGGTCTATCAGCTCCACAAACAAGGCAAACTGGTTTACTGCTACCGTCTGTGTACAGATACTCTGTTTTCTTTTGGGACGTTTGTTTAATTGCATTTAAAAATGACGAGCGTAGTCGACCTCTGAACTCGGAGGGACAATAAGTGGGGAAAAGTGCAGGTGGGCTTGCCGGTCTGGGAATGCTCGCTGTTGCAGTGCATTCTGGGACTTGTAATGTCAACGGTGTGCATCTTATATACCGGTGGGCCAGAGATGATGCACATATGACATTGTATCGCGGACCGGATATAATTGGACAACGGGCCAGATGTGGTCCGCAGGCCTTGAGTTTGACATTTCTGTGTTAAGAGTACCTGAAACCCCTGGGCCCATTTAAGTTCCCAAACACCCTGCATTCATTACTGTACCTGAAAGCCCCACACTAACTACAGTACCTGGATGCCCCACTAGGGATGCACATGGTTAACTGTTTAACCGTTAACCGATAACAGGAACTTTGACCGATTAATACTATCGGTTAAATTTTTTTTTAGCTACTTGTCAATCAACTCATGGGAGCATGTCGGCACATGCCACAGGTGCAAAACGTGCCTTTACGTGCTTTCCACCACAGCCCACTTCACAGCAAAATGAAGCGAGCAAAAAGGAGTTCTGTGTGGGACAATTTCGACCGAAAAGGAGATGAGGTTATTTGCTAACTATGCGGTACAGCACTGAAATATTCAAACAGTACCAGTACAATGCAGTACCACTTGCGAAGCAAACATCCAAGCAAACATCCAAATAAGTCCCTTCAGGACGGATCAGACCCCTCCGCTTCGCGTCGGGGTCCGGTTCGTCCTGTCGGGACTTATTTTCCCGATAATGACTGCCGTTCTATACATTATCCCGCTTATTACACGGCTACTTGCCAACACGAAAAAAAAACGTCACACAGTATGTCTTTTTACAATTAATTTGTTACCGTTCAGGCGTTCACAGTGTTTTTCAGCAGAGAAATAGTTCGCAAAACCGACGCCGTTTCGCTTCTCCCTCTTCGCTGCTTTCCTCTTCTTCTTTTCTTGACCTTTGATGACAACTCAGCCTTTTACCAAGACTCGCAATCACCGTATTTACCAAAAATATTAAAATTAATGTGAAACTCATCCATACTAGTGGCATAGGAGTAGTTTTTTCCCATATGAAGTAGACTACAGATCAGCTGATGTCGCTTAGCAACCGAAGACGCTGCGGTGATAAGTGACCGGACCACTTGCGGAGCAAAGATTTTGGAGCGCGGAGTGATACGAAATACGCGAATCAGAGGCAAAAAGGCCACTTTCCTTGACGACGGTCGAATATGCGTAGCAGTGGTCTGTTATACGAAAAATAACTGAGTTACACGAAAATAACTGACTGCCGAACGTTGGGAAGCCCCATTCAAGTGAATGGAGCTTTCTGCAGCATTAAGAAGAGCCGTGTAATAACGGTTATTAATCAGTAAATGAGCATCGGTTATCGGTCATAAAAAAAATTTAAAATGTGCATCCCTATGCCCCACACTAACCACAGTACCTGAAAGCCCCACGCAAACCACAGTACCTGAAAGCCCCACGCTAACCACAGTATCTGAAAGCCCCACGCTAACCACAGTACCTGAAAGCCCCACGCTAACCACAGTACCTGGATGTCCCACGCTAACCACAGTACCTGAAAGCCCCACGCTAACCACAGTACCTGGATGTCCCACGCTAACCACAGTACCTGAAAGCCCCACGCTAACCACAGTACCTGAAAGCCCCACGCTAACCACAGTACCTGAAAGCCCCACACTAACCACAGTACCTGGATGTCCCACGCTAACCACAGTACCTGGATGCCCCACACTAGCCACAGTACCTGGATGCCCCACACTAGCCACAGTACCTAGATGCTCCACACTAGTCACAGTACCTGAATGCCCCACACTAGCCACAGTACCTGGATGCCCCACACTAGCCACAGTACCTGGATGCTCCGCGCTCATTCAAGTGCCTGCCCTAGTTACAAAGCAGAAAAGCCCCATGCTTGTTATAGTCCCTGAAAATCTGCAGAATTCCCATCAAACCCTAACCCTGACATCTCAACTGAAAGACGATGTCCGAATGTGCTCGCCATAGTTTTAGCTGTAGTTTAGACTCACCTGAGCGTCCAGGTGTTTCTCACCTTGTCTTTGAAGTAGGTGAACAGGTAGTTCTTCCACTCGTCTGTAGTAACACTGCTGTAGGCAAACAACTGGATGTACGACTTCACAAAACCCATGAACACCTCTGAAGAAACAAGGTAAACAGGTAAATAAAGAGTTTGAGGGTCAGACTGTGTGTGATGTGTCCAGGTGTGTCCAGGTGTTACCTGGCCCTCCCATCAGCTCCTCCAAATGGTACAGCAGAGCGAAGCCTTTCTCATAGGGCACAGAGGAGAAGGCGTCGTCCGGGTCGACTTCCTGCAGGCTGGGGACCAGGTTAGTCAGAGGGTTGTTGGCTCCAAAGGTGTTCACCTGAGTGATGACACAGACAGGTGAGAAACACCAGAAGAAGAAACACACTGTTTCAGGTTCAGGTTCAGGTTCTCACCGAGTCCTGCAGGTCCTTCCAGCCTCCCATGGCTTTAAACTGTCTGAACTGCTCACTTTCCATGCACCTGCCAATCATCCTCTCCAGGTAGACCGTGTGACCCTCGTTCAACCTGAGGACGAAGACAGGAAGTAGCTGCAGTCAAGTTTTCTTCTTTTTAAAGTAAAACTCTGGTTATTATCTAAGACACATCAAAAAGTCCTTCTTTAGTTTCACACTTTATCTTTAGAGATCAAATTTCTGAATTCATTTAAAATGACTTTTATTGTTTTCCTTCTCATTCGTTTGATTCAGTGTTTACTAATCAATGATTTTATTAAACAACCCGTTCAGTGCGTTTGTTTACCAGAAGTGTTCCCACGTCTTATTGGTCACCAGATTACCAGTCCAGCTGTGGGAGATCTCGTGAGCGATCACCTGACAGGGACAACAGCACAGGAACACATATGATCACATTACACATATTTGAACATGTCCACCAACCGTTGTGACAATATTGAAGTGTTTGAACTCACATTGGACAGAGATTTATCTCCTGCCTGTAAAGACACAGACACAGTTAACAGCTGATTAACAGTCACATGAAGCCATTTCTAAAACCAATAATAATCTTTTAATCATCATCAGTATAATGTATATGTGTGTTAATATATGTGTGTGTGTACCAGCAGTGTTGGTGTGGCGAAGGTCAGACAAGGGTTCTCCATGCCTCCATAGGGGAACGATGGAGGAAGAACCAGGATGTCGTACTGACCCCAAACATATGGTCCTGCCAGGTCCTCCGCTGTCTTCAACATGGTCTCCGTCTGAGGACACACACATTAACAGACGTGTGTGTGTGTTTGTGTGTGTGTGTGTGTGTGTGTGTGTGTGTGTGTGTGTGTGTGTACAGTACCTGTGTTTGTTTGTATGACAGTATTTACTGTGACTCACCTCAGAGAACTCAAATGCTGCTTTGTCCACAAACTCTCTCTCAGACCAGACTCTGGACCTCGGCCCAATCTCTCTGTTAACCAATCAGAGCACAGAAACACTGTTTACCTGCTGAAGGTGACACGATGACATCAGTGAATAGGTAGACAGAGTACCTGCTCTCCAGAGCTCCAACCACAATGGCGATCAGGTAAGAAGGCATGGGCACCTGAGGACAAAGGTCAGAGGTCAACCTGACGGCATTCTACTGAACACAGATCAGCTGTGGTGATTCATAACGACACGAGCGATCATCAGCGAACAGAGAAGAAGAGCAGACTGACCGGCTGTCTGAATCTGTAGACGACCCGGTTGTTGTCCTGAGGATCAACTTCCTGTCCATCTCTCACTGCACTCATCACAGCCACCAGGTCTTTGGGTACAGACACCTGAGAGGCCAAACACAGGTCAGTTGCGGTATTGACTGGTAGGATCAGTATTTCTACGTCAGCCACAAAACTTGAAAAACTACATGGAAAGACATTCACACATATGGGGCTCCTGGCTGGCTCACCAGTTATTAGCCAAGTTAAGACCCAGTTTTAGGATGCAACAGGTTCGTCTGGGAGTCCAGTTTGTATGAACACTGACAACAAACAGGTTCTTTTATTTATAATCTTTCACTGACTTTTACAGCCAGAACATATAGTTAGGCGTTTGTGGTTGTTTCAGTAGGTATCATGTTAGGTTCGACATTACAGCAGATCCAAATAACCTGGCCACTGAGTAATGATTAGCTCGAGGAAATGGTCATCTGGTTGAAAATGCTGGTTGTTCAATCCAACGTCCAGAAACACACCGACCGGCCAGAGTGGAGACAGGAAGTGACATTGCCTCACCTGGAGATTGAGATTACGCAGGCAGTCCAGTATACGCAAGGTTGTGTGTGTGTGTGTGTGTGTCTGTGTGTGTGTGTGTGTGTGTGTGTGTGTGTGTGTGTGTGTGTGTGTGTGTGTGTGTGTGTTACCTGGGCGTAGTAGGTGTGTTTGACTGATGGACTGTCCTGACAGGGAACCATACTCCTGCAGTGATGAGCCTGCAAGACAACACACGGGGAAAGAGTGTTTTTATTCTAGATGTTTGGAAAAGTGAAAATGTTTTTTAAAACTTTTACTGAATGAATTTGTTCTGACATCTTGATCTACATGTAGTTTTAGTTTAATTATTTAATGTCAATGTAGACGTCACAGTTATACAGATGTTTCATTGATTTTCTAAATATCTCCTTTTTGTGAATTTGATGGCAGTAAAATGTTTCAAACACATTACAGAAGCAACAAAAAACCATGAAACAACACCTGTTGGGATCATTGCACAGGTGAACAGGTAGATAGTATCACATCTGGAGGTTCAACACTTTGTCAAAAACATAGCTGATTTCTACACGGGCTCAGAATGCAACACGGGCTCAGAACCCTTCAGAACATGGTCAGTAAGCACAGTCTGGTTGTTCATGACTGTTTTTATTTACTTTTACACAGAGGAACAGCTTCAAGAGCAACTAAACCCCCAAACCACTTTTTTCTGCTGAAAACCAATGTATTTGGGTATGAAGTAGTGTTGCTGAGTGATTCTGGTCCAACTCTTGACGTTTTAGTTGAAGTATTTCAATTTGGCGTATTTTGTAGTAAAAATGTAAGTGTGACTGCCCTCTATGGGTTGAAACCCGGTTATTACAATCAAATTTTCCTATTGGCTGAGATGAAGGCAGATGATGTTTTGGAGGCAGCTTTTGTCACGGTCCACTACGGTTAGCTCCGCCCCCTCCTATAAAAATTAGCACCTGCCGATCTGGAATCTGTGGCGAGTCGATCGAGAGAATTGCGAATAGAGAGGCATAGTGATTATTGAGTAGGTAGTTAGCATAGCATAGATTGTTTTTGGGAGATTTTAGTTATTACGTGTGTTAGTTTATAGTATTTAGTACTTATTTAGCAATTTTAGATTAGTTAGCTTATTTAGTTTTTTGTATTCTAGTAGTTACTCGCTAGTTAGTTTGTTCGTTCGTTAGGGTGTAGGTTAGCTTTAGCTTGTCGTAGTATTTGTGAGCCAGTGGCCACCATGGGTCGGCAGTATAGTTTTCCCGGTTGCAAGAACGTCTCAGGGCTGCATCGGTTTCCCGCTGACCCTTAAATTAGGCGGCAGTGGCTGCGCGCATTGCGCATACCGGACCGTGATCTCCCGCCTAGGGCCCGTAGTTTGCAATGGTCATTTTTCCCCGGAGTGCTTCTCCAATCTGACGGCGGTGAACATGGGTTCCAGTATCATGCTCATGCTGAAAATCAATGCAGTGCCGAATGCTGCTGTCTCGGTGCAGACAGCCGGACCGACATCACAGCAGCTGATGCTGATGCCAGCAACTGTCCGACATATTGAGGTGAGTACAAAATAAATATAGCCACCGTAATGCTAGTGACATGACATAGCTAACGTGTCTTGTAACTGCTAAGTCTAAATACATTTATTCAGTCGGTCAGTTTGAGTGCTGTATAGCCGGGCTTGGCCGTAACCTAAAAATTTGGTTTGAGTGAATATGGCAAAAAATGTTGTAACGTTAGCCAAAACTAGATTTGTGAAGCACAATTTTGTTTTATTTCAGCCAAAAAAGACCAGGGAGATCGGTAGCCAAACGGAACCAGTCAGCACAAAACATGCTTCTGGACAGGCTAACATAAAGCCTCCGAGGAGAAGCAAGGGTGAGTCATAATAAAGACCGCACTTTGTATAACGCTAATGCTCTTGGGTGGCTGTGGGACAGGATTCATGTTAAGTCTATGGCGCTTGATGCCGCTTCCTTGTGATTTTTTTTTTTGTGTGAGATCTGTCAGATTAGCTCTGACCACGCCATTCTGCATAATAATTAGCCATGTGCTTCTGTTTGTTTGAACGGTGGAGGAGTATGATAGACAGATGGAGAGTGCCTCAGAGTAAATTAATTTCTTATAAAAGTGATTTTAAAACCCTGTCTTTTATTCGAACAAATAACAGTTGCAGTAGCTGTAAACAAATAAGGACTCTCTCTGTCTAAATACGGCTGTGTGTCAGGCTTGATTTGTCCGGGCTGCAACGAATAATTATTTTCATCATAAACGAATCCTGCCTTAGCTTTTGCTTTTACATTTTGCTTTAGCTTTGTGCTCAGTGGATATAAACCTTACTGCGGAATCATTTTAATTCCGCAGTAAATTTAAAATGTCTGTACATGCTATTCCTCAACATATCTTCTACTTTTGGATCACATGTTGTGTAATTAACCAGCGTTTTGTTAAAGTTGTATGAATATTTACTCTAATAATAATACAGTCTTTTACTACTCATATTTTTTCTCTTCTACTTAGTAATTCTGATGACATGGCACCCCATGCAGTGACCAAGTACATTGTCCATGAAGACATATTGATGGAGCTGTTCAAAAGATGTCCAGTGTGCACCCGGAGCTGTGAGATCACAAAGAATGTCATTGGGACACTACTGCAAGTAAAGCAGAGCTGTTCACATTGTGACTATGTTCACCAGTGGTCCAGCCAGCCAATGGTGAACAATATACCAGCTGGGAATTTTCAGCTGTGTGCAGCAGTCCTGTTCACAGGTTCATCAGTTGTTCAAATTTCAAAGGTGAGACAGGAACAAATTTGTAATGACAGGTACTTTTACATTACTTGATTACAAGTATTTCATCACATCATGTTGTTTTTTCTTGTAGTTCATGGATGCTTTCAAGATCCAGGGCATCTCAGAAACAACTTTCCACAAACATCAGTCAAAACTCCTTTTCCCTACCATCTACTGGCAGTGGAAACAGAACCAGGAACACCTAATCAGAGACTCCCTAGCTGGTGGGGATGTGACACTGGGTGGTGACATGCGCGCTGACTCGCCAGGTGAAAATTTACTTTAGTACTTAACTGTGTAACTATGACAACATTGTCAATCAAGACATACTGAAAAATATATATTGTTTTTTTCAAATATGTTAGGACATTCTGCAAAGTATGGGAGCTACACAATGATGGACCTCACATTAAAGGTCATTGATATTCAGCTAGTTCATGTAGAACACTGATAGACTGAAAAACTGTTCATTCATATTCATATTAGTCTATCTCTTCAGAGCATGTGTCTATTTTGTGTGTTGTATCAATAGAGCAACGAAGAGGGAAACAGTGTTCGGATGGAGAAGGAGGGCTTTGAGCGAAGTCTGTCATTCATGGAGGGCAAAGGAGTAGTGGTCAAAGCCATTGTTACCGACCGACATACAGTGGTACAAAAGTTCTTGCGGGAGCAAAGACCTGGGATCAGCCACTACTTTGACCCTTGGCATATGGGAAAGGGTAAGTGTTTGAATTGAAAAAAAAAAAAAACAATAAAAAAATGATGTTTTTTTTTTTTTTTTTTTTTTTTTACAAAACAGTTTGCAAGATTCAAGATTACTCTATTTATCCAAAGGGAAATCTGTATGTCTTTTGCTCAGGGATTGGGAAAAAAATTGATGCCATGGCCAAGATGAGAAGAACACAGGAGGTGGGCCCATGGAGGAAGAGTGTTGTCAACCACCTCTACTGGTCAGCGTCCACCTCTGCATCAGGGCAGGAGGTTGTGGCCAAATGGGCCTCAATTGCCAACCATCTGCAAAATGTGCACACACACGAGAATCCACTCTTCCCCAGTTGTCTCCACCAGCCTCTTGTTGAGGAGCAGGCACGGCACTGGCTCAAGCTTAGTAAGTGTGGTAATAGGCAACACTAACCAATATACAGTACAATAATGCTATTCAGTCACCCATAAATGTGTGATGGTTGTGAAAATGTCAACTACACAGTTTTGAATCTAGCAGGGCATAGTGATGCAACACTATGCCCTGATTCACATCAGATTTAAGATAAAGCCCAGTGTTATAAGATTGCTGACTCATGTTTATCAATCATTTTTACAATTACTCATTGTCCCCAAATTGGTTTAATTAAATAACATTATTCCTGTGTGTAGGTACAGCAGCATGTGAGCACCCAGACTGTTGAAGGATATGGAGAAGATCAGCCCACAACACCACACTTCAGCAATCGAATCCTTCCACAATCTGATCCTGAAGTTTGCTCCCAAAAATGTGGTGTTCTCCTTCACAAGGATGCTGTGCAGGTATACAGTAAAGAATACAATCTCTAACATGGAATAACCATTTTCTTGTTTGTTTTTTTAAATCAATTAACCATATCTTATTAGGTTTTTGCTGACCATGTAAATATGCGTTTCTTACTAGACTCCAGCTGACAGCGATGCACTATAATGAAAATGCACAGAGTGTTCATGCATCCACCACAGCTGGAGAACTACGGTATTCCATTGTCTACCCGAAATACAAACATGAGGACTTCACTGTGCGACCCATACGGGGTCATCCTACCTCAGGTAATTTGTTATTAGACTAATAGTGGCATCATGATTGATTTTAGGGAAATGTGTTACTACCCTGTTCTATCCTTACACTTTAGACTACGTTGAGACACTGATAGAGCTTCTCTTCAACAATGTGGTGAAAGACCCGGGTGCATACCAGGACTTTCTGGACACAGTCCTTGTGCCAGAGAAACTTTGCTCCCAGTACACCAGACCTGACAAGAGGGAGGCAGCGGCCAGACACAAGTCACGGTTCTTCAAGAACATGTGAGTTTTGGCTCACTACATACTATAGTATGTTGTAAGAATACATTTCGGTTATTGATGTTTATGTAATTATTACCATCATTTGCTTTAGCTTTTTTTTGTGTTTTCTTTTACAGTCACCAATGACTTCCTGACCAAGCTTGGGGTTTGCACGACACACATGGAGCTCTGAACAACATTATGCATCTTATGTAGATTTGCTAACTGTGAGGTTCATTGTAGTTAATGTACCCCCACAAGGAAACTATAGCAGAATTTGTTAGATTGAATGCGTCATACAGTGTGTACCTCCCGTTTTTTTAGGTGACAGGCACCTGTGTTAACAATATGAGCGTGAAGTCATAAGCATTTATACTACTTTACTGTACATCTCATAGATTTTCTAAATGTGAGGTTCATGTACCTTCACAAGGAAACTGTAGCGTAAACTTGTTGGATTGCACTGAAAAGTATGTTTAAAATTGACAGCCATGGACATTGTAGAGTTCAAAAAGGATTTTTAACAAGTGGGGAGAGTTGACAGACGGCATTGAAAAAAAATTAATCAAGGGGGGGGGGAGTTGGAACCCTGTGTAGTTTCCCTCGTTTTCAGGGAGCTCCTGCCTGATGCGGGTGACGGCACAAGGTGGGATGACAACCCTGATATGCCGGCCCAAGTACCCCCAGCACCACCGCACAAAGTTCCTGTAAGCCAGGTGTCTGTCGCAACTGTGAAGAATGAATATGTTATGCGTCAGCCTTTTTGTTTTTATTTGGTGTTTTGTGAGACATGTGCTTATGCAAAATGTTAAATTATATAAATACAGTAATGTAAATACTATTCTATATGTGAATGATCTAATTCTGATTTCCTGAAACTGACCTATGGAGCACAGGTTCCTCCATCTGTCCAAACAGCTGCAGGTATGTTCCATACACAGCCTGCAGCACGTAGGGGTTGAGGGCAACTGGCTCAAAACCTGGGTGCACAGTCAAACATGCTGCACCACCAATCTGCTCACACCTATGCATCACCTATGTGTAATTAAAAACAGCATATTTTATTTATTTTATGTAAGGATGAATGTATTATAACCTCAAAAGTCTATGTGGGTATACTAATACTATAATGTGGAATGAGCCATTACACAGTATAATTGTTTTTGACAACAGCTGTTTAATTCAACAGGTGAGCTAAAACTGCAGTGTAATTCATAGACTGGTGGTCAGTACTATAAAGTTGCAATGTCAGGTAGCCTATTGATTTAACTTTTTTCAGGGTGTGATGTTACCTGAGCCACCTCCTTGCAGCAGACATTCTCTCTAGGAGAGAGATTACTGCAGTGACCACACGAGCACCTGTTACAAATAGAAATGTAATCTAAGTGGTGTGGCATAAAATTCACCATGGTAAACTCCAAAAAACAGGGCTATTTTAACATTTGTTCTGCTACTATATTAACCACTAGGGCTGTAACGATACACCAAACTCACGATTCGGTTTGTATCACGATTTTTGATATTTTTTTTCTAAATTAAACATTTTATTTATGTAACATTTCAATAACTAATGTATATGATACTTGTCTGATAGTATCAGAGGTGCAGTATTGTGGAGGGCGTGTCTATCTGATGGTCTGTTAACTGCACAGGTCCCTCACTCAACTTAATACAGAGAAATGTCCCACAAAGCAACGTTACAGAACCAAACGCAGGTAACGTAACTGTAACTGTCTTTGGCAACAAGGAAAAATACTACAGCTGTACGTGGAGAAGCGTCCTTCCTCCCGCCCGTCCTACAGACTCCTCGTCACATTTCTGCCCAATAAACAGGGTCTGTCACCGGCAAAAAAACTTTACCTCACCGAGTGTTTATGATGGAAAAAAATCTCCGCGACAGTCAGCCCTCCGGACCGAGACTTCAGTGAACTTTACCCCGGAAGACAGCCTCAGTCGGGTTTTGATTGACAGGGGAGACACCGGGGTAACCCCTTGCAAACGCACACACGTCACCATCATGACGTGTACCGTCACGTCTCTTTAGGAGCCGCAGCGCCGGCTTTCTGTGTGAATTACGCAGCGGTTCGTCTTTACAGCGGTGTTCCGCTCTGTGTGAACGAACAATGGCGGAGAATTGGCGAATGACTGCTGCGGTGTTAATGTGGTTACAGCTCATAGTGCTGAATCTGGACCGGAAGTTGTGTCGCGATTCTGCCTTCTCACAGCGCGAGACAGGTTCGTGGATCTGAGTGTCGCGATTTCGGCTTTGATACGTGTATCGTTACAGCCCTATAACCACATCATTCAAATCTTGTGGGTTGGGGGCATCATATACCACTCAAATGTCCCCCATCCTCTCTTGTAACTCCATCTCCTTAGAGCTGCCTGCGGCGCAAACGGTTCAAACTGGTACGGCTCTGGACCACCGTGATCACCACCGCGGTCCAGAGCCGTATCAGAGTATCAGAGTCTCCGGTTGGAGACTCTGGAGGCGACAAGTCCTCCACCTCAAAGGACCTCTCTGTGGCGAAAGTGTCCGCGCTACTGTCAGAGTCACTCATGATCAGATCGCGAGCTAGCATAAATGTCAATGTTTGTGTTTATGATTTTTTTTTTCTGCGCGTGAGTGTGGTGACGGTTAGGGGGGAGGGGGGAGGGGGGAATCGGAGAGTACTCCTGGAGCCCCGCCCATAATCAAGGCATTTTTTGTATTTCCAGCTTAGAGCACGTCATCCAAAACTCAGGGGTTTAGTTGCTCTTTCAGTACTTCCTGTCAGCTGATGACAGATAAATGGCCGTTGACCAAACTGACTGAGATAAGAACAGAAAACAGGAACAAAGACGCCGTTTGAAAAGAGAACTGAGGCTTTATGTCGCCTGTCAGACGTTTGTGATGAAGAAACTTTCACTTCTGTTAAAACCTTTAAATTACACATGATTACTTCACACTTACAACACGACTTTCCACCAGCAGCGGTTTGGAAACAACCTCACCTGTAGCTCAGGAGGGAGAGCGGGTCGCCTAGTAAACGGAAGGTTGCTAGGTCGAGTCCCAGCTCCCCCCAGCAATGTCGAAGTGTCTTTGAGCAAGATTACTGAACCCCTACTTGCTCCTGATGAGCAGTTGGTGCCTTGCATGGCCGCCGCCACCATCAGTGTGTGAATGAATGGGTGAATGTGGCAAGTGTTGAAAAAAAGACCAATCATTACCCTGACCCAGTCTGACCCAGTCTGACTCACTGTGACCCACTGTGACCCAGTCTGACTTACTGTGACCCAGTCTGACCCACTGTGACCCAGTCTGACTCACTGTGACCCAGTCTGACCCAGTCTGACTCACTGTGACCCAGTCTGACTCACTGTGACCCAGTCTGACTCACTGTGACCCAGTCTGACCCACTGTGACCCAGTCTGACTCACTGTGACCCAGTCTGACTCACTGTGACCCAGTCTGACCCAGTCTGACTCACTGTGACCCAGTCTGACTCACTGTGACCCAGTCTGACCCACTGTGACCCACTGTGACCCAGTCTGACTCACTGTGACCCAGTCTGACTCACTGTGACCCAGTCTGACCCACTGTGACCCAGTCTGACTCACTGTGACCCAGTCTGACTCACTGTGACCCAGTCTGACTCACTGTGACCCAGTCTGACCCAGTCTGACTCACTGTGACCCAGTCTGACCCACTGTGACCCAGTCTGACCCACTGTGACCCACTGTGACCCAGTCTGACTCACTGTGACCCAGTCTGACCCACTGTGACCCACTGTGACCCAGTCTGACTCACTGTGACCCAGTCTGACTCACTGTGACCCAGTCTGACCCACTGTGACCCAGTCTGACTCACTGTGACCCAGTCTGACCCACTGTGACCCAGTCTGACTCACTGTGACCCAGTCTGACCCACTGTGACCCACTGTGACCCAGTCTGACCCACTGTGACCCAGTCTGACCCACTGTGACCCAGTCTGACCCACTGTGACCCACTGTGACCCAGTCTGACTCACTGTGACCCACTGTGACCCAGTCTGACTCACTGTGACCCAGTCTGACTCACTGTGACCCAGTCTGACCCACTGTGACCCAGTCTGACCCACTGTGACCCAGTCTGACCCACTGTGACCCAGTCTGACTCACTGTGACCCTGACCTACCTGACACTGGCTGAACAGGTACGGATGTTTCTTCCCAGCAGTCTGTTCAGGTGTGAGCCACTGCAGAGCCGACGCCGACGGAGACGTTTCATAGGTCACCTCCACGATCACATGCTGCCCTCTGATTGGACAACAACACATTAACTGCATGTTATTTTGAAAGGACATTACACGAGGAGAGAGAAGAAGAGTTCACCTGGAGAGGTCAAAGGGCAGCGTGATCTCCAGCGGTGTCCCCTTGAAGCTGTGTTTTGGGCCCATCGTAAACCGCGCCACTTGTCCATTAGCGCTGACTGAGAGGATCTTCAGGTCTCTGCTGTCCAAAGTCTGCAGCAGATAAAAAGGACACTTTTATTAATGAGGTTCTGAGATTAATGTCAGCGTTCGGGGGCTGAGAGACACCTGCTGATAAACACTCACACAACACTCTCTGGCCTCAGGCTATACACCTGTAGTGACAAGTCAGCCTTCAGTTCAAAGTCCAACATAACACAAGTTCAGCCTGTCTTGAAGCTCAACTACGTCACACCAGACTCCGTTCAAAAACACACACATTTATATATCAACTTTATATCAAACATTTACTATCAACAGAATTACTAGAAGCCGCCTGGTTTCTGTAGATTTGGTCATTATGACGTCAAGTTCAGTTATTAAACTTCAAAGTGAAAGTCTGAGCTCAGGTGAACACACCTGTTGTGTGGATTCCAGCCTTCAGATCAAAGTCCAGATCACACAGACCCAATAACTTCAGCCTGACTCTAAACTGTTTCACACCAAATGCCATTTTTAAAAAATGTCAATTTAAATTTTCCTTGCATACAAATATGTAATTACATGTAGAAAATACCTCTAAAAACTTGTTTTTCACAAATGAATTGGACATTAATGTTCAATTAAATATTTAAAAAACGCGTTTGTCCCCGGGGCAATTAAATTTGATTGATCAATCAGTATTACGTTCAGTAATTATTATAACTCTCAGCTTTTAGGAGTGGTTTTGCCCAAATAAACGAATTAAAGGAATCTCATGCCAAACTCCATTTTTAAATTTTACATCCAAAAGCTATTTATAGACGTCATCAAAGCCGAAGAGAGTGTCTGAAATAGTTTGATCTCCAGTGAAAAGTCACTATTTTAGCTGTTAGAATTAATTTTAAGTGGAAGTTATAAAAGTTCTACTAATGGTGATGTGAGTTCTGCCGATTTAAAGAGTGACATCTGAGGGATTTATAAACCTGTGATCTAACATTTGTGATTAGTCAAATTACAGATTTCTTTAGAATTTCACATTTTGACGAGCAGATTCTGTTGACGGTGTAGCAACAGTTGACAGACCTGTCAGTGATCAGTGATCAGTGATTAATAGAAACAAGACTTCATTTAAATTTAAATTCTCGAAGACTGGATAAATGACCCCTTCACGGACCACAAACACGGTGTGAAATCAGAAGACTCGGCTCGTTTTGAATGAACGAGCCGTTAGCTCTGAGGCTAACATGCAGCGGTTCCGGGAAGCACCGGGCTCCGTTAACGTTACCAAGGCAGAGAAACGGTCCTCCAGAGCCTCCACGGTCAGCGCCACCTTGGCCCTGATGACGTGTCTGTCGAAGTCCACGTGCAGAGACAGGTTCAGGTGTTTGGTGACGCACCTGGTGAAGGAGGAGAAGGAGCACGGGTCAGAAGACATGATGATCGGTCCGGTAACAGCGGAGAGACTGAACACACCGTCGGACTGACACCCGGATAAGTACCGGAACGAGCCCTTCACACATCCGGCAGCGAGCTTTTCAGAATAAACGGCAACTCAACACAAGCGTTTCTACGTAAAGGCTTTTATTTTGAAACATTAATCTTTAAAATCAGATATAATTATTAGATATAATTATTATATTTAACTGACGATGACGTGGATGTCGTATTTTATTGAAGTTTGTTTGTTGTATATCTAATAATATTTGTTCTGTTTTTTTTAAGATTAAATGTCTGAAACTTACTGAAGTCTTAAAGTAAACTGATCACCAGTAAAACGTTTATCTGCAGCTCACATGTTTTTAACCGACGACACAACTGAAGCAGCTGACTGCAACGAGTTTTGTCCTTATGAAGCTTGAATATTATTGATGATTATTGGTTCTGGAGAGAAACAGACTCAAACTGTTGTCGGAACACAATCTTGCTGTTTTAATGAAGAACAACATTGTGTCCTGATGCACATGTGACAGTTTTATATCGTGTTTTGGAGAAATAAAATGATAAGATTACATCAAATTAAAATAATAATTATAATTGGTGTGTGCCTGCGGTGTCAGTACCGCTGGTGTCAGTACCGCTGCTGTCAGTACCACTGGGGTCCAGCAGAGGCCTCCCGCGGCCTCTCAGCCTCCACCCGCTCGGTGTCGGTAACGTTATTGTGATGGAGGGCCGGAGGATGGAGGACGGAGGTCTCGGAGCTCTGATCCGGTCGTGATGAACCCGTTTGACGGCTCCGGTTCTCCCCGACATGAGGAGGCGGCGGACGGCGGGGTCAGCCGGTGTCCGTGGGCCCGGTTCTCCTCCTGGTTGGAGTGTGTGTGTGTCGTTACCTTCGACCTGGAGCTCGGACAAGCAATAGAGGTACGGATCTGTTAGCTTAGCATGGTTAGCATCGTTTGTCATCATTGTGGCAGATGGGATGAAGAAAGTGTTCAGATGTCTGAGGGAACACGGAGCCTATCAGCGGCGGGGCGGTGCTCTGCGGTGCCCGTGACAGGTGAACCAGACACCGGCCAAAAAAAAACACTTTTTTCACACGTTCCGTCCTTGTAGGCAACTGCAGATTGACCGAAGTAGTGATTTATATACTGCGAACGTGATCAGAGTTTATTGTTGAATTCGGCATGCATCTCATCTGCCAAACAATATTTATGATTTAGAAATAAAACAAAATCTTTAAATCTCTTGTCACTCCTCAGATTATTGTGCGCATTAAATGCATAAAGATTGTGTCAGTGACTGGTGTTGTAATGATGATCTGTAAACCGAAGTGGACCTTATAATCTAAAGGTTCGTAGAAAGTACAAAGCGACTTTTCAAAACTTGGTTAAAGGCAGATTCGTGTTAAATTAGCAGGAATTGGAATGGAATTTGGTTTGCACATGTTTTCTTTATAAGCTGTCGTATTATTAGTTATTTAACAAAACTCAGTGCTCGTTAATTCCCCTGAGCCTGCAGGTCTTCATTCTGTTGGCCACACTTGTACCAAACTACATTTGAAAAACCGACTAGATTTAGATTTGACCTTCCATTTTGTCAGATTCACTGTTTGTTAAGAGGATTTAACAGCTCGTCTGAACTTCACTGAGTAGTTCTTTATCCCTCTCCTGCTCCATCAGTCAGAATATATTAGAATATTCTCAGAAGAAGGGACCGAGGCAGCGATGCCTTAAATCAGAAGAATTCTGAATGGAATTTGGTGTGAGTTGTTTCTGTTTCTGCCATTTCCAGCTGGTGTATCCTCAGGATGTAAAGCTCACTGAGAAGGAGGTAATTATTGATCAGACTAACGTCAACATGGTCTCTGTGTTCACTTTGTACATGAATAATCAGTCTGTTGATTATTGATTTATTGTTCTTGGTTCTTTGTTTTGTTGTCAGAAAACCAGCATCTGCTACCTGTCCTTCCCTGACTCCTACTCAGGTAAACTCACCTGTTTGAATGATGGTGTACTGTGTAATGAGAGAGGTTCAGGGCAGTGGCGGTTCTAGACCAGTTTTAGTAGGGGGGCCAGGTTGGGGCTGGCTTTTTTGTAAGGGGGCACATACAACCCAGAAAAAAGGATAAATCCCTCATTCAGACAAAGCAGTGTTTACAATTTCAGCAATTTTGATTGGGAAGTAAACTGTTGAGACAATTTATCTCTGCTTTTTACCTTCAGAACAAAATAACTGCAAGAAATCTGTTATTGTGTTACTGATGCAGACTCCCTGTCAGGGGGGCCACAGGGGGGTCCAGACTCAGAGTTACGGGGGCACTGGCCCCTGTTGCCCCCCCCCTAGAACCGCCCCTGGTTCAGGGCTAAAAGCTCACATGTGCTACTGCATTTCCCAGGATGCCTCGGGGACACTCAGTTCAGTTTCAGGTTGCGGCAGTCAGTGGGTCGCAGAGCATCCAGGTTCAGAGAGGACGTTTACAACAGAGACGCCCCCGTCACCCTGCAGGTGAGGACACTTATTGATCTCTTATTGATCTCTTATTGATCAGTCAGTCTGCAGAAGGATGTCTGAAAAGTTTATAGTGGATCCTTCAACCGAGTCATTTCCTGTCAGAAGTCACAGGATTCATTCTTCTACAGGATCTCTTGATGATGTCACACATCTTGATGATGTCATAATGTGTCTCTTGTCTCCGCAGACTGAAGTGTCCCATTTCTTTGGTTACGTCTATTTTAGACAAGTGAAGGACGTCTCTGTGAAGAGAGGATACTTCCAGAAGGTCAGAGGCACCTCTGCCCACATCTGTTCACACCTGCCCACATCTGTTCACACCTGCCCATACCTGTTCACACCTGCCCATACCTGTTCACACCAGCTCACACCTGCTCACAGCTGTACTTCAAATGTTACACAGTTCATGATGTTGACAGTGTGGCCGCGCACTGTGACTCTGTGTTCCAGTCTCTGGTGCTGGTCTCCAGGTTGCCGTACACTCACCTGTTCCACTCGCTGCTGCAGATCGTTGCTCCTGAGTTTTTCGAGAAGCTCGAGCCCTGTCTGGAAGCAGGTGACGATGTCATGCTTACATCATAACATGGACGGATCAGATTAAAATAATAATGATAATGATGTCTCACAGTGTGTAACGAGATCGATCAATGGCCTTCACCCGTACCTGGACTGACCCTGAACTTGCCGGTGATGGGCGTGGTTTTACAGGTGAGAAGTAAAGAGCCACGGTCGATCGAATAAGATATTTATGTGAGAACCTGAAATGATTTGTAACCTTAAGAGAAAAAAATTCTGTTTGTTTTTGATTATCGATATTTTACAGGTGCGGATTCCTTCAAAAACAGACAAACCAGGAGGAAGTCCAGTCAGACAGACGACCTCACAGGTGAGGAACAGGAAATGACACACTGAGGACACACTCACACCAGGTGGTCCGTACCTTGCTCAAGTACTGTACACTTCCTTGGCACTTGCTGGTTGGAAGATGTGTGCTTCGGCACGCTACGGTTCCTCGTGCACGAGCACAGACACGGGTCACAACGTGGACATGAAGTATAATCATGTGTTTCAAGCCGCCTTGCATAATCAAGAAATCCAAGAGTGTGAGAGGCTGTCTACGACAAAAACGACACAAAATGAGCCACAAAAAAGTCAGTAAAGTCAAGTTCCATGTGATCTCCATTGTGCTGTGACGCACTACGACATGATGACGTATGTACCAGAGGTAACCCTGCTCAGGCCCGGCGGCAGCCAGCTGGTGAGGAGGGACAGTTGTGCTTCAGCACGGTACGGAGCAGCTGGGCTTAGTGTGAGTGTCAACGAACAATAAAGTTTTATTTGATCTCCTCAGGACCTCCTACCAACTCCGACGGTGCTGCCCACCATCCACGAACTGGACCTCTTCAAGTAATTAGTTATCATTTATTCACTACTCATCTGAAACATGACAAATACCCAACAGGAAGTTAAATTAAGAAAATGTTTATTTTATGTTTATTAATTATCTCTAGTTTTGTGAAAAATATAAATAATTAATTATAGAGTTGTTCTGATTCTGATACCAGTATCAGGAAATGCTGCAGATATCGGTATTGGTATCGGTATCGGCAAGTACATGAGTCTATGCACCAATCCAAAATCAGGGTTAGGGTTAGAAAACGGGACCCTGCTATTTCCCAGGTTGCTATGTTAGCTATGTTAGCTCTGCTAGCTCTGTAAGCTCTGTTAGCTCTGCTAGCTCTGTTAGCTCTGTTTAACGTTAGACACCAGAGATCAATTATTTCTTCGATGAGATAAAAGCAACACAGGAAGTTGTACTGTTCTGCCCTCGGCAACTACTGTTTTTAGAGTGGCGAAGAAGAAGACGTTGATTTCATGCGAGAGAACATTTCAGCTATTGAGCAAAATTATAATACATATTATATTATAATAATACTGTCAGTAACCCCACCAGTAAAAAACAGCCACATGTTCAGTGTGTCAGGCTGCAGTTCATTGGTTCAACACCAGAAACCCTATAGAGTGTCTGAAGACGCGTCAATTTGAAAAACCATGACGAGGCGGTGAGGGAACATTTCATGAAGGCTGAAAGACGAGCAGCCGATCAGCTGTACTACTGACATCTGGACCTCCAGCATGTCTTTGCTGGGCCAGCACACTGGGCCAGCACACTGGGCCCACTGCTGTGAGTACATTTTAAGGGAATTTTAATTTTTTTTAAATTATTTATTTCTAGATTTATTTAAGTTGCTGTTGCAACACTGTTTTCAACTGTTCCATTTAAAAAGTGGCTGCACTTTACCAGTTTTAAAATACATTGTTATTTATTCCTGGATTTCTTTATTTGGGCTTTTCCGGTTCTGACCAACTCAACATTAACTGAAGAATGTTGTGTGTCATCATTCTCTGGATCAGAACAAACAACAACGAGAGCAATAATATCACACCAGTCAGGTTTAGTAGAATCTACAGCTGTTACAGAACACACACTGGTATCGGATCGGCACTCTGTATCGGAACATCTATAATTGATTATATTAATAAAACAAGAATAAACCAAACTGAGTGGATATTGATCAGGATTTATTGATGATTAACTGAATCATGTGAACAGTATTTAATATTTTCTCCTCCCTCTGACCTCTGACCTGTGACCTTGACCTGTGCTCAGGTGTTTCCAGTCGGTCCTGATCCACCTGCACATACTCTGGGAGCTCACATTGCTGGGGGAACCGCTGGTCGTCATGGCGCCGTCTCCCTCTGTCTCCTCGGAGACTGTGCTGGCTCTCGTCAGGTACCTGAACCGCCAATAAGAACTCTACTAGAGATTCTGTAAAAACTGGATTATTTTGATGATTTTGTTTTTGTGACAGAAGAAAAAAAAACTCAGCAGTGACTCATTGATCAGAAGATAATCAATAACTGTTAATCAGCAGTTCTCATAATACAAGATTAAAGTTGGATAATGAAGAAGTGCTCCTATTGGTCAACGTCCTTGAGTTTTTCAGACTGGTTGACAGAAAAAAGTGTCAACTGTTGTCGTCACTAATGAGCAGTGTTGGGCACCTTACTTTAAAAAAGTAATTAGTTATAGTTACTAGGTACTTCTCCCAAAAAGTAACTGAGTTAGTAACGTAATTACTTCACTATAAAAGTAACTAGTTACCAGGAAAAGTAACTATTGCGTTACTTTTAATTATCCCCCTTTTGAGTTTGGCATTCATGTCAGCGTACTCGGCATCTATGTATTTAGAAAATGTTTTTCTTGCATGGCGGACCGGCTCCTGCTCTCCCCGGTATTTTGCCAATGACGGCTCTGAAGGAGTCTGAGTCAGCTGTTGATACGGGAGCATGTTCTCAACAACATACATGCCTATCATTGAATTCAGCTCAGTCTGTGTCACAAGTTTTTGTGAAGCTGGAGCAGAAAAGTCCAGCTTTACCTGCTTGGACGGCTCCGTTACCGAAAAAAAGTCAGCAGCAGCGAGATCCTCCCAGTGGCACTGGCAGGTAGCGGCACCTTACTGTTAGTCGGTGACAGCCTGTGGCAACTTCTGGCCTGTCCGTGGCATTTCCTGACACCCGCTCCGTGTTCAGACACGCCTCCCTTGACTCGCTGCCAATGAGGGCGGAGCCACATTTCCTAGGAAATCCCCTGTTTGTTGTTACGACAGTGACTTCCGCCATGGATCATGATTATTACAAAATAAAAGCATAAGGGAAAAATCAGCTACTTGTTTACTTATTTTAGTGTACAAAGTGTTCCACGATTTCTCTGTTTTGTACTTCTTAATATTATCTAAATATATATTAATATCTGTTCCATAGCGTACCATATGAATTACAATTATGAAAATATTTTAACATAACAGTTGCTATGCAGTGCCAAAGCCTGCCACAAGGTGGCAGTGTGTCTTTGCAACAGCTGGACTCACAGAATGTAACAATAGCATAACACAACACACATTCACACAAGCTTTATTACAATATCTATTATGAAATACAATTAAAAACATATCTTAATATAACAGTTGCTACGCAGTTCCACAACATGCCACAGAATGTCACAGAATGTCACAACATGCCAGAGCCTGCCACAGAGTGCCAGAGACTGCCACAGGGTGCCAGAGACTGCCACAGGGTGCCAGAGGATGCCAGAGCCTGCCACAACATGCTGGAGCATGCCACAGAATGCCACAGAGTACCAGAGCCTGCCAGAGCCTGCCACAAGGTGCCAGAGCCTGCCAGGTGCCAGAGCCTGCCACAGGGTGCCAGAGCCTGCCACAAGGTGCCAGAGCCTGCCACAACATGCCAGAGCATGCCACAGAATGCCACAGAGTGCCAGAGCCTGCCACAAGGTGCCAGAGCCTGCCACAACATGCCAGAGCATGCCACAGAATGCCACAGAGTGCCAGAGCCTGCCACAGAGTGCCAGAGCCTACCAGAGCCTGCCACAACATTCCAGAGCATGCCACAGAATGCCACAGAGTGCCAGAGCCTGCGAAAGGGTGCCAGAGCCTACCAGAGCCTGCCACAACATTCCAGAGCATGCCACAACATTCCAGAGCATGTCACAGAATGCCACAGAGTGCCAGAGCCTGCGAGAGGGTGCCAGAGCCTGCCACAACATGCAGGAGCATGCCACAGAATACCACAGAGTGCCAGAGCCTGCCAGAGCCTGCCACAGAATGCCAGAGCCTGCCAGAGCCTGCCACAGAGTGCCAGAGCCTGCCAGAGCCTGCCACAGAGTGCCAGAGCCTGCCAGAGCCTGCCACAACATGCCAGAGCCTGCCACAGAATGCCAGAGCCTGCCAGAGCCTGCCACAGAGTGCCAGAGCCTGCCAGGCTCTTCTTTTGTCCCCCTCAGAAATCTATTGGAAATAAGATTTTATTTTAACTACAGTTAGGTTCTGTTTTGCTGGTATTTGTTTATAAATATTGTCAATGAAAAGCAGCTGTTGAGACTTCTTAGATATTATTCATATGTGATGGTCATCAGGTCAATGATATTTAAGTGTGAATAAAACGGTGTCAAGGAGCCCCTTTAGCCTAATGTCACCTCTCGGATCTAGACTCATCCGACGCAAGGGATATAGACTAGATCCTCTAAGTGGGGTCCCAATAACTCAGTAAAATGTAGATTTGCAGCAGTCAGAATCCACATTTTAAATGTCTTGAAAAAGTCTTCTACATATCTCTTCCTCATTAAGAGTATTGGTATTGGTATTAGTATTACGCTTACTACTTTTTAAACTTCAGAGAATATACCTATCTTGCCCCTCCTCCTTTGCATTGGGAACGCAGTGTCAATGGAACGGTGTCAAGAACCCCCTTTATTTCTACTCCAGGTTTCATGGGGGGGGGGGGAGACTTCAAGTGCGTGTGAATGTATATTTATACTTACCCTTTTGATCAAATGCTGTTGTTTTTATGATATAGTGGCAAGCAGATCTACAGATTTTCTTTTAAAAGCATTTAGACACAATATAGTTATATAGTGTGGATTCACACAATGTAGCTACATATTACAAAATATGAGCAAATACATTAAGTTAAAAGCCATGTTAAAGCTGAATGTCATTTACTGTGTTTAGTAATACTCTGATGCAAGGAATCTCTTAACACCTACAATAAACAACTATGCTAATTGTACTCATCATACCACTACTTAATGTGTGTTGTGTTATGCTATTGTTACATTCTGCGAGTCCAGCTGTTGCAAAGACACACTGTCACCTTGTGGCAGGCTTTGGCACTGCATAGCAACTGTTATGTTAAAATATTTTCATAATTGTTATTTATATTAGTAATATTTCCAACGCTGTCAGTGTCCATTGTCACTCTGTCGCTGCTTAAGATAACAAAGGATAAGAATAATATAAACACAGGGAAATATTAAATATTGAATGTAAAATTAAGAATAGCACAATATGTACACTATTTTACATTCACATTTACGCTATGGAACAGATATTAATATATATTTAGATAATATTAAGAAGTACAAAACATAGAGAAATCGTGGAAAACTTTGTACACTAAAATAAGTAAACAAGTAGCTGATTTTTCCCTTATGCTTTTATTTTGTAATCATCATGATCTATGGCGGAAGTGACTGTCGTAACAACAAACAGGGGATTTCCTAGGAAATGTGGCCCCGCCCTTATTGGCAGCGAGTCAAGGGAGGCGTTTCTGAACATGGAGCGGGTGTCAGGAAATGCCACGGACAGGCCAGAAGTTGCCACAGGCTGTCACCGACTGCCAGTAAGGTGCCGCTACCTGCCAGTGCCACTGGGAGGATCTCGCTGTCTCTCAAAAAAGTAACGCCGTTAGTAACGCCGTTTATTCTAACGCCGTTATTCCCATCACTGCTAATGAGACAAAACAGGCACCTGTCAGCTTTCAGCTATATCGGTTCCTGAAGTCAGAACCCACATTATTTATCCTGCTGATCTGGCGCTCCTGGCAGCCAATCAGAGAGCAGTGTTTGTGTTGTTGCCGTGGTAACAAAGTCCTCTCTCTCTCAGCTCCATCAGTCCTCTTAAGTTCTGCTGCGACTTTCGTCCTTATTTCACCATCCACGACAGCGAGTTCAGAGAGTACACCACCAGGACCCAGGCCCCGTGAGTCACACACACCTGAACTCACCTGAACACACACACCTGAACTCACCTGAACACATACACCTGAACTCACCTGAACTCACACACCTGAACTCACACACCTGAACTCACACACCTGAACATGCCGTCAGCTTTCCATCTCACCTGTCTGCAGACCTAACGTGGTTCTGGGCGTCACCAATCCGTTCTTCATTAAGACTTTTCAGAACTGGCCTCATGTGGTCCGACTGGGAGAAATCAAGATGGCGGGTAACTAAATATTATCATTATTATGATTATTATGATTATTATGATTATTATGATTATTATTATTATTATTATTATTATTATTATTGATAATAATAATAAATTAAGTGATGATGTAATAGTGAATGGCCTGTCTCTCTCAGGTGATTTGCCTAAACAGGTGAAGGTGAAGAAGCTGTCTAAACTGAAGACTCTGGACACTAAACCAGGTCAGTTTACTGTGTTTGTTGGTGTGCTTCAGAGTAAAGTCCTGTTTGTTGGTAACTGTTGAGTTCCTGTGTGCAGGGATCTACACCGCGTACAAGACGTTTCTGCACAAAGACAAGATCCTGATCAAACGCCTACTGAAGGTAAGCAAACACCTGTTCAGGTATGAACATCAGGATAGAAACATGTCTTCTGTCCTCTCACTCTGACTCTCACCTGTCCTCAGGGCATCCAGAGGAAGAGACCGTCAGAGGTTCAGAGCGCCATCCTCAGGAGGCACCTGTTGGAACTGACTCAGAGCTTCATCATCCCACTGGTGAGGAATCAGCCAATCACATCGCAACAACCCCTCTGCCTGGTGACTGCACGTGTCACTTCCTGTCTCACTGTAGCTATTCAGTGCAATGTGTCACATGTTATAGACATGTAACTGATGTCATGTGACACTACAGCCATCAGTGATGTCACAACATGATGAGATTCATTATTATCATTAGAGGATTCCTCTTGATGACATTATTATGACTCATACTATTCATCCAATCACAGAGCAGGACATCTGACCCTGTTGTACTGAGTGTAAACCTTGTGTCTTGTTTGTCAGGAGCGGTACATGGCGAGCCTGATGCCTCTGCAGAGATCGGTCACGCCATGGAAGGTAAACCGGAAGTGTATGATGTGTGATGACCTCACAGTGATGTCTTTAGTTTGACACCTAGCTGATACAGGTTGTGTTTGTGTGTTTAGACTCCTCCTCAGATTCGACCCTTCAGTCAGGACGAGTTCATGACGACTCTGGATCACACCGGGCCGCAGCTGACCTCAGGGCTTAAAGGTGATTGGATGGGACTGTACAGGTGAGCCACTCAGGTGTCTGCTGGGCAACAGATACTGAGAATGAAGCCATAATTTTAGAGATCTTTTACTATCGTTTGTTTACTGAAGACAACACAGATTAACAGGTGTTCTTGTTTTGAACTGTTGACAGGAAGTTCTTCAGGTCTCAGAATTTTGATGGATGGTATCGACATCGACACAAAGAGATGAATCAGAAACTGGAGAGTCTTCACCTGGAGGTCATCTGTGACGCTGTGAGTAGCTTCATCACACAGTCAGGAAGTCCAGTCTCCAACCAAAAAGTCCAGTCTCCACATATTTAGATTTATTATTTTTATGAAAATCAAGATAATATCATGAATCAGTTATTTCAGGATCGAGACCGGTGACTTGAAATTACCATCTGGTTTCACGCCTGGTTAGACTGTAAACTCCTGTGAGCAGCTGTTAAACATCTGTAAACCTGATGATGATCTCATGTCCTGAAGGACCTGCTGGGTTGGACCAAAGACAAGTCTGAAGTGGAAATCGTTGACCTTATTCTGAAGCTCAGAGAGAAACTGGTGAGTTAATCAGGATCTGAAATGGAAAAATGGGGAGGTGAGATGTGGGACGCTAACATGCTAACAATAAAAAAAAAAAGCAAGACTTGTTTTTCATTCAAATATCAATATATTTGAATGAAAAACAAGTCTTGACTTAAAACATTAAGTCAATACTTATTGTTTTAACTTTCTCATTCTCTCATCGATTAGTTCTTTTTTAAAATTCAAAATACATGACTGACCCTAATCACCTGTGAGTTTAAAACAGTAGGTGTGTTTCTGACTGTTTCTCAGATTAAAGCTCGACGGCAGCAGCTGCAGGTGAAGGACGGCGTTTTGGACAAACTGGATGCTTTCATAAATTCCATCATCAGCTCGCTGCCTGAAGACCTGCAGACTGTACTGAATACACACTGAATACACACTGAATACACACTGAAACCTCTTGTGGAAACAGAAAATCACCTTCAACAGAAGATCAATGAAATGAGTTCATCTTGACGCCTTCATTCAGTTTCGATTGGTTCAGTTCACCTGTGATGAGATGTTTCAGGTTCCAGCTGCTGTTTGTTATATGAAGTTTTGACACTAAATGATAAATAAATAAAAACTCAGTCATGAGAAGAAGAGTAAACATTATGAGTACGGCTTCCCTCAACATACAAATAAACAGCTTTATTCTTATGATTCTTTCTCCGTTCCAAACTTTATTCTCAAACTGAAACATTTTTTGCTGAATATTGTGACTCAGTTCTCAGAAACACTCAGTCTTGACACGCTGTCGTATGTTGACGATTAATTACTTTTTCACTCGATTTCAGCTTCAAGTGTTTGATATGATAGACAATGTTTTAATCAAAATCAGCTGAAGACAAACAGATCAATAATAACACTGATGATTATTAGTGATGACATCATCATGAAGTTTAAATGCCACAATATTTCTGCTGGATCTTTATTGTTTCTGCCTCACAGACTGAACTCAGTGAATGTATCCCACACTAATAATATTAACAATATTAATGATAAGTTACATTAATGATAAGATTGTGTGGTTGTTTTTTATTTTTCCCCCAAACTGTCTGTTAAAAAATGAGTTTGAACAGTAAAACCTGACTCATGTTCACAGTGTGACTTTGTTGTTAACATTTTATAAACTGTATTTTATGTCATTTCTTCTGATGTCATGCACTCGTATTTAATTTATTTCTGCGTTTTCCTTCAAGAAATTGTCCAGAGTTCGAACAGAAGGTGAAAAAGAGTTAGAAGTGCACCGCCGTAAAAAGAGGAATAGTGTTGATGTTGAGGTGAAAACTGCTCCGCTGTGAAACGTGAACATCTGAAGGAACAAACTGAGTTTGTGAAGCAGGAAAAATATTTTAATTTGAACAGAGAATCAAAAATATACACATAAGTGATCTGAACGTTTCCTCACAGTGTTAAATATTTATATTGTTTGTAGATTCATACACTTACGCACAGCTTCAAGAAGCTGACACAAACCAAACTCCATTCAGTTTTTCTATTTAATTAAACATCATCAGGCGAGAACGGTCCCTTCATGTTAATAAATTTTATAGCAGTCTGAGGTTTGATCATCTCACTAACACAGCTGACAGTTTCTTCTTCATGTGTTTCTCATCTCTTGCTGGCGCTCCACCAGCTCGCCGCCTGCAGCTTCATCACGCTGTGTTTCTCCTGCGGGCTGAAGTGGAGGATGGTCAGGATGGCGGTGAGTGTCTGCTGCCTCCCGCTAATGTCCTGCAGTGTCAGGAACTTGTAGATGACATTCTTCAGGTACTCCATGTTGGCGCCCTCTCTGCTCTGGTCTCGCACCAGTTTGTCCAGTTGTCCCCGCAGCTGCGTCACCTCCTCGTCGTGGCGCTCTCCGTTAGCGATGAGCTTTGCCTGCAGCTGATGGATGTCGTCCTCCAGCCGGTGTTTTTGCCGCCGCAGTCCGCCCACCTCCACATCCTTCCTGGCCAGCTGCTCGGCATACAACAGTAGCGTGGGCTCGTTGGGCGTGGCCCGCCGTAGGGCCTGGCTGATGATGTCACCCTCGCTCTGTGGGGAGTAGCTGTCGGCAGCGGCCATCTTGTCGGTGTCATTGCTGTAGCTGAGGGCGGTGGCTCGCAGCCTCTCCAGTTCCTGGTCCTTCTCATCCAGCAGCGCCATGGTTCTCTCTCTCTGTTTGTGAAGCTCTGCCTCCAGTCGCAGCAGGTTGTCGCGGTGTAGCGCCTCCACCCGCTCCAATTCCTGTTTGTGCGTCTGCTGCAGTGCCGCCGCCTGCTGCTGCCGCTCTTCCAGCTCGCGGTGGTGTCGGGCCTCGGCCTCATCACCCTGGATCCGCAGGTTGATGTACTTCTCCTTCAGCTCGGCCAGCTGATCCCGGATCTCCTCCAGCTCCTTCGCCTGGCAGCCATCTTTGGCATTCTTGTTCTTCAAGACCACCTGCGCTCGCAGCTTGTAGCGCTCAAACTCATCTTTGACTTGCCGCAGCTCCTGCTGGTAGAAAAGCGCCGAGCGTTTGTCTCCGCTCGTCTCCACCCCGGTCTCTGCCAGGTTCTGGATGTTTTGATCCGGGTTCCTCTGAGCAGCCAGCAGCAGCAGCTTCCTCACCTTCTCCAGCTTCTCCTTCAGCAAGCCGACGTCCAGCTGCGACTCGTCCACGATCAGGTCAGAGGCCGTCCTGCTGGAGGCAGCGATTGCAAGTGTTTTGTTCTCGGTGTCGAGCTGCAGGATCCGGTCTCTGAGCCTCTGAGCCGTTTGTTGGTCTCTCTGCCTAGTCTTCTCACAGGAACCCAGAACCTCGGACAGTTCAGAGACCCGCTGCTCCAGACCGGAAACCCTCAGCTCTGCAGCCTGAGCGCGCTCACGTGCACGCTCCTCTGCATCACAAGCCTGCAGACACATAAACAGAGACTTGAAACAACAAAGGCTTAAGACAGTTCACCTGGCAACAGAAGAAGAAACATGTTCTAGTCCTAATCTGGGTTCAGTTACTTCAGATCTAAGTAGGGATGCACCAGTACTGATACCATTACTGGGTATTGGACCTGGACCTAGGGTCAATAAATTATTTAAGTGTCTTCAATTTGGAGGGGGCGCTTCTATTTTGACTGCTGCCGCTTTTCTAGACATTACGGTACCGGTTTAGCGGATCAGGAAATCCGCTGACCAACTGCAAGCGAGTTAAGCCATCCCCTGTGATGCATGATGTGATGCAGTCCAGGCGATAAACATAAACATAGCGGTGTAAAGCGAGTGACAGACGGGAAGATGAGTGAGCAATACAGAGAGAGAAGACACGGAGACGGAACTCAGCATGGCTTCTCTGCGAGCTGATGAATGTTCCTCAGAGTCGATGGATTTGTGCTGAAACTTCCTTCAGGGGAAACAGATTTTTAAAAAGCTACTTCAGTGATTTTCACTATTCTATTTTTAAATGCAGCCCTTCTTTTCCTTAAAGAGAAAAGAAAATAATGCATATCTACAGTTTTATGTATCTGTATAATTAAATGTTAAGTGAAAATAATAAAAAAATAAATATTGTCGAAATGTTCTTTCTTTATTTGACAGTCAGTTGATGATAACATGCAGATGTTGAGGCCACTTCAGTACATATCACACTGATTCAAATGTTTCTGTTTCATTTATATAATTTGTTGGAACAAGCAGAGAAGAAAATGAACTCTGTCTTCCTATTCAGTCCATCTGTAACCTGATAGTTCTTTCTGTGGTAGAAATATCGCTATCAGCACATAGACAAATGAAAATACTCGTACTCGCTTTAAAAAAATGGTATCGTGCACCCCTAGATCTAAATCTATACACAGAATAAACAGTCAGATGGCCTCGAGCCTGGGATGATCTGGTCTCAGTTTTACCTTCTTGGTCTCAATGTGGATCTGCTGCTGGAAGTGGTTTTTCAGCCGCGTAAGCTCCCGCTGCAGTTCATCGACTCTGGGATCTGGTTTCTTCTGGTCCTCCTCTGCAGCCTGCAGCCTCTTCCTCAGCTCGTCTCGCTCCTCCCTCATCTTGTTGAGGTGGGTCTGAGACTCTGCCCCCCGGTCCATGGCCTGTGATGTCACGAGGAGCATGGCATTGGCTTCCTGTAGGCGGAGCTCTGCGTCCTGTCGCAGATCTCTCTCCTGCTGCAAGATCTTCTGCAGCTCCCTCAGCTGCTGGACGTGGTCTACCTGCTCCTGCTCCCTCTCGTGCTGCTGCGTGATGTTGCGAGCGCGGCTCTCAGCCAGCTGCTGCTGCAGACCGTGCAGCTCAGCTTCCTGCTGCGCCGTCATGGCGACCAAGCGCTCCTGCAATTCCTCCATCTCCTGCTTCAGCTGACGCTTGTCGGCCTGGAAACTCGCCTCCATCCGGGACTTCTCCTGCGTCACCGTGGCCAGGGCGCCAGTGAGCGTGCTCAGTTGGCCCTTCAGCTGGGTGACTCGACGTTCCGCCTCCAAACTGGGATGAGGCGCGGCCTGCTGCTGCTGCTGCTGCTCCGCCCCTGTGCTGCTGTTCTCTGAACCAGTGGTGTCAGGGTCAGATCTCAGGAGCTGCAGGAAGAGTCATCACATGTTAAAGTGCTGCAGGACAGACCATCACAGGAGCATCTGTTTGTCTGTCCGGTCAGTTAAATTGAATTAGGTCTGACACGTACCGTAGAGCTGGATCTCCCTCCTGGTTCTCCCTGGTCCTCCTCACTCTGGTCCCCTCTTGTGGTCTCGCTGGGCGTGTCCACAGATGCTGCAGTATCCACACTGTCCTCGCTATGCAGAGAGCAGCCGTCCTCTGGGAGCCCCCCTGCAGCAGCAGCGGCGGTGGTGAAGGTGTCCTGGCCTTCCTGGTTCAGGTCCACCTCCTGGGTCACCGTCAGGACCTTAAGACTGGCCTCCAGAGCCTCCTTCTCCTTCAGGAGACTCTTATAGGCCTGGACCACGTCCTTGTAGGGGTCTGGTACTGGACCAGCTGCTTCTTTTGGGACTCGATGGTGTCCAGCAAATCCTTCCTGCTGGGACCGCCCCCAAAACTCATCCCGAACTTCTCCATGATTCTGAAGGTCTACGAGGGCCAGGTCAGACTTAGGGTCTGTCAGGGCCGGGTCAGACTGAGGGTCTGTCAGGGCTGGGTCAGACTGAGGGTCTCACAGGGCCGGGTCAGACTGAGGGTCTGTCAGGGCTGGGTCAGACTGAGGGTCTCACAGGGCCGGGTCAGACTGAGGGTCTCACAGGGCCGGGTCAGACTGAGGGTCTCACAGGGCCGGGTCAGACTGAGGGTCTGTCAGGGCCGGGTCAGACTGAGGGTCTGTCAGGGCTGGGTCAGACTTAGGGTCTGTCAGGGCCGGGTCAGACTGAGGGTCTGTCAGGGCTGGGTCAGACTGAGGGTCTCACAGGGCCGGGTCAGACTGAGGGTCTGTCAGGTCTGGGTCAGACTGAGGGTCTCACAGGGCCGGGTCAGACTGAGGGTCTCACAGGGCCGGGTCAGACTGAGGGTCTGTCAGGGCCGGGTCAGACTGAGGGTCTGTCAGGGCCGGGTCAGACTGAGGGTCTGTCAGGGATGGGTCAGACCGGATCTTGCATCATTCAGGAGCAGAACTAGTTCAGCTGGGACTGATCATGGTCAGACTGGGAGGGATGGTTTCTGAAAAGAGGCTTCGTTTAGAAAACCAACACATGAAACAAACATCTGGGTTCTAACATCAGTCTGACGGCCTTCCTGTTTCCTGTTTCTCACATCAGCTTGAATTAACTTGAGTATTGATTTGTTAACATGTACAACTGATGATTAGTTAACATTTATAATGACAGATCTGAGCACCTGTAAGTAATATTATTAATAAATGAGTTGATCGACAACAAATTAATCTTCGATTTTAGCAGCTAATCATCCAGTCATTAACCCTAACGTCTACATTTCTTTGTTTCCAGTTTCTCCGATTTTTCTATCAATTAAATTAAGAAATTAAAAACACACACATCCAGAGTTTGTCGTTTCATTTGTTTAGTTGTGAAGATTGTTTCATCAACATCGTTGTTTACGGTTTGAATCAACTTTGAAACATATTGAGTTCAAGTGAAATATGAAGTCTGTCGGTTTAAAGCTCACACTGACTTAAACGTCTGACGTTTGTCACAAACACCGACATTAATCAGCGGCTTTAATTCGGCTCTTACCTAATAAACAGCCGTCAGGAGAGTCACTTCATGTTTTAGTGAAGAGAACACAAACACAAAATGTCTCCGACTTGATTAATTACATTAAAAAAAACAATAAATACGAAGATAAGAGTAAGAGTAAGAGTTCAATCGCCACAGCTGTTGACTATCGGCTGACAGCCGCCATGTTTGTCTGAACCGGAACTGGAGGAGGAGGAGGAGGCGAGAATCTCATGCTACGTTCAGGGCTGTCAGGGAAGTACGCTGACCGAAAAAACGCGATTTGTTTTGATGCTTAAATGTTGAAGGATTAGCGATATGACTTAATTAAATATTAATATATTAAATATGAATTGAATATATAAAACATGGAGAAATACAGGTAATGTAATTACATGAAACCGGAAAGTACAAGTAAAAAAGGTAAAGTCAAATAACTAAGTAAAATGTTTAAAACAATCAAACAATGGATGAACATGAAAAGTAATTTTTATCTGATATTTATATATATATTTCATATATAATATAGGATTCACAAATTAAATTATGGGAGCTGTTTGTTAATAACAGTTAATGAACCTGGGAGAAGATTTCCGAGATCGCAGGTGAGATTTTAAATCATTTCAGGAATAAAGATGTGCGTCTTGTTTGATAACCGAATCTTCCGTTTTTCTAGTGAAATCTGAACACACCACCTCTGCCTGTAGTTAATAAAGTTTTTTCAAAGCAATGACGTCATTTATTCCGCGTTGGCCTGGACGTGGCACCGAGGAGGAGCTGCCGAGCTGCGCCCACCGACTCCGCTCGTCTCCGCCTGTTCTCCGTCTCCTGTGCGGCTCTGAGTCGTCTGTCCCGGCCTAACCGGCTGACATTGTCCCCCGTCAGGCTTTTACTTCTCCCGCCGCTGAACCGGGACATTTTTACTAAAATGGGGCTGACGATCTCCTCTCTGTTCTCCAGGTTCTTCGGGAAGAAGCAGATGAGGATACTGATGGGTGAGCACCGCGGCTAAGCTAACTAGCTCCGTGGCTTACCGGCCAGGAACCGGCGGAGCTGAAAACACTCCCGGTGCTCTGATGAATGTTCTGACACACTGAGTGGATCCTGTCCTCAGCTGTTAATCACGACTGGTTGAAGTAAAACTCCAACATAAAGAGAAAATGTGAAAAATAGAAGATAACCCAGCTAGCTGGCAGAAGCTAAAGGTCCGAGCTATCGGGTCGTGAAGGAGACGTAGCGGTCTGTCGGCTTCAGTTTACGGCTGTTTTTAGCACTTCTCGCTGGAGTCTCAGTTTAGATTTGGTGTAGCTTGAATGTAGTTGGTCTGAAGCTGTTTAAAGACTGTAATCATGGATTCAGTCAACGTTTTGTGCAGTTAAAATAAGGTGTTTGATCTTGTTTCAGTCGGCTTGGATGCAGCTGGAAAAACAACGATCCTGTACAAACTGAAGCTTGGAGAGATCGTCACCACCATCCCAACTATCGGTGAGTGATCAGTGATCAATACAGCTGCCAGCAGCCTGTTTATATGCTGTGTGTCTGTTGCAGCTGTTAGCTCCTCTCTCAGTGCTGCTTCTTTATTATTAATATGCATGAGAGTCAACACTGATCTGAGCCTCAACATACAGTGAATCTGACACGCTCATGACACATTGACTGCGTCACTCAGTCTGTACTTCAAGTATTCTTAAACCTGACTGCATATATACTTACATCTGCACGCTGTACATCTGTACGCTCTACATCTACACGCTCTACATCTGCACGCTCTACATCTACACACTCTACATCTGTACGCTCTACATCTACACGCTCTACATCTGTACGCTCTACATCTGCACGCTCTACATCTGTACGCTCTACATCTACACGCTCTACATCTGTACGCTCTACATCTACACGCTCTACATCTGCACGCTCTACATCTACACACTCTACATCTACACGCTCTACATCTGCACGCTCTACATCTACACGCTCTACATCTACACGCTCTACATCTGCACGCTCTACATCTACACACTCTACATCTACACGCTCTACATCTGCACGCTGTACATATGTACGCTCTACATCTACACACTCTACATCTACACGCTCTACATCTACACGCTCTACATCTGCACGCTCTACATCTACACGCTGTACATCTGTACGCTCTACATCTGCACGCTCTACATCTGCACGCTCTACATCTGCACGCTCTACATCTACACGCTCTACATCTGCACGCTCTACATCTACACGCTCTACATCTGCACGCTCTACATCTGCACGCTCTACATCTGCACGCTCTACATCTGTACGCTCTACATCTTCACGCTCTACATCTATACGCTCTACATCTACACGCTCTACATCTACACGCTCTACATCTACACACTCTACATCTGCACGCTCTACATCTGCACGCTCTACATCTGTACGCTCTACATCTACACACTCTACATCTGCACGCTCTACATCTACACGCTCTACATCTGTACGCTCTACATCTACACGCTCTACATCTGCACGCTCTACATCTACACGCTCTACATCTGCACGCTCTACATCTACACGCTCTACATCTGCACGCTGTACATCTGTACGCTCTACATCTACACACTCTACATCTACACGCTCTACATCTACACGCTCTACATCTGCACGCTCTACATCTACACGCTGTACATCTGTACGCTCTACATCTGCACGCTCTACATCTACACGCTCTACATCTGCACGCTCTACATCTGCACGCTCTACATCTGCACGCTCTACATCTACACGCTCTACATCTGCACGCTCTACATCTACACGCTCTACATCTGCACGCTCTACATCTGCACGCTCTACATCTGCACGCTCTACATCTGTACGCTCTACATCTTCGCGCTCTACATCTATACGCTCTACATCTGCACGCTCTACATCTGCACGCTCTACATCTGCACGCTCTACATCTGCACGCTCTACATCTACACGCTCTACATCTACACGCTCTACATCTGCACGCTCTACATCTGCACGCTCTACATCTGCACGCTCTACATCTACACGCTCTACATCTGCACGCTCTACATCTACACGCTCTACATCTGCACGCTCTACATCTACACGCTCTACATCTGCACGCTCTACATCTACACGCTGTACATCTGTACGCTCTACATCTGCACGCTCTACATCTGCACGCTCTACATCTGCACGCTCTACATCTGCACGCTGTACATCTGCACGCTCTACATCTGCACGCTCTACATCTGCACGCTCTACATCTGCACGCTCTACATCTGCACGCTGTACATCTGTACGCTCTACATCTGCACGCTCTACATCTACACGCTCTACATCTGTACGCTCTATATCTTCGCGCTCTACATTTATACGCTCTACATCTACACGCTCTACATCTACACGCTCTACATCTTCACGCTCTACATCTGCACGCTCTACATCTGCGCGCTCTACATCTGCACGCTCTACATCTTTGCGCTCTACATCTACACGCTCTACATCTGCACGCTCTACATCTTCGCGCTCTACATCTGCACGCTCTACATCTGCGCGCTCTACATCTGCACGCTCTACATCTGCACGCTCTACATCTGCTTGTTCTACATCACGAGAGTTGTTGAGGGAAGTTTCTGGTGCAGTTTGGCGTTCACGTCCATTATTCTATTTCTAAAGTCAAACACATCACGTTAAGTTCACTCAAATCTCATGAACAGTAACTTGATCTCATTTAAACCTGAGAATTTTTATCCCTTAAAATATCCGGATCAGAACAACTTCTGATTCTGGTGTGTGTGTGTGTGTGTGTGTGTGTCAGGTTTTAACGTGGAGACGGTCGAGTACAAGAATATCTGCTTTACAGTCTGGGACGTTGGCGGCCAGGACAAGATCAGACCTCTGTGGAGACACTACTTCCAAAACACTCAGGTACTGAACCAGGATCAGAACACGCAGGTACTGAGTCAGAACCGGAACACACAGGTACTGAACCAGAAAAATCAGTCCGATTACTGTACTGTACGTTAAGGCAGGAACACACCGGCCAAACCGTTGTACGTCTGAAGCGTTTGGGGAGACTTGGACGAGGTCGGGAACAAATATGTTCGGTGTGTTCAGCTGCGTTGGAAGCTTTTGGAGCCGCGCAGACTTTGTCTGCTTCGATTCAGCATGCGAAGTCTGAGGAGGAGGGCTGTCGGCCGTCTGAGCCATTGGATTCTCTGATTGGTTGTGTGCCAGCTGTATGACCATTCTGATTGGCGGTGTGCTAGCGAATCAGCGCGTTGTGTGGGAGGGGCGGAATACTGTGTGCGCTTTGTTTTTCTATGCACTCCGTTCCGTCATTTCCTGTTTTCATGTAGCGCCACCCGCTTATTGCATCTCGCGCAAGCGCAGAACGAACACGCTGCTGTGGAGTTGGCAGCATGTCGAAGCGTGTGTTCAATGCAACTTTTCTGCCGAACGGGTCAGACAAGAGGCAACAGAGTGGTCGGATAAAGACAGCTGGCTGTTGGTTTGAGTCTGGACGGTGTGTGGGGCCTTTAGGTAGGTAAGCTAACATTAGGGAGCAACAGCACACACTGAGGCTGTTGCTCTGCGTGAAGCTCTGGTTGAAGTCAGCACTCAGCAGAGACTCTGGTTCTGGATAAGTCCGCTTTTTAATCCCACAAGTTAAAAGGTCATCTTTGGCTCCGTATCCGAGCAGAATCAGATGATACTCCAGGTGTTTATTCCTCCAAAAGGTCTGGATCTGCACTGACTCTTCTCCAGAGCTGGAGGCTCTGAGCAGCTGCTCTCACTCTATAATATGATGTATAAATATGATGTAAACAGTGTATATGTCTGACCTCTGACCTGTGTGTCTCCCCAGGGGCTGATCTTTGTTGTGGACAGTAACGACAGAGAGAGAGTAGCAGAGTCTGCTGATGAGCTCGCTAAAATGGTGAGAGCTGCTACACACATTGGTCTGTCGTATTGATCGATGATGTCATCAGTCACACGACTCTCTCTCTCTCTGTAGATCCAGGAGGACGAGCTGAAGGAGGCAGTTATTCTGGTGTTTGCTAACAAACAGGATCTTCCTAACGCCATGGGAGTCAGTGAACTCACCGACAAACTGGGTCTTCACAGCTTGCGCAACAGAACTGTAAGGATCAATATTCATTCATCAGTATTATTTATTTATCACATCAGTCATCAATACAAAGGGATCAATATTTATCAGTCATCAATGATAAATATTTATCATCAATACATCTGTCCTCCTGTTGGTCTCATCACTTGTGAACTGTGCAATAAAAAATACTCTGGCTCTCTAAGGCAGAGTAAGAGTTTGTAAGCCAATCAGAGGCAGTGCTCAGTTTACACACAAATCACACACACACACACACACACACACACACACACACACACACACACTAGCAGAGGTGAGCTGCAGCAATGGCGAGTCTGGAGGGAAAGTTGGTGTTTTCAAAGTGTCAGTACAGGCACGACTTTAATCTGCTTGAGGTAAAAGGCAAGAACGTACATGTGAAGTGTTCATTATGTCCCAGAGCGAAGTGTTTGTCCACGTCCGCTGTAAGCAGCTCTAATCTAATGAAGCATCTCTCAGCAGCACTTGCTTCTACAAAACCAGTGGTCAAAACACTGTTGATGATAATAGCAGGCCAGGTGTGGCTAACAAAGACGGGGTGTCCGCTGGGTTGTAAAAGGTATTAAAAGGTAGTAAATGAAATTAGCAAAAACGAAGGCCATTGAAAAGTATTAAAAAGTAATAAACGTCATCTGACGAGGTATTAAATTTTCGAACCACTATCAAACTGTGAGTTTTTGTCCCATTTATGGTTAGTGCAGGCCTATCTCCTAAAAATCGCGTGAATTTGTTTATATAAATTATATGTGCGAGTAGGACCTGATGATGTGACGTCAGACAGCGTGCGACGCGGTGAAACTATTAGCGCCTCAGTCTATGCTCCGACTGAATAGCACACGGCTGGTTTGCTGCCAAAAGTTTCCAAAAGTTCGCTACTATGACTAAGTCACGGGGAAATGTAATTTTTCGGACCTCTGGTTAGAGGACTCGAGATTCAAAGACTGGATTAGGCCAGTAGTTGGTAACAGCTGAGAGGCTTATTGCCACGTCTGTATAAAGACAACGAACATCACCTGGATGGGAGTGTGCAAGGCACGGGTCGGGTATTGGTAAACATAATGACCAGCCACCGCTGTCAACGTTTCTGTGCCTCTGATTCATGTCTTCCTGTCTTCATGTCACTCTGCAAGTAGTCCATTCATTTGTCACGACGGAACTTCATTCAAAGCAGAGCTCCACCAAAGAGCCTGCAGTCGCTGCAGAAGGTTATCTGATGTGTCAGTGTTTCCTCTATATGCATTCTGCTGCGGGATTTTCAGCACCGCCGAACAAGGACAAAAAAAACCCATGATTTTTGTAGGTTTAATATTGCAAATTGAAGTTGCACACAGTGAAAACACTACACCCAAAGTTATCTTGAAACCGATTATTATTGTCTTTACTGCTATTTGTATAATTTCTACAAGTCACCTTTTAAGTTGAGTGACTGAAATCTTCGTCATCCTATTCAAAACTGCAACAGGTGACTCATGGAACCGGGGTGAAGCTAGTTTCAGGTTAGATATTCTGCTGCTCACACTGGGAGAACCTCAGTAAAGTCTCGGCTGGACCCGAGTGAATATCCGCCGGAGGACGGTCAGCTCACCTCCAGAGCCTCGCGCTGAATCACTGAGACTGATTTAGGGACCATCATTAAATTACTTAGCATAAATGTATTAATACAAAATAAAAAAAATATTTGCAGTTTTTTTTTTTTATCTTCCATGTCACTTCTACACTATTTTGTCTCATGTCTTAGATTCTGATTTTTTTCAAAAATCTCACCAGTAGTCACCATTTAAATGGTTATTTCCAAAATGTTCTCCTCCCCCCCAAAACCGACTCAATGTACCGCTGCTACAAAAAAATCTAGGAGAAACACTGTTCTAAGAATTTTGGATGTGTGGGGCGAACTATTTCTTCCTTAGCTGAAGTCGACAACAGGACAAAATAAATGTAAAGAGAGACAAAGTGGAGCTGTATATTTTTTTCTGCATTTTTGTCCTTTGCTGTCTGACGTCTGTCATGGGTCTACTCATCATAGGTGTGATTGGCAAACTCTACGCCCCACTTTAACGTTGCTAGCTGAGGTTCTGTGGTGCCTTGAAATGGCGACTGAACACCACTCATACAGCTCCAAGAGGGGATAGGAGAGCTCTTCCAGAACACGTTTACTGATTCAGAGATAGCAAAATCCTTCAAGTGTGGCAAGGACAAGAAGAGCTTCATCATCAAATTTGGTTTAGCACCATACATTAAGAAGCGCGCTCTCTCTCTCTCTCTCCTTCTCCCTCCTAAGTTAAGTAACAAAATAATTAGTTACCCCCAACACTGATGTTCGAAAAGTTGCCACTACAGTTGCAGCTCGAAGTCGTGTTGATATTAAAAAATATTGTGACGGTATTAAAAGGTATTAAATTCAACATAAGAATTTCTGTATATACCCGAGAGAAGGACTCGGCGCCGTCCAAACAGCTACAGCTGGATTTTTCTGCTCCAGCTTCACAAAAACTTGTGACACAGACTGAACTGAATGCAATGATAGGCAGGTATGTTGTTGAGAACATGCTCCTGTTATCAACAGCTGACTCAGACTCTAACATAATGTTTTGATTTGTAAGTCTGACAGGAAGTTATCATAAATAACAGTTTCACATGTTAACTGTAGACAAATTTGCTGTACAGTTAACATCTGTACAGATATTTACTGTACAGATGTCAACAGATGATCAGACTTGAAGCTCCTCTCATGTTGATTTATAGCGATTTATTTAAAGCTATTTATATTCAAAAACAAAGAGCTGCTATCTGTGTTCCGTTGTTTCTGAAACAATGGCGATAAACATCTATTCTTGATAGGACGTCGTTCACACATCATTAACATTTGTTGTTCACATGGTAAACTATGTACTGACAATAAAGTTGTTTTGAATCTGATGCATGAGGTCACTCTAAACGTGTGAATGAACTGGGATCAGCTCCAGCCCCCCGAGACCTTGCAAAAGATAAATACATTAATGAATTAATCTGATCGAATAAAAACAGACGTTGATAATTCCAACATGAAGTTATCTGTAACGTATTTGTCTGGATCCGCTCAGAATATTATCATCTGCACTCGCCTGCCAGGCTTTCTAACAGTGTTACCTTTCTGTGTCTCATCAGTGGCATGTCCAGGCCACCTGTGCCACTCAGGGTACTGGTCTGTACGAGGGTCTGGACTGGCTGTCCAGTGAGCTGTCGAAGCATTAGAGCAGCTGACCGGAAACAGGAAGCAGCTGACTGAATTCACACCGTGTACAAACTGATGAAGACCAGGAGGAGCCTTTCAAAGGACTGTTTCTGTTTTTTTAAATTATAAATGTGTCTGTCTGTAGCAGGAAGTGATGTCATGGACTCTGAGCTCACTTTGACTTCCCGTCATCCTTTTTCTGTTTTTCCCGCAGATGTTTGTTGGATCTGTTTTCTGTTATTTTTTAATCCGCATGTTTTAACTCAGAATCATGTGACATTAAGTGATGAAGTTGAGGGTGGGGCCTAAGATGGGTGACCGTACCTGTGGGAAGGGGGTGGGGTTTTAGTATGGTAAAAACACTGTTACACCTGTACACACCAGTGTGCAGGGGGCGGAGCTTACGACAGGTGAAAGTCACCTAGTCATGTGATGACTCATTCCAGAGCCGAACCTGAAGGCGTCGTCATTCCTTAACAATGTGAAGAAGAAGAGAGACAATGATGCAATAAAGGGTTTTTTTTTCTTCTCCGCAGTTTCCTGTCAATATTTATTGATTATCATCAGTGTTTGACCATCGATATCTTGTTCTGACTTGATCAGTTATCACACTTGTTTTAATGAGGTGCATTGATTGTGCGATAAATAAAACCTGAGCACAGTTTGTTGTTACGAGGACACGTTCAGTTATCTTGTTTACATTATTACATTATTTCTCATCTCAGAACTCATTCTGTTGTAAAACCAACCAGAAGTTCATCTATTAACAAACTGCAGACATGAGACAAGAAACAAGATGGAATCTGTTTATTTCCATTCACACATTAACATGGTTAAATAGACTCATTCAAACATAGAAAACTTAATTTAAATCAAACACAAGCTGATGTCCAGCTGCCGGTCGCTCTGATGTCATTGACCTTTGACCTTCATCATCAGCCTCACTTCCTGTGGGTCCGCCTCTAAACACTGATTGGCTCCTGCTGGTTGTTCTGACGTTTCACCACAAAAACCTTCTGACCAGAAACCGTGACCGTGTAGACGAAATCCTCCAGAATCACTGAGGACAAACAGTAGAGCACAGGTGAGTCCAGGTGAGACCTGCAGGTGAGAGGCCCACTCTTTGTGTGTGTGTGTGTTACCTGACATGCGTTTGAAAGGCGGCTCTGCTGATCCAGGTAATCTGAACCGACTTGCTGTTCGAACCATCTGCATCATCACACCTGCGGTGTGTTCGTCATTCTCCAGCTCACCTGCAGACTGAGGAGGGGTCAAACTGAGGTCGCAGCTGGAGGACGTGATTGGACTCATCTTGTGATGTAAATGTTCTAAACACCAAACTCAAGACTCGTATCAGCTGATCATCACAAACACAACAACTGCTGAAGCCAACTCTAATAGAAAGTGGTCCTACTAATTATTTATTATTTAACTGGACTGATAATATTGATCAGGAGGGATCGTGTGCAAACGGGTCGGAAATCTTTCATATCTGCCATCACTTCCTGCACAGCATCACTGTATGAATCAATAATATACTGACACCACAGTGTGATTCTTAAATCACTGTCAGCTGTCATAACCACTAAAATCAACTGTGTGTGCTGGAAACAGCTGTTTCACTGATGACCGACCTGCTGATTAAAATAAGACTCACAACAAACTCCTTAAGAAACTCGAGCAATCTAAAGTCTCGTCAGTATCGATTCCTGTGACCGGAAGCTGATTCTCTGCCCTCCAGTAGGTCCTTAGATATTCTCTGCAGATTATGACGTTACACAGGTGGACAGGTGGACGGAGTTTGGTGTGGTGTTTAAAGTCACGGTACACTTACGGCCAGGACACCGTCCTCGCTGATGACCAGGTACCCGAGCTGATCCGGGATCCGCTCCAGACCCGCAGTCAGAGCGGCTGTCGTCTGAACACAACACAGAGGAACAGACTGAGCTAACAGGCTAACTGCTAACAGACTCATCAGACTGTAAACTCCGGGGCACGTAAACGTCACAGTTCAGATAACTACATTATCATTACATTAAAACACCTGAACTCACCATCTTCTTCTTCCTCTTCTTCCTCTTCTTCTTCCTCTTCTTCTTCGTCTGTTTGTGCTAGTTGTTGCTCAGCTGCATTACCGCCTGTCCGTGTGATCCGTCACGTGACTGTTGAGGCGTTCACGTGCCGTCGGAACTCAAACACAATTCCAACAACTTTGTGATCAAGTGTCACTTTAATTTGATCCATGTTTCACAGCGGCTTTATTTCTGCAGTTCTGGAAAAGATTATATTTTTGTTTATTTTCAGCTGTTGTGATGACGTCATTAAAACATCCTGATGATTGTTTCTTTGGAGATCTTTGAATTCTTGTTTAAAGTTGAAAAAGGTCACAGATGGCACAAAACGATAGAGGGAACAAGGTTAACAAGCACCCTGACAATGAAGTGGTGAATAATAAAGTCAAACACACGCTCACAGAAGAGAAATCTCTCCTGTGCGATTAAACTAAGTTAACACCCAAAACGTTTTTATTGTGGACCTTTGAAGGTGAATCTTACAGCGAGCACCTGAAGGCAGCACGATGCGATGTCGTCAGTGTTTGAATGAATGTGATGTTAGTGAACTTTAGTGAAAAGTAATTAGGATCCGAGTGTAATGATAATGATGACGTCACTGTAATGATCAGTGTGTCACAGCAGCAGGGGGCGCGCGCCCTCTCCCACCGCTCAGCTCTCAAACGGAAGCGGAAGTGACGATCAGCTGACCTCCTCACATGATCAAAGCGGAAGTGACGATCAGCTGACCTCCTCATGTGATCTGTAGCATCTGTCAGCTGGAGGCTCCATTATTTTTTCCTACTTTCTCGGTTCGATCTGAGTATTTGGAGCTCGTGATGGCCGGCCGCGGGAAACTGATCGCTGTTATCGGAGATGAGGACACGTGCACCGGCTTCCTGCTCGGCGGGATCGGTGAGCTCAACAAGAACCGGAAACCGAATTTCTTGGTGGTGGAGAAGGACACGAGCATCACGGAGATCGAAGAGACCTTCAAGTAGGATCCTCCATCAAATACACACGGGTCGTTTCCTGGACCTCTGCACCAAACTCCGTTCAACAATCAGTTCGTTTTACTGAGATTCCAAGTGAATTATTTCGTTGACTATTTTAAACACAAGGCGACAGATGTCAACTCGACATTTAAATAATCCAGTTGACAGTTGATATAATCCATTCTGAGAGGTGTTTCCAGACGCCATTAACAATGACCCAGCTTTAAACGGAATATTAAATTGGTTGTAATTCGAATGGAGATTGGTTTGGTGATTATTAGGGCCGTAATTCCCGCACGATACCTTCACTGATACCACACTGATTAAACGAATTACCCTAATAACCTCAACCTAAACTCCATTCAATAATAAATCAGTTAAAGGGTTTATTTATCCGTCAGTTCATTATAGCAGCAGAAAACTCTACATTAAACCCTCATCAGTGTTTTTGGGAATGATGAATCCAGAGTTGTCGCCCTGGACCTGAACAGAGTTTGTCTGCTCAGTCATTTTAGCCTTTCGTGTTCTGAACTGCAACCAAACTCCATTCAACAAACTAGTAATTTTAAGTTTCACTACAAATGTTGAGTAAAATATTTTCCTAATCATCACGGTCCAAATGTCAACCAGGGAAATTAATAATTAATCAACCCAATAATTCACCAGTAGCTCTTATCAAAACATAAATGTCTTAAATGTCATAAAAGTCCTTTTTCTTTGTGTGATACCAACAGGAATATTAAATTGATTTAAATTTGAATGGAGTTTGGTTTGGTGCACTTAAGGCCAGTAAACCCAGTTGTAGCATCTTTTGAATGAGTTTTATGGCAACAAACCCTTAAACCAAACTCTATTCTAAAATCAAGCAATTAAGCGTTTTGACTTATTAATTGATTCCCTGCAGAGATAAATCTTTATAAAATGTTTTTATGATCAGTCATTTTTATATTATTGGAATCAAAGTATTGTCAGGGATTTTCTAAATGCTGAATTTACTTCCAGCTCCCATCAGTTCATACATTTTATCAACTTTTGTTATACTATAAATGAATCAGTATCAATAAGAAGAATTGGTTTGGTGTTTTCATTGGCTGGCCTCTTGTGTCTCTAACAATCAAACAATTTAAATCGTATTTACCTTTGAATACTTGGTAGATGTTTAAAATTCACATTTCACATTTTCCATCATGAGTGAAAGTTTTTAAGTTTTTGAGTTCTTTGAGTTTTTGACGAAAAAAAGAGACACTTTGAAGTTGTGATTTTCTGAATTCTGAACCAGCATCTCCTCCTTAGTCTTTAAAACAGATCGCATAACTTTGCCTACATTTTCTAGTAGCAGTGTTCTTACATTGCTAGAAACTTGAACTAAGTGTGGTGTGTAGTTTCTTAGCGCTTGCTCTCTGTTGACTGAACTCTTCCTCCTTCTAGGAGCTTCTTGGCTCGTAATGACATCGGCATCATCCTCATTAACCAGTTCATCGCCGAGATGATCCGTCACGCCATCGACGCCCACATGCAGTCGATCCCGGCCGTGTTGGAGATCCCATCCAAAGAGCATCCATACGACGCGTCCAAGGACTCCATCCTGCGCCGCGCCAAGGGCATGTTCTCCGCCGAGGACTTCCGATAGACGACAGACTGTCCGAACACAAACACACTCTGTTTACACTTGTGTGATTAATGTAACTGTCCCTGACTGGTGTTTCTCTGTATCAGTAACTGGATCCATTGATTCTTGATTGTTCTCAGTCATTCCTCTGTTTCTGTCTGCCTCACGGATATGTGACCTCAAACATGTTGATTTATTTCAGTCAACAGGAAGTGGGACATGTTTCCATGTGACACGCACTCAGCTGATAAGAAGATTTTTACTTCCTGTTGGCTGAAAATTTCTCAATAGAAGAAGAAAATATTAATAGTCTTCTGTCAGTGTTTGTTCCAGATGTTTAACTTATGAAACAGATGTTTAAACAAATAAATGTTGTTGTTGTGATTCTGTCTCTTCTCTTTTGTTCATCAAATCAAAGTTCAGCTTTAAATCTTCAAATCTGAACGTGTGAAACTGAAAAATTTTGATAAACACATGTTGACGTTTAGACCAATGATGATCAATCTGATCAGTGTCCGATCGGCTCTCAGCCGGACGTTACGCCTGAGTGTTTCCATTTTCTGTTAGTTTGTACTTTAGCTCCGCTACATTTATTGGATGACTTTAGTTACTAGGTACTTTACAGATTACATGCTGCATCATTTAAATGAATTGATTTTCTTATCAGATAAAAACAGTGATTGTGATGATCAGCTGACTCACAGTATACATTTTATACATACATGTAAATATATGGATCAGTTACTTTACTGATACTTTGATATTTGAGTAAGTTTATTGCCAGAAAGGAAAAATATTTAACATAAGATTCTTTATTGGGTGTTTACACTAACAGCTGATGGACAGGTGAAGCAGCAGCGGGTTTCAGTGTGCATGCTGATGTCATGATGACATCATCTCATTTGTTTCCTGGTGCAGTAATGTGGCAGGTTGAGGTGACAGGTTGAGGTCGAGCTGATAAAGAGGAAGAGTAAATATTGAAACGACACTGAGAGTCTCCATCACTCACCCTGAGACCTTCAGACGACAGACAGGAAGTCCTGCTGCTGATGACGATGATGAAGGTGATGATGAAGGTGAGAACAGTGTGACCTTCGCACACTGTCAGTATAAATAGAGACTGTGAGGGCGAGTCTCCTTCACTCTGACACCACTTCTCTCTCTGATGATGAAGACTGCTTACTCTGTCTGCCTCATGATGATGATGATGATGATGATGAAGGCCTCTGCTGCTCCTCTTCCTTCTTCAAGCAGGTGAGACATCGGCTGTCAGCATCAGGACAGACGACTGAAGGTTGACTGATTCTAAAGCGTTTGTGTTTCTGTTCTGTAGTCATGACGACGGTGATGGTCAGGTGACTGTGATTCTTCACCTGCAGAACACCACAGAAGAAGAAACGTCGAGCAGGTGAGTGTGAAGAAATCTGACGACATATCTGATCTGAAAAAATCTTGAACATCATAATGTCAAAAATACAGATAATAGAAAATATGAAGCAATTATTAACATCGACGTATCAAAGACACAAACTGTAAAGCAGTCTGAACAACACAACATAAAACTACTCCAGACCAAATACCAGCCAAATTTATATCAGTTTAATTTTCCCTTTGGTGTGAGAAAGTCTGCACAGAACAAAAGTTTAGACATTTTATGTATCTATACTGAAAAGAAACGGACTGAAATGTTTCTTCTAATGTAAAATATCACGAACGATCTGTAACTGAACAAACATGAAATTTATTTCTCTCTAACAGAAAACTGAGGTTTTTTTACATAAAAATACTTTTGAAAAAGTCTCATTACATTTATATTGAGTGAAATGAGTGATTCAGTGTTTATGAGTTATTTTCTGTTAATTTACTTTTTGGCTGCAATATAACTGTTTCTATTGTTTGTATTTTTTATAGTTTAGCAACAAGAATAAATCTCATAATTAAATCTGAGATTGGTTATCAATTATAAATCAGAAATCAGTCAGAATGGGATCCAACTCTTGTCAGTTATTACAGAATCATAAGAAACAGGAATGAAATCAGACCTGATACAAACTAATGAGATTAGAATAAACAAGTTGATCACAATCTTCACAAATGAGTGTTATACTTACTCAAGCAACTTGTTATCAAATCAGAATCTTGTCTGAAACTGTGAAGATTATTTCTGATTCATCTGATTCAGATTAAAATGTTGTGATGACATTTATTGATTTCATTAAAGTGAAATTATAGACTTCAAGTTAAAGAATGAACGTTGAAAATTAGAAGTTCTGAATATCGTCATCAGATTTAAAACATAAGTATATTTTTTACAGCTTTGAGAAGAATTTATCATTTTTATGACTCAGTTGTGAAAACAAAAGTTATCATTTTAAGAATAATTTAATTTAAAAAGATCTGATCTGATAGTCCATCCATCAATTGTCAATCGCTTATCTAGAGTCGGGTCGCGGGGGCAGCAGCTTCAGCAGCGAGCCCCAGACTTCCCTTTCCCCGGCCACATCGTCCAACTCTGCCTGGGGATTCCCCAGGCACTCCCAGGCCAGAGAAGAGCTATAATCCCTCCACCTGGTCCTGGGTCTACCCCCAGGTCTCCTCCCAGTTGGATGTGCCAGGAACACCTCCCTAGGAAGGCGCCCTGGTGGCATCCTCATCAGATGCCCAAACCACGTCAACTAGCTCCTTTTCATGCAGAGGAGCAGCGGCTCTACTCCGAGTCCCTCCCGGATGGCTGAGCTTCTCACCCTATCTCTAAGGGAGACCTCAGCCACCCTGCGAAGAAAACCCATTTCGGCTGCTTGTACCCGCGATCTCATTCTTTCAGTCATGACCCATCGCTCATTACCATAGGTGAGGGTAGGGACGAAGATTGACCGGTAGATCGAGAGCTTTACCTTCTGGCTCAGCTCCCTTTTCGTCACAACCGTGCAGTGAAGCGCATGCAACACCGCACCCGCTGCTCCGACTCTCCTGTCAATCTCACGCCCCATCATCCCCTCACTCGTGGACAAAACCCCGAGGTACTTGAACTCCTTCACTTGGGGCAAGGACTCATTCCCCACCTGGAATGTCCACTGGTTTCCTACTGAGAACCATGGCCTCAGATTTGAGGCCCATGATCTGATAGTGAGGAATGTAAATAATTCACACATTTCCAAAGTTTAAGTTTTAATTGTGAAATTGTGTTTAATAAATGATCAACAATCGTCATTTTCTCTTTATTTAAACTGATTTTAATCTTTAATCTTCTGTGATTGGTCTGCACGGTCAGTTAGGGTTAGGGTTACACACACACACACACACACACACACACACTGAATATATCAAGACTCATTAAACACATCTGAAATATTGTTTATGTCCAAGTTTGATTACATGTCCACTGGTGTCTTGTTATCAGATATTATGCACCAAACTCCATTAGAAAAATGCTCGACTTTGAAAATTGTTTTAGTAAGTTTTCTTCCTCAGAGACAACACATTGAACAGGACGGTGACAAACGGGACAGAAGCTGCCAGCACGTTCTTGTGAGTAAACTCATCTGTGATTTTTAAATCAGGTTTGAGGTTTGAAATCGAGTTCAAAGTTGTCTCTGTTTATTTTCCAGATTTCTTCTTCCTCAGAGGAACCTTAACAAACTGTAAGGATTTACACCTCATGAGTAGTTTATACACCCGTACACACTTTATACACCTGCACACACTTTATACACCTGTAATCACTTTATACACCTGTACACACGTTATCCGTACAGGTAACAGCTTATGAAACAGGCCTTCCTCTCTCTCTCTCTCTCTGTGTTTCAGGGAACCCTCTCTGGAGTAAATATCACTTCAGGACTCTAAACTTTGACCTTTGAACTTTGGCCTTTGACCTCTGTGAAATGATCTGGTCGGTTGAGGGAAACAGCAGTGAAGCCAAAGAACCTCGAGTCATCTTCATTATCAGTTCCTCATGAATTTATCTTGATCATCATGACTGACATGTCCATGAATCCACTTCAGAGAAAAAGACAGTTCAGGGCAGAGAATCTTTTCTTCAGTATCAAAGTAATCTATTACATCCATGGGTACACTGCCAACCCTAACGGAGTCTGAATGTTTAATAAATGCTTTTTATTTAAAAAAGAAAACAGGCTCAGGCTGTTGCTCAAGTGGCAACATTACACATTACACTACAGCTCCCATAATGCATTATGGGAGCTGTAGTTCCAAACACTAGAGCATGTTGATGAGGATATGAGCTTAACTTTAGATATACACCTGTACACACTTTACACACCTGTACACACTTTACACACCTGTACTAGCTTTATACACCTGTACACACTTTACACACCTGTACTCACTTTATACACCTGTACACACTTTATACACCTGTACTCACTTTACACACCTGTACTCACTTTATACACCTGTACACACTTTACACACCTGTACACACTTTACACACCTGTACTCACTTTATACACCTGTACTCACTTTATACACCTGTACTCACTTTATACACCTGTACACACTTTACACACCTGTACACACTTTATACACCTGTACTCACTTTATACACCTGCACACACTTTACACACCTGTCCACACTTTACACACCTGTACATACTTTATACACCTGTACACACTTTATACACCTGTACTCACTTTATACACCTGTACTCACTTTACACACCTGTACACACTTTACATACTAGACAAGTCATCTCCAACTGTCTCATCTGTCATCTCGATCTTAACCTGTCTCACCTGTGGTGTCTCCCTCAGCAGGGCTGTCAAAGGCTGTGTCCTCTCCACCTGTCTGACAGCAAACCTGGGCTCCTCCCTGCAGGTTGGAGACGAGAAGGCAGGCGGAGACGCCACCGACCCGTTTGGCATTGGAAAGAAATGAGAAGAGGCCGTCACCATCATCATCACCATCATCTCCATCATCATCTTCACACCTGCAGCAGACTGTGGTCTTTGCAGAAATATCAAAACTCTAATAATCTAATCTGCAGATGTAAAAATGTAACTACAACTCAAAGGATGCATTACAGTCAGAAATGTCAGAGAGCTTCACAGACTGTTACTGACGTATTAAAGGTCACGTGTCAGATGTTTCTACCTGCTGCTGTCTGATTCAAAACTACATTACCCATGAGCCTCAGCTAACAGTCATAGGGTGGACGATGTGAAGACTTGCTGTCTATAAAACCAAATATGACAGCAGCCTGTCTGTTTAAATGTGTCAATAGGATCATTGATTAAACTGACTCATGTTATTGATTAAATCTATTAGATATAACACGAATAAACATCATGAACAGAAACCGACTGCAGTCGACTCAATTCATCCAAATATGAATGAAATACTGAATGAAACGATCCCATTCAAAGATCTCAGGTCAGACACGAGGTCAAAGGTCAGAGGTCACAGAGGACTGCAGCTGTGGTGAGAAGATCTGACTCAAATAATATGTAATATTTATGTGTCAGCAGGTCTGAGAAGAATCTGCAGCAGCTCAACGCGACTGACGAAGCCTCCACAAACAGGTCAGTGAGTCGTCAATATGGCAATAATCAATCACCAACACTCAGACATCAATCACAAAGAGTTTACACACTGTTCAGATAATATTAGTATTATGTTCAGATAATGTTCAGATAAAGTTTAGATAACGTTAGTATTATGTTCAGATAATGTTCAGATAATGTTTAGATAACGTTAGTATTATGTTCAGATAATGTTCAGATAATGTTTAGATAACGTTAGTATTATGTTCAGATAATGTTTAGATAACATAAATATTATGTTCAGATAATGTTCAGATAAAGTTTAGATAACGTTAGTATTATGTTCAGATAATGTTCAGATAATGTTTAGATAACGTTAGTATTATGTTCAGATAAAGTTTAGATAACGTTAGTATTATGTTCAGATAATGTTCAGATAATGTTTAGATAACGTTAGTATTATGTTCAGATAATGTTCAGATAAAGTTTAGATAACGTTAGTATTACGTTCAGATAATGTTCAGATGATGTTTAGATAACGTTAGTATTACGTTCAGATAATGTTCAAATGTTGATCAAATGTTTGTGCTGCAGGACGGATGTTCTGTCATCACACAATCGATCAACAGGGTCAGTAACTCAATAGAAACACAAAACTTTGATAGATTTCTGATGTTCAGAATTCAGATTCAGATGAATCTGTATTGATGTATTGATCAACAGGTCAGTAGAATACGCTGCTCCTGCTGCTCCTGTTCCCTCCTGTCAGCTCAGTATTTGTGCTCTGATGAATTTGGGTCATGACCTTCAGTCTGGAGGAGACGAACGAGCCGGACGATCGTCTTCAGATCCTTTTGGTCACGGGAAGTGATGTCAGAGGACAGGCCCACCACTGACAACCAATCAGAGAAGAAGAAAAAACCCAGAGTAATCAGATTCTTAGTTTTTATGTTATTTTCTTTTAGTTTATATAGTTTGTAGTTTACAGTTTATTGTGGACCTGTTGATGTGTCAGTGACAGATTCTTGATTATCTGTCAAACGACCTCCTCTCTGATGTATATAGTTTGTGCTGTTTGTCCAAATATCACAAAGTGTTTGAATTATTATTATTATTTGATTCATGATTTAATTTATGATTTTAGGAAATGTTGAGTTTAAAATAAGAATCAAACAAACTGCAAAGACATCTTGTTTCTTGAATTAGATGTATTTTGAATATTCTTCTTGTCTGTTCTTCGTTCATGCCTTTAATAAAGATGGATTATAAATCAGTCATTAACAGTTGCAGTGTGAGTTTTATCCTGCAGGTGGAGCCACAGGAACAGCAGATGTTTCTGATGACGTTTGAAATATAAAATCTTTATTGGGTGATTCATATTTTCTATGTTTTCAGCCTTTTTATCAATAAAACAGTTTGAAACAGCTGAACTATCATTTATTCTGTTGTTTTGTTTATAGGTTTTAAGTTTTGAGTTGTTTTCAACTTGAAACAGTTCAGAACAACAAAGACGTCCTCAGATCATTCGTCTGATTTTGTTTCAGGACTTTAAGCTTTAAAAACTTTAACAGGAAGCAGGAAGAAACATGTTTCTGATCAGTTCATATATGATTGATCTGATCAATCAGATTTTGATCAGATTGATCAATAGATTTAAATGCTGTTTCACTTTACTGTAGTTTGACCTGATTATTACTTTGTTTGATTTTGATTCATTGATTTCAGGTCACAGATGAAACGTTAAGAATCCTGAAGTCTGACGTGAACATTAAAATCACTTCACACCGTTTGTCTGCAAACTTTTCCCAAGAGGGATCAATAAAGGAACATCATATCTTATCTTCAGACAATGATCAGCTGTTTGTTGTGTGATTGGCTGTTTTGTCTGACAGGTTTGAGCCTCACAGCTGCAATGCAATGCTTGCCAGCTAACTTCACAATCTGAGGAACACTAAGCAAGTTAGCACCGAGCTGCTATCCTGCAAAGTAGAGTAGCAAACTGTTTCCTCCTCTGCCGACTTTCATCAGTCCTTCACAGCAAGAACAGCATTGTTCAACACTGGAGTCCCAACCTTCTCCTGCAAGCACCAGCACCCTTTGTTCAAAGACTGGTTATGTTGAATTGGGCTTAGATAGCATAGCACGGCTAAGCACGGGACTTTAAACTCTGGTTGATGTGATGTGTTCAATTTATGTGTTTGTTCACTGTTTTGGTGTTATTGTGATCTCAGGTCAGTTATTGGTAGTTTTCTGTCATAGATGGCTAATGCGACGTTAGTTAAATGATGCTTCACACAGACTCACAGTCTCTGCACGCAACTAACCACACACACACACACACACACACACACTGAATAAAGACTTTTGAACCTTCTTGCTGTCTATTTAATATTGTACAGAGCGAATGTTGCCGACCTTCTTCAACCATCACAGCTGTTATGCAAAATTTGGTTGTAGTTATAACTCTGATTAATAATTAACTTAATAAACTGTTTTGTACCTTTTTATGAGACTGATTTAATAGATCAGCTATGGGTGGTGCTCCGAGGTGATCTAATGTAAATTGGATTATTAGGGTTCTAACCCCGAAGGGGTAGAACCCTTCTAAGATTGTGCCGGTTTATTATTACTAGTGGAGTGCCCGTAGGAAATATGTGTTCCTATAGACAAGTGGGAGGTTAAGAAGCATTTTCACTGACGGCCAAATGAGGCTGTGTTTGAAGGTGGAAAGTCAGGGATATTTAGGTTTGTTGTGAAATCCGATATTCCAGGGAATAATTGGCCGTTTGTGACTATTTTTGATTTTGCCATTACATTTCACCCTAAAAACTATTTACTTGGTGTGATTATTTTCAGCACAACCTCACATGTGTGACTGCACAGTTATTTTTTCATTTTGACATATTGTATTAACACAATAGACCTAAAATCACAAAAAAAAACATAAAATCCGAGTAGAAAAAGTTATTTTTTACTGTGAAAACCACAAATATGTTTAACAAACCATTTTTATTACTTATAATGCAAATATAAATTGTTGTTTGCTGAATAAGTGCATACATTATAAAAAATTACAAAGTTCTGTGTAACTATTTACATTTAAATGCAGGCAATGCTCAGGTCAGCCTGAGCTCCTTCCAGCTGAATGAAGAGCTGCACTGTCTGCTCCAAATTCAGCTTCTTCTGTTTTGACTCATTAAATAAAAAACCGACTCCACTACACACTAAACACACGACACCAAACACTACCTAACACACTAACTATACACTCCAAACACGCTCAATGTAACAAATCTCTCAATTCTCAATATCGCTGTCTGTACACCGTCGTTGCCTGTCAATCATCCGCCGAAGTCCCTCCCACAACTTCCTGTTGCTCTACAACCAAACTTGCTGCTTGGACACTTTCGTGACAAAAGCCCGTTTTTACCGTTTTACCGCGTGGCGGACATTATTTACCCTAAGTCCGGTTTTGGACAGGTCGGTGTGTCCGGTCCGTCAGCTCGGGAGTTGGGCCGTGTAGGTTAGCTAGCGGCTAGCAGCTAGCTACACACGAACATCCACAGATTACGATTCCACTTTGTTGTCCGTGCGTCTCCGCATCTCCCCAGACCTGAACAGACCGGTCCGGTCGTGTTTAGTCACATTAATCCACAACAGTCAGTTTAGATGCACAGAACAGAACGGGACCGAAACGCCGGCTAACTCCCGGTCAGGCTCGCGCCGCTGCAGGTATAAACCCGCTTGTTTCTTAACGTGTGTCGTAGGCTTGAGCTCTGCAGTGATTGGCTCTAATGCGCATGTCACTGTGGTGGCTCCGATGGACTATGCTCCCGAATGTGTAAAGCATTTATGAAATAATTTATTCACTGTATCATTGCAGTCCAAACAAATGCGAAGTCGCACACCACTGAACCAAACGGCAGCCATGTTGAAACTCTCAGGTCATTCTGATCCTGATCCACAGAGATATTTAAGCCACACACAGACAGACAGACAGACAGACAGACAGAGATTCCTTGCTTTTATAGAGAGATTATTTGTTGTCTGCCGCTTGAGCTCAAATTCCCGTGAGCTGGAATGGGCCAGAAACTTGAAACTTGGCCCAATGATTGGAAATGATGTGCATCAACTTTTATTAAAATATGAGCCCCGTCAGCCAGATGGTGGCGCTATAATTAAGGATTTAAAATGCGTTTTTGGGAGGGCCTGACTGACTGAAAATTTGGCACACAAGTCCAGCTCCATGTGCTCTACAAAAAAGCCAATCGGACCATTAAGCTCCGCCCACTTAGATGTTTTGCTAATTAGCATAATGTGAAAAACAGTAAAATGAATAGAACTTTTGAAAGATTGACTCTATCAACACCAAATTTGGTATATGGCTTTGAGGGAAGACCAGACACATTTCTACTATAAATGAGCCAGATTTATCAAAAAACATGGCCGCCACGGACCAATGTATTGTCGCAATGGGCGGGGCTTAGACATGATTGGCCATAACTCCCACGCCCTTTGCCCTATCATCACAAAACTTGGTGGGTAGGTTCACAACTGTACTGGGAATCTGCCTGCCAAAGCATGTTGAGCTCAGCCTATAGGGGGCGCTATAAATGCAACATATGCGTATCTCAAAGAACATTGGACGGAATCTCACCCAATTTGGTATGCATACTCTAGGGGCGAGTATTAACAAATATCCTGAGTACCATGTTGATTGGTGAAAGTGGGCGTGGCCTATTCGTCATTAACCATCATTGCTTGCGTTTTATTCATTTATGGCGAGCTGGAAGGACCCAGAGACACGAAACTTGGTACGTTGCATATAAATGATGTCCAAATGCTGCTCCAAAAATTTCATCCCGATCCGTCAGATGGGGGCGCTATAACATAGGGTGTGAACTTCGAAAGGCTCTCCCTGCCAAGCCATAAGTGCTATTTTTCAAACATGTCCTCCTGATAGTCCTCTACAAAAAAGCCTATTGCACCAAGAAAGCCGCTATTACAGATTTTTTGCTAATTTGCATGATGTTAAAAACAGTTAAATGAATAGAACTTTTGAAAGATCTACTCTATCAACACCAAATTTGGTATATGGCTTTGGGGAATGAAAAGACATGTTTCTACTATAAATGAGCCAGATTGGTCAAAAAACATGGCCGCCACGGACCAATGTATTGTCACAATGGGCGGGGCTTAGACATGATTGGTCATAACTCCCACACCCTTTGTCCTATCATCACAAAACGTGGTGGGTAGGTTCACAACAGGACTAGTAATCTGTCTACAAAAGCATGTTGAGCTCAGCCTATAGGGGGCGCTATAAATGCCATTAGCATGTAGCTGAAAACCAAATTTGAAGAAATCTGGGGCTTATCATGCCTGTGTGTTGCACAGATCTTTGTGAGACACGGCGGCCGATGTCATCGACTGCAGGGGATGAGGGTCAGGGTGGCCGGTTTGGGGCAAAAGAGGTTAGAACCCGCGGATTGCCGCTTGCGGCTATATTAATTTTTGTGTTTGTGTGTATAATTATAGATTGTATGATTGAGATGTGTTGTTGTTGTGAAACAGGACAGCAGTGTTTTTTTATGTTTCCTCAGCAGATTATTGCAGACACAGTTTAAAGTGTTTTAAATCGTCTGTATGCAGATGTTGATGAATAATAAAGGAGACATACATTCATCATGAGGATCACGAGGATAAAAGAAACGTTCTGCTGCTTCCTCTTACAAATGCTAATGACAACAGCTCATTGAAATGTGAAGTGTTGAGACTCTCAGTTCATAATGAAGCTCAGCCGATCTGAACACGGATAAGAGGAGGTGTTGAAGAATAAATATTAGATCAACTACAGATGAAATACTGTGATTACAAATAAAAAATAAAAAACTTACTTGATCATCATCATCGAATGAGTGAACACTGTTTCACTACAGATTCGAACAGTTGTCAGTATTTAATTAACAACTATTATGGCACTCAGTAGAGTGCATACCTCCACCAAATCAGTCTGCTCTTATTGTTGATTATCAAGTCTAATTATCTACATCCAGCTGATGCTCATCAGCTGATCACATCACAATACATATATAGAGTGGTTAAATCTAACGGGAAGAAAAACACCACAGAGGAAGAAGAGTAGAGAACAAAGAGGTGGAGAGAGAGCAGCACTTCCTGCTGCACTGTGACACTTACACAGACATCAGAACCCAGATATTCACTAAAATCACAGGTACAACCCCAGACTTCCCCAAACTATCAGACCAAGAAAAACTACAACATTTACTGGGAGAAAAAACTGGCACTGCTGTAGATGCAGCGAGATATGTGAATGCCTGCCACAGGAGAAGAGACGAGCTGCACAACAACACCGGACATGATTTCCTACACATGAACCAGCTGGTCCTGACTGGGTTCTTACCTGCACACTCATATACTGTTTATTATTGTTGTTATTATTGTTGTTATTATTGTTATTGTCATCATTATTACTGTTATCATTATTATTGTTATCATTATTGTTCTGTAATCCAGTACGCTTTGGCAATATTGTGAACCACAGTCATGCCAATAAAGCTTGTTGAAATTGAAATTGAAATTGAGAGAAAGAGACAGAGAGAGAGACAGAGAGAGAGAGAGAGAGAGAGAGAGAAAGAGAGAGAAAGAGACACACAGAGAGAGACGGAGAGAGAGAGAGACAGAGAGAGAGACAGAGAGAGAGAGAGAGAGAAAGAGACACACAGAGAGAGACAGAGAGAGAGAGAGAGAGAAAGAGACACACAGAGAGAGACGGAGAGAGAGAGAGAAAGAGAGAAAGAGAGAGAAAGAGAGAGGGGAAGGTCTCTTTATCACTACTGAGTATCAGCCAATCACAGAGAGAGAGGTGATGATGTTTGTTGAATCTTTTTATAGATGAGAAGAAAAAAGTTTCAGTCTGTTCAGAGACAACGAAGAGACGAGAGGAGGAGAACTAAAGAGCAGAAGAAGAGTGAGAGGAGGAGCTGTGAAGATGGAGAATGTTTGTAAATCAGTGATTTTGGATCAATAAATTGAGACGAGTGAAGAAGAAGAAGAAGAAGAAGAAGATAGGAGGTTTGACTGGAAGACGTTCTCTGATAAGTGAGTCTTTCTCAGTTTTCTGTTTATTTTCATGTTTTTGTAACTGAAGAGAGAAAGTAACGAATATGTCATATATGAATATGAAGTGACGAGTCAGATGATCACATGTTGAGTCTGTTCATGTGTGACTGTGTGTCTGAAACTGAACACACTGTGATTTCATCACCTCTCTGAGTCCTGATACAGATTTAATGATTCATAATCAATATAAATGTCTCCTATGGGCCACTGAAGGTCCATGAATCTGTGTTCCAGCCACACTCTCTCCAATCATAACAGCTCAGTTTAGAATCAAACATCAGTTTGATGTGCTTTTATTGTGAAAATCTGGCCCTGCACAGCTGTTTATAGTTTATGGACTAGCAGATGTGCTGATTAATTATTATTAATTAATGGATTATACTTTACCGTCTCTCTCTCTCTCTGAACTCATCCTCTCTCATGTGACCTGGTGACCTCAACTGTTGAACACCCGCAGCTCTTAACAGAGGCCCCGCCTACCCAACATGACTCACACCTGTCTACCTGACGGGGAATTATATGATTCTCCCAGGTCATTTTGTCTCCATACAAATAGCAGGTCATACCTAGCTTGTACATATTGGATATTGATTGTTGATACTCATTGTTTCTGCAACCTAAATACTCAAAGCTACTGTAGATATGTCTACAGAACAGATGTCTAATGAACCGAGCCATGGCTAAGCTAACTATTAGCATTAACCTCGTAAGGAGGCCTTCAATCCATCTATGTTAGCAGACTAAGTGTCTCAGACCTACTTTACATCTTAGTCCTCTGCTACAGGGGAGAGACTGCTATGTTGTTAAACAGATAACATGTATGGAAGCACTGCCTCCTGAAGCTGTAAATTATTTGGACACTTGGGAAGACTGGTGAGGATGATCATGGCAGCATTCTGTGCAGACAGATGTGATGTTGCTCCTCCATGATCTTGTTTTATAAACTATCTTAACGTAAGTCATCGGTGTCTGAGTCTTCTTCATCTCTCCTGAACGGTCAAGCATTCCTAATAAAAAAAATAAACGGTATAATAAAAAGATGAGAGGAGGAGCTAGAGCAGAAATAGAACTAGAATCGTATATACATGTACAAATAAACAGTTTAGTTTTAAAAATGTATGATCCTTCCAGCTTCTGTTCATCCAGATAATCTCCACAGATGAACTCCACTCTGTGATGTGTGAAGCTAAATTAACTGTGTAGCAGTAAGAAGCTAATGTTAGGCTACAAACAGACGACATCACGGTCACATGACTGAAACGTCACCAACACTAAGAGTCTTACTGCACAATTACTATCCAGGTTTTCTATAAACTGATCAATGAACAAGTTGTAAAGTCAGAGTTAGAACAGTGTGTAACTAAAGTGGCTGTAAAGACGGACTAGTGAGTAGATGAGTCTCCGTGTTCGCTGTGAGGACGTTTAATGTCCCTGACAACCTCTGTAGTCTCATTCAGACACTCGTTAGCAACCGCTAACTGTTTTTAACACATGAAGAGCTTCATGATTAAACTGTGGGACATTAATGATGTTTTTATGTTGCAGAACAAAACGTGTGAATATGTTCAGCCTGTGGCGACTGTGGTGGAAATTCTTATTTAGAAGTGAACAAATAATAGATTCACACAAGGTTGTCTCTATGCGATTTAATAAACTGGTAAAAGCAAAGCACAAACAGAGTTAACAATTTCAGCTGAAAGACCTCATCCACCAAGTAAACCCTGATAGAGACTGACCGGTTCATAGCTCACTCACTGAGAACAGTATCCAGCTGGAGAATCACCTTGGATGTACCCACAACACCCGACTTGAGTGCTACTGTGCACGAACACTTTCACAAAAACCAGCGAGGTCACTGTACAAGTAGCTTGTCGGGCTTCCCCACATCAGGAAGCTGCTGCAGGAGAGTGGTGAGCTGTGTTCACTTTACAATAGAAATCCGGCTAAGCTAGCTGCTGTTTGATGCCTTGAACTGTGTGCTGAGACTCTATTTGTACTGTTGTTGAAGTTTGGTGCTGTTCTGAGCATTATTTGTGGCTTTATGATGGCGGTTTCTTGTTGGATATGTAGACTGCAGTGTATTGTTGTGCGGTCTTTTCTGAGGTCGCTAAAACTACGTAAGCTAGCGGTCTGCAAACTTGATCTCTCGAGGGGGGTCTTACTCGGTGTCACGGTGTGTTAGACCATGGATTAAATTTACACCGGAATATCCCTTTAAATGCAAATTATACATGTTGCTACTACAGTAACCACACACCTTATGTTACACAGTTAAATGAAAATGTATTCAACCAACTCACAGACTTTGAAAGGAGGGAACAGGAAGTGCTAACATGCTAACTGATTTGTGTGTTTTAGGGCTCAGTCTATGGATGCGTTCTGAATTAGACTTTTCTTTTCGCCGTTCGTATGATTACAGTTGCCCTCACAAATGATATCACTGCAGCGGCTGTCGCTCTGTCAGAGGTTTGTGCGCTCTCGGCTTTGTTCATATTATTGCGCCACATCGAGACGCAAGTGATGTGTCTCCTGCTGTGCAGAGGATTGTGGTCAGAATAGCCAGAAAACCTTCATACTGCAAATTGGTTGTAGTCGGTTGCTATACTTCCTATTGGAACACACTCAATCTTTCTCTGGCATTGTAGATAGTGTGGCGCTACGGGTACTGAAACACAGGGTACATATAAATATCTGTCTGTCAAATCAAATCAAATCAATTTTATTTATATAGCCCAAAATCACAATCACATTGCCTCAGTGGGCTTTACAATCTGTACAGTGAACAACATCCTCTGTCCTTAGACCCTCGATTCGAGTGAGGAAAAACTTCACATGTTGATGGAAAAAAAAAACCTTTTAACAGGGTAAAAAAAACAGGAGGGATCCCTCTTCCAGGACGGACAGACATGCAATAGATGTTGCGTGTACAGAAAAGAGCAACAAATCACAGTTTACAAGTTACATCAACAGTGATTGATTATGTCCTGTGATTGGCTGGAACCCATCCAATCAGAGCAGGTGTCATTAAACAGTCAGCGTTGGTTTGAAGGTGGAGGTAATGGAGCTGTTAACACACCAGCTGCTTGCAGGGTTACACTCACTGTGTGTGTGTGTGTGTGTGTGTGTGTGTGCAGTAGGCGATTTGAGGGGGGATGCCATCCCCCTTGTTAGCAAAATTACCTAAAAGCATCCCCCTTGTTAACCTGCCATCACTCTCCGTTTGCTAGTAGCAGATAGTGTGTTACAAATCACAAGTGGTCGTGATCAGCTCCGGCGCACAGTGAAGTCAAGCCGGGCACGGCTGCTTTGCGATCCGGCTGCCTGGTTTATGATGTTTGACGAAAGCTGCAACAAGCTGTACAGCACAGCGCAGGGTCGGCACCTGCTGAATGTAACTAATAAAGCAACTTGTAATCTAACTTTGTTACTTTTAAAAACAAGTAATCAGTAAAGTTACTAACTTACTTTTTAAAGGAGTAGTCAGTAATCGGATAACTTTTTCAAGGTAACTGTGGCAACACTGCTATTTAACAATATAAACAGACAGAGACAGAGTGCGAGATGATTGATTAATAAAGACGAAAGAGCTGTGCAGGAATGTAAAAAAAAAAAACGTCGGAGTTGAACCGAAGAAGGTTTAAATGTCGCTCGACTGCGAGACGGCAGAGGGGCGCAGAGTTCGGCGATAAATTCTGACCGGGCTGTTGACAAAATGCCACTTATGTTCCAGGATACATCAGATAGAAGTACAACACGCGGAGCTGACTGCCAATCTCACCAACACATTTCCCCGAAACAAAAACAAAAAAGGCGACGACGGAAGCGGTAAATGAACTTACATATTTAAGACCTAACTAAATGTAATTTAAGACATATGTTCAAATTATGGATGTATTTATGACTTTTTAAGGCCTTAATTTTAGATACATGAATTTAAGACTTTTTAAGACTTTAAAGCAACACAATGGAAGTCTTGCTCTCGGGGTCCCCCTACAGCCGGGAAACAGTATTGTCTTCTACTACTGTCGTAAAATCTGTCGCGCTCACACCAGGGGATACACGTGCATTTGTTGTCAAGTCAACATACCCCGAACTCTGCAGAGGGACTCAGGACTGAGCAGACTGCCTGCGTAACGTGTAGAATGTCTTCATCCCAGGTACAGTTGCAAAATATATAAGCATGTCTTATGAATATCATGTCTTATGAATTTCTTTTTTTTTTTAAAACGCCAAAAGATTGCATAGCTCACGCTTACAAGCAAGTGTCATTAGTAGCCTAGCCTAATACAGACTGCTGTTTTACAGAATGGACATGCTAATTCAATGCAATGTTGTTTGTAGCAGGTAGCATCCCATAGCCTATACTGTCAATATAATAATCAGGGTTCTCCCTTTTCAATGTTAGCTGCTTTGTAGCAGGTGTTTGTGGGCTGCCGCAGTCTTCGTGTAAAAAAAAGAGACCCCCCCCCCCCCCCCGACTGACGGTGACGAGCGTCCGTCCGTCCATTGGCTCACGGCGAGGAGCATGTGTCCCCCATAACGAGCGTCTCCCCCCCGGCTGATGGTGCGCCACTACACTACAAATTTCTGGGGAGAACCCTGATAATATCAAGCTACCTACAAGCTATGAATTAGCAAAGTTGAAAAATCAATTGGCATTATAGCCTGAGGCAAGACACTTTCACCAGAAAAAAAAAAAAAATCAGCCTGCAGTCATTAGGCTAGTTAGTATAAAAAATGATTTTGTTCGTCCAATCAGGTATTAGCAGCTAATGCCATATATTGTCAATATTATAATATCAGCTAAGCTACCTACAAGCTATATGAATCTGCAAAGTTGAAAAATCAATTGGCATTATAGCCTGAGGCAAGACACTTTCCCTAGAAAAAAAAACATGAGCCTGCAGTCATTAGGCTAGTTGGTATAAAAAATTATTTTGTTCATCTAATCAGGTATTATAGCTTACTTGCAAGAATATAGCCCTTACCAAATTATTACAAGCGAGTTGTTTAGATAGGGTTACTTCTGATCTTTTTTTTTCTCCTGAGGAAAGGGGCTTTGTCATAAAACACTACTCCAATATTAGGCTGTCTACACTTGTACCATAACACTTCTCTCTTGTTTTATCAGGACTCTATTGTTGAGGACTATGGCTCTACATCGGCATCAACGGATTTTGAGCCCCCACCATCTGGGAGAGGTAGGGCCAGAGGGAGGGGGGCAGGTAGAGGCAGAGGTAGAGGGAGGGGGAGAGGTAGAGGAAGGGGGAGAGGTAGAGGAAGAGGAAGAGGGACACAAGAAGACATGGACCCTGAGAGCCAGCAGAGGATCCAGACTTTGCAGGAGCAGCGGGACACAGAGATGAGGGCCAGAATCCAGGCACTCGACCCTCAGCACAGGGATGGACTCCTCCAGAGGGTCATGACCAGACTCCCTGGCCTGATGTTCGATGTATTGGCCTTGCTGGAGGAGTCAGAACAGCCTCGAGTCCCTGGAGGCTTTCTCCAGTGGTGTACCTGTTCCAACTGCAGGGAAATGAACACAGACCTGGAGAGACTCTGCTGCAGGCAAACCCAAGAGAACTGTATGAGCAACATGGCCCATATGTGCCTGTACATACTCGTTGAAGGGGTATTATGGCTGGCTAGGGCTGCCTGGAACAACATCTTTGCCGTTGAGGATGACCAGGAGCCAGGTTCAGAGCAGAGGCAAAACAGGCACGCAGCCTATCGCCAATTTGTTCTCTGGCAGCACGGTCGCCTGGGGGAGGGCAACAGAGTAGTAATCCCGAGCTGCTGTGTGTGGCGAATTAGGGACACTTTCCCAGACCCAAGGGCACAGTATGTGGGATTCAGGGTTCACCGTCTCTTGTAGACAATAATAATTTACTGTAAATAGTTTAGAGTTACCTTTGCTTGTTTACTGTTCCATTGTTATTTATCTATTTATCCTTTATCACTTGTTTTAAAATAAATAGATGTTTTTGCAAAAGAGAACAAACCTTTATTTTCACACCAAGTATTTACACACATGTGCAACGCACGCACACGCACACACACACACACACAAACTCTGGGGAACACCTTCACCACGAGCCACATGTGCCATAACTAGCTCTGCTGTTGTGGGGGATGGTACTGGAGCCAGAAGACCTAGGTGTCTTGGATCGTCTGGCCTGAGGGTCTGTTTCCTAGGAAGACCACTACCACTTTGCAGCCTACGTCTAACTATGGCCCTCCGCAGGTCTGGGATGTAGGCGTAATCCTTCTTCTCCTTCAAAGTGAAGACACTGCATAATTTGGACCTCTTGTTGTAGTTAGGGGTGGTTAATCAGCCCAATTTCCCGATTCGATTCCGATTATTGAAGTCTCGATTCGATTACAAATCGATTTTTCGATTATTAACAATTCGATTTTCATCAGTCAGCTGCTGAATTATTTGACTTCTCTTTTGAGTAACACTTCACAGCACCTTCAATATTGTATAGTGTAACTGTAATATCAAAATTATTATTTTTTACTTTGTTTAAATGTAGCCTTTCACTGTTAAAAGAAAGTTGCCAAGCTCAGCAGCCAGACTCATTGTTGGTGACGAGAATCAGGTCATGTTTCTCTATTCCCCACTCGTCTGCCATTGCTTTAAGAAACTCACACATATTTGCGCTTGTGTGGCTATCATCCATAGCTTTCGTCTGAAGTACGTAGGCTTCCATTAACCCTTTAGGCGCCGGGTTCTATTTTGAAAAATACTAGATTTTGACATCTAAATTTCAGAAGGCTATGGCTTGAAAGTGGTTTGAGATAGAGACAAAGTGTAAATGAGACAAATATTGAGAATGACCTAAAGTTTATCTAGGGAGTAAATGTTCCCATCTAATTTGCATATTATGACGTCATATGGCGGTGGCCATATTGGATTATGTAATTTCCATGAAATACCTGATATTTTGAAAGAGTTGAACTTATTTCATCAGATTCATCCCCTCCATCCATTTGTTATGTTGTCCACACATCAAATGAACAGGGAAAAAGTAAATTGTAAGCCAACAGTTGTAAACTAGAACTATTACTACACCACAAAACTCATGTAAACAGTATGCGTTTGTTTTTTTTTTTACCCACCACCTCCCCTCACTGGAGGACACTTTTTCTTGTCTTTTTTTCTTCCCTTTTTCTTGTTTTCTCTTCTCTTCTCTATTATTATTATTATTATTATTATTATTATTATTATTATATGATGATAATAATAATAACAGTAGGCGTCTTTTAGCTGCAGAGGCCTTATCTGTGTCCATCTATCCAGATAAAAGTTTGTAGTATTTGCAGAGTGTGGAGCCTCTCATTGCAAGGCATAGAGACAATAAGAACAATATTGAGACACCCCTGTAAACTAGAACTATTACTACACCACAAAACTCATGTAAACAGTAAAGGTTTTTGATTTTTTTTTCTTCCAATTTGCTCATCAAAGGGCTTTATCAATTCCTGATATCATCTTCCTCATCTCTCAAGTAAGCCCAGCCACCATTACCATCATCATCATCATCATTTCCAGCCCTATTCTGCATTCCCCTGTTGCCTCTACCACGTCCGCCTCTTCTATGGACACTGCGACCTCGTGTATCAGCCCTTCTACGAACATTTTGCCCACGTCTCCCCCTGTTATCCCTACTAGTGCTGGGAGAAGAGTTGGACTCGTGTGTGCTTCGTGAACACTGCTGCGGCGCTTAGCTGCACCAATGCCGCGCATGGCGGCTATGTGACCGTCGCGGTAGAAAGAGTGAACACTAACGCCGGTCTCAGCGCTGTTCTCACCACCCCCACTACTTCTACCACATCCATTCGCCCCCCTACTGATACTACGAGTTCGTGTATCATTTCCATTCCCACCTATGTTGGGCTAAGGGTTGTGTGTGTGTGCTTGTGCGTCCACCTCGCTCTTCGCGGCACCGCCATTGCTATGCAAAGACGCACCGCGACTAGCAAGCTCACTAATCAACCGATCGTCATCTTCCAAACTTAGACTTTCCCCTCTAGAATCAGAATCAGCGAACAGGAGCTCAATCACTCCCCTACGTGTCAACGTTTTGCTTGCCATTGTCGTTTATTTCGTGCTCAAATCCAGCAACACCGCTTCCGCGAACTGGCTCCGTGGCGCACTGTCTCCGGTCTCTCACCCCACAGTTTGCACGGGACTTCCTCGAACATTTTGCATTGAAGCATGACGTTTTTCTGAGCTAAGGTCTTAGTACAGGATGTCTGCCAACTAGTGGTGGGGAGTATGAACGACATGTAACACTATTCAGAGAAAACAGCTGTTTTGTTCAGTACAGCGGCGTGTCGCAAATTTGCGACTCTGGCGCCTAAATGGTTAACTGCTGACATAATGAGCTGTAACGGTCACGTATGAGACTGTAGCTGTGGATGTCCAGGCATCGCACATTACTGCTACCCTGTGAACAGAGTTGAGGGACTCTTGCACGGAAAGCTTTGTCTCCTTGTAAAGATTTGGAATCGCTTTAAGTGTGAAAAAGATCCAGGATGGAATATCATATCTTGGCTCCAGACTGTGGACCATGTAGTGGAAGCCAGTAAGAGGAGGACTCCAGTTTGTATTACAATTTAAGAGAAAAAAAAATAAAAATATTTTTTTACATTTTTGTTTTTGTTAAATTGATTTTTGCAAATTTAATGATCGACTCATAATCGTCAATATTATAATCGCGATTAATCAATAATCGATTTTTTTCACCACCCCTAGTTGTAGTATCGTCTGTAACTAGAAAGAATGTCCCAGTTGTAGACCAGTCTTGATTTACAACTGTCAGAAAAACACTGATTCCAAAAGTGAATAGCTCAGCAGATGCTAAAAACTTGCATCTTGTGTCCATCTCTGTTCCGTGAAGGGAGCCGACCATTGTGACAGTTGTAGTCAATTGCTGCCAGAAGAGTCCGTGTTCGATACACCGCAGCCTTGTAGGAGTACCACTTCCCTGCATACATAAGTATGTGATTTTGGAAGTTTTCCAAATCAGATGTAGTCCTGCAGTTTGGGAGAACAACATAAACACTTCAGTGTTATTTTGTTTTGATAGTTACTAACATGTCACTAAACATACCGATCTGCAAAGAACAGATTTTTTTATCTAGTTACTGAAATAGGCTATAGTAGCAAGTAGCAACACTCAGGATAACTTTCTTGTAAGACACTGGTAGTGAAGAATAAAAAGTGAAGTGCATACCTGAAGTTGATGAACTTCTTGACGTTCTTCAACCAATGCTTGTCCAGGACGATGGCTACTAAAGCTCGGTGAGCTGCTGAACCTGTAATCACACATCATAATATTGTGAGAAGGACAAAAGTCCATTCAAAGCACCACACACTCCTCATAAAAATAAATTAGAGAATTACCTTGTTCCATCCATGTTTTTTCCTGGGTACCATCACCCAGTGGTTCATGCTCACAGGCTCCAGTAGCCCAGGTGTGCTGGTTGCGAACGTGGTGTATAACTGCATGCCACTTCATCTGCAGAAATAGAAACGTCATCTCTCGCCTTCTGTACACACAGCCAAACAATATTTTTGTTGACAGCATTTATTCACTTCCCAAAAACATACCTTAAATTCCTCTGCCGAAGACGCTTGCTTAGCACAATACCAGAAATGGCTTACAATGTCCCTGATCCATGACAAAATTTCAGACTGGTCCTTCATCACACCAGGCCTGAAAAGAGGACATGCCATGTGAGAGCCACCATCCATATTTGTTGATTTCAGCAATACAGTCATGGCTGGAAGTGTTGGCACCCCTCACCGAGTTTTCAGATTTCTCCCCAGAGTCAGTCACTTCTCATCCTCCTCCAACACACAACTATTGAGTGTAGTACATACATACACACAACAAAAGCAAATACTGTTTGCTTAGTGCTTACCCACTCCAAGACAACACCAGTTCCCCGAGGCTTCATTACAACTTGAAAGGGTGGTCTTCCTGGACATTTTACCCCAGTAATTTTGTTGGAAAAGGTGCATGCCATCATAGGAAATTGCAGAAATGAAGTAGGCATCTTCAGATTGTCAAGGTAGGCGATGCAGGCCTTCTTTCCAACCAGGTCATCTTCATTGTCAACTCTCAAATGCTCTGGCACATCGGTCATCTGGTCGTCGGTGGGGTTGGGAACATCTACATCAAGCACGGTCTCGTACATGGATATTTCTGGAAGCTGCTCAAGACTGCCAACCTTTGAAGCTGCACCACAAACTCTGCATAAAAAGCCAAAATATGAACAGGTCTTAGAATTTTGGACAGTGGAATCTAAATACTACTACTACTACTACTACTACTACTACTACTACTACATACTGATTGTGCATGAAATGAAACTAGTGAATATAACTTACCGTAGTTGAAGAAAAGGAATATATTCCTCATCAGAGCTGTCCCTATCCTCACAGAATCTTGGGTCTGTCCAGCTCTCATCCATTTCAATACTGTACATAAAAACACACAACCATAAGCAGGAAAGACATATCAATAACACAAAATGAAAACCAAGTCATTAGACTTACATGCTGTTCCTTGGGTCATTTGCTACCTCCTCATCTGGAGAGTCATGCTGCTTTTCTTCCTCTACAAGATCCAGAGATTGCATGCTGAAGACAGAGAGTAAAATGAAGGTATGGTAGTAGTGTAATAATATAAGAAGCAGTAAATAGAGCTAGTGGGGAAAAGAAAATGTGCATTCAGTCCACATTAGTTCAAGCATGCAACATTTTGTCACTGTTCCAGATAAACTAAGAGGAGACGGACTAACTGTGTTTCACTGTTGTTGGTGGCAGGAACAGTATCACTGGCCTACTGTACTCAACAGGCATGTGCAATTTGTCTGTGCCAGCAACAAATCACACGAGCCAGTAAGTGAAAGGCACCAGAAGCAAATTCAGTTCTGTCAGAATATGGTCTGCATAAGGGTTACTTTACACATTTACACTCAAGATTTAGATAACTCTGGTTTGCAAAAAGTGGGACTTGACACCTTCCAGTTCAACTTTCCCTGTCTGTACTTTGCAATGGAAACATGATGGCTAAGGGAAAGTTTGCAAGGGATACAAAACCGAAAACCAGAGGCTCACATCAGCAACTCCAGGGACTATAGCCTTCTAAAAACCTCACCTGGCCTCTAATACAGCGACCTCTTCGGTGCCTTCTTCCAGTATGTGTACTCCTTCGATGGGAAATTCCTCCCTGAATCAAAACAAAAAATAGAACATAGGCCTGGGCGATAAACCGAAAATTTACCGATACCGAAATTTACGACGATAACCGACGTCATTTTGGCCATGTCGGTATATTTGGTGTCATAGGCGTACCATCCACTAGGGACAGGGGGACACGTTAGGTCCACTTGATTAATCTACCCGGCGTATACCGATGTGCTTATTTTACATTAATTTGATGTGAAACTCCGCCCGCTGATGCAACACCAGCTATGCCAGGTTAGTAATCAAGTGAACCCACTCTCGCTGTGAGTTGCGGACAGTTTGTGTAATGATGCTGCGTTCAAAGGCCTCAACAGGCCACTGTCTTCAGCCGGGCCGGTCCATTGATCAAACATTTGTGTTTTGTTTTTTATTAACTCAAAATACTGACTGTATTTCCAGCTAGAAAATGCGCATCTCTCTCCTCCCTCCAATGTTGTTTGCATTTGTGTCTCTGCGTGGTTTGACATGTGTGACCTCATGCTGAGAAATGTGACTTCTCGCGTACGTGACGTCACTCCCCGAGACGCAAGAAGAAAGCAAAAATATATATTTTTACTAAGAAAAATGACAAAACTAGTAACGCGTTACCGGCATCACTGATTGTGTAGCGTAAGTGCAACATGGAGCATGAAGATGTACAGAAAAAAATAAAAATAGTAGAATTAACTTTGAGCAAGTGTGGAGGAAAGTTGGAGGTGTGGACCCATTTTAAACAAGTCGTGTGCTGTGATAATAACATGTGTCGGCTCTGTCGAGTGCATTAAGTGCGACACTTGTTGCATTATTCATTAAGATTTCTGTAGTTCAAACAACTCGCAATTGTAGTCGAGAATGTTAGTTATAACAGCCCACGTATTAAACAGTTGTCGGGTTTAAATCGGTCTCGGGCTCATAATTACATTCAATGTGTCGGGCCGGGCTCGGACACAAGGTGCACGGGCTCGGGTCGGGCTTGATTCTAAGCTCTACTCGGGTCCAGCCGCGACTTTACTGAGGTTCACCCAGTGTGAGCAGCAGGAGGACGGTCAGCTCACCTCCCAGAACATGGCAGTGAATCGCTGGAAACAGATTTAGGGACTGTCATCAAATTACTTAGCATAAATATATTAATACAAAATAATTGCAGTTCTTTGAATGTCTTCCATGTCATGGGGCCCAGTGACTCCAGCAGCAGATTGTATTAGTAAACTGGACGAATGAGACACAGCTATGTTTATTGTACTTTAGTGCTTCCTCTATTTTATATGAATATTAATATGCAGAAATCTTGATTTTTTTTTCTCAATAGCTTCCATGTCATGTGACCCACTGACTTCTGAAACAGATTCTGTGTCTATCAAAAATATATAATGATAAAGAAAATAATGGTAAAAAAAGTTCTCTAATGTTCAAGAGGTTAACATTATTAAGCAGCAACTATTTTGTCTCATGTCTTAGATTCTGATTCTGAAGTCCTCAAAATGTTTATTTATTTACATCCAACCTCTTCCACCACCTGCAGTACAACCATCTGATTCAGTTCAAAGAAATAAAAAAAGCGAGAAGCTTAGAATTTGTTTATAAGGGACTGTATATTGTATACTTTTAAACCTGTTCAGTTGTTGCCATTTCAAGTAATCTGTGCTTTTCAGCTGTTCAATCGTGTGCTTATCAGTTGTTCTTAACTACTAAATAAATAATATAAATCTTAACTACAATGTAGATTTACAGTCCTTTAAAGTGGCATTTTTTAGGTGCGGGGGGGGGGAATACTTATCGTTCATTCATCGTTATCGAGGTGAGTTGCTCAATATATCGTGATATTGATTTGAGGCCATATCGCCCAGCCCTAATAGAACATGATAAAAAAAATGTAAAAGGCTCCACAAAAAAATGATGGCCCAGGAAAACATACAATACCTATCATGGTCTGACTCCTCTGTAATACTCGAGACCACAGGCTGTGGAGGTTGGCAGGTTGGTTTGTGGGGAGTGGATGTTACTTGCTTTTGAAAGCCATATAGGGAATAACAGAGAAAATATTTGTCTTATTTAATTGCCCAGCAACAATACATATACAGATTGTACCATTGTGACGTGAAGATGAATGAAGTTTATATGCTAATCAGATATCAGGCTAATGATTTCCAACCTAGATGCTTGTCCCAGAAGAGGGGAGCACATTCTAAATGTACATAAATCAACATTCTACGAGAGACACACTCTGCTTGTTTGCACTCAGCGGTTTAGTCTGGGTGCAAGACAAGTAATAAGCAGGTATATGAGAAGGCAAAATCAAATAACAGGGGAATAACTTGGCTGATTATTCAGAACAAGCAACACATTCGAGTTTCTCTTATGGTGAGGGAGTCATCATGCACTGAACACAACAATTTCTTCACAAGAATTTACAGGAGTATTGCACAAGAACAACTGGAGGGTGGGAAATTCATCCTCAGGAAAAAAAACTCAAACATTAGCGATTTCCTTGTCATCGATTGCAATGATCAAATCAGAGCGAGAATGCTAGCTTGTGCTAGCATGCTAACCATTAGACAACTAGCATGTTAGCGTATGGTAGATGCCAGATTGATAATTCGGTCCTCCCCTACTAGCATTACTTGACTCATGAAGATAAATGGAGGACCAGATAGCTTCCGTAACATAGCCAGGCAGACAACAAATTCGAAAAATTAGACGTATGCAGAAAATGTACTTACTGATCCATCAGCATGAGGGCTAAGCCAGCATCTGTCGGGAAGCCCTGCTCCTCTTTTAGCTCACGCCAGCGTGTGAACGCTGCACCAATATTGATCCTCGTCCTGCCTCTGTTTTTGTCACTCTCCCTTTTCTCTTCCTGCTCTCCTCTGACAAAACCTTTTGCCTTCTTCAGTTTTGTTGCTGCTTCGGCCATGACAGCAACAGATAGACGCCAAATACCATCCGGCAAACAAACGCTCGTAGTAGGGCTCTGATGGTTCTGGCTCGTCCTCGTCCGAAAAATGACGGGGGGGTAGGCGGGGTGAGTGGGTGCTGTAAAGCAGTTCAGTTGTAGTTTATGGGGGTTAAACCCCGAAACCCAAAGTTCCGTAGTGCCAGTAAAAGCGATACAGACCCCATCAGGCTGCAGCAGACGTGTCATTCAACCTATTGTAAGTCGATGTACCATCACAAGGGTCTTGGGAATATATTATGAAGGTCGAAAAACTCCATGGTGTTGCTTTAAGGATGCGCGGACACCCTGTTAAAAGAAAACAATCACTACTAGTTGGCTGATGTCTCTGTCACCAACTTGTTAGATCACTGAGGTCACACTGTTACTGCTGATTTCTGCATGGCAGTCCTGCATTTTGTTATATTTTAATGCTGCATCCCCCCTTTGAGGACATGTGAGGCCTGTCATGTAACAGACGTCCAGCAGTGAGGTTGCTGCAGTTGGCGGTGACCCCTAACATCAGAGCAGACTGCAGGCAACAGCACAGGTCGCTAATGTTAGCCTGTAAAACAACCACAGTGTCCAGCTGATGAAGCCGTTTTTTTTTGTTTGATGACTTTATTGAAGTTGTAGATGACTTGAGAGCGTCGTTTTTTTTTCTTCTGTCTAAATCAGATGGCAAATTGCATTGCGATTTCACACAAGGGAAGTCGCTACATCACAAGACGCCATGTTGGAAGTTTCTGGTCATGTCTGTTTACATAAATGATGATGTCTGAGCGTGTTGAAGAGTCGTCCATTTGATAGGTGGAGATTTTAATCCCTTTCACTCTGCTCTAAGGGGCTAAATGAGGGACAGGGGTTAAACTGAAAATGGATTGTGAGGCTCAGCTAAATGCTAGAATCAGCAGTGACAACGCTAACATGCTGATGGGTAGCACGTATACTGTTTACTATGTTCACCATCTTAGTTTAGCTAATATTAGCATGCCAACACCTGTGTGTGTGTGTGTGTATTAGTGTTTGGCCCTGGTCTCTGGTTGTCGTGGTAACTGAAGTGGTTGGAGAGCAGCTCTGTGATCTGCTTCAGTCTGAGAAGAGCCACTCCACTAACAATACATCTGACATTTAATACAAGCTGCTCTGCTTCCTTATATGACCATCAAAATAAAAGAGCAACACAAATCATTAACAGAAACATAAGATCAGTCTGTGTTTGAATGTCTGGAGGTCATCTACAATCAGTTTTTATCAGAAACAACAGACATTTGTTTTTAGCCATTGAAAATCACCTGCTGTAAATTAATTACTAATTAATGAATCCTGGTTTTCATCCAAATGCAGCACAACACTTTAACAGAAATTGTATTGCTGCGTATTTTCATCCAACATATATCACCCATCAGCATCATCCTTCATCCAATCATGTGTGTGTGTGTGTGTTTGAGATTAACTACATATCCTGCCTATTATTGACAATCAGCAGCAGACTGATCACAATGAGTGAAAAGAAGAATCTGGAGAATTCAGACTCAGTCTGCTGTCAAACTGCTGAAACTGAAACCCTCAGAGCACTGAGCCAGCACCTGGGACAGGGAACAACAAGGTGAGACCTGAACTCATCACAATACACTGTCTAAATGTATAAAACAGTCTGACAGTAAACTGTTTGTGTCCAGATGTTAAATCCAGCCCAGCAGCTGTGTTCAGGGCCTGCATCATGGACAATGTGACACCTGACAGCCCACCAGGGGAGACGCACCTGAAGGACTACAACTACCTGGCCCTGGTCCTTGGTATCCCTTTAATCCTGGTCATCATCCTGGGCAACATCCTGGTGTGTCTGAGTGTGCTCACTGAGCGCTCCCTGAAAACTGCGACAAACTACTTTATCATCAGCCTGTCGGTGGCCGACCTGCTGCTGGCGGTGCTGGTGCTGCCGCTCTACGTCTACTCTGAGGTCAGTGAGACTTTAGACCTGCAGAGTGAGGACATGTCAGAGAGTAGGGATGCTCTACGTCTACTCTGAGGTCAGTGAGACTTTAGACCTGCAGAGTGAGGACATGTCAGAGAGTAGGGACGCTCTACGTCTACTCTGAGGTCAGTGAGACTTTAGACCTGCAGAGTGAGGACATGTCAGAGAGTAGGGATGCTCTACGTCTACTCTGAGGTCAGTGAGACTTTAGACCTGCAGAGTGAGGACATGTCAGAGAGTAGGGATGCTCTACGTCTACTCTGAGGTCAGTGAGACTTTAGACCTGCAGAGTGAGGACATGTCAGAGAGTAGGGACGCTCTACGTCTACTCTGAGGTCAGTGAGACTTTAGACCTGCAGAGTGAGGACATGTCAGAGAGTAGGGATGCTCTGGTCTACTCTGAGGACAGTGAGACTTTAGACCTGCAGAGTGAGGACATGTCAGAGAGTAGGGACGCTCTACGTCTACTCTGAGGTCAGTGAGACTTTAGACCTGCAGAGTGAGGACATGTCAGAGAGTAGGGACGCTCTACGTCTACTCTGAGGTCAGTGAGACTTTAGACCTGCAGAGTGAGGACATGTCAGAGAGTAGGGACGCTCTACGTCTACTCTGAGGTCAGTGAGACTTTAGACCTGCAGAGTGAGGACATGTCAGAGAGTAGGGACGCTCTACGTCTACTCTGAGGTCAGTGAGACTTTAGATCTGCAGAGTGAGGACATGTCAGAGAGTAGGGACGCTCTACGTCTACTCTGAGGTCAGTGTTTATGAGGACCAGTATGATATTTGACCTGCAGAGTGAGGACACTTTGCAAAGTGAGGACATTTCATTGTGTTTGTGTTGTGTTTAGTTTCTGGGAGGTATCTGGACATTGAGCACCAACATCTGTGACGCTCTGATGACGATGGACGTGATGCTGTGTACTGCCTCCATCCTCAACCTATGTGCCATCAGCGTGGACCGGTGAGTCCACCTGTCCTCAGTCTGAAACTAGCATGTGATGTGAGAGATTAGGATGCCCTCATCAGTATGTGAGTGACACGTCCTCTCATTACAGCCTGATGACCTCCATTATGCTGCAGAAATAAAGACTTAATTAGCAGCAGACTGCCAGCAGAGCCAATTAAAATGTTCATATAACAACTTCAGTTTGACCTGAAAGAGTCACCAGAATATTTCTCCATCATGATCATGTGACAGTTGTCTTTATTACAGTACAGATTAAAAAAGAATTTAATGAATCTCAGGAATCAGTTTAAAAAAAATAAATTACTCTCATTCCATTTATTTTAACCTTCATCTTGATGTTAACACTGAGGTCTCTCACTGTGATCTTCACGAGTCACAAACACTTGAATCATATTTATAGTTTCAGTCATGTCGTTAGCACCTCGTTAGTGAGAAATCAGATGACTGAAACCAGATTTTTATATCTGACAGCTGCTAATGAAGCCAACTAACAGCTTTCACGTGTTGAAGAAATGTATTGAAACATTTCGACAGGAGCTGAATCAAGTTATCATCAAAACATAAACTTCACAAACTGCCACAGTTTAATGTACAGAAGTGCTGAGTCAGCTGGCTTAAGTCTGAGAAACGTCAGTTTGAATCCAGTTTCCTCTGACAGGAAATCAAACTACCAACAAAAACATCCTCCATCCAAAACACAAGCCACACATGAAACACACCTGATTAGTTGATGTGCAGTTATTCACCTGTCTGTCCTGTGTTTCAGGTACATCGCGGTGGTGGTCCCTCTGAAGTACAACAGGAACCAGTTCAGCGTCCGTCAGCTGGCTCTCATCACTGCCACCTGGGTGCTGTCTCTGGGTGTGGCAAGTCCAGTCATCTTTGGTCTGAACCAGGTCCCGGGTCGTGATCCGAGCGTGTGCAAACTGGAGGACGACCGCTTCGTGGTGTACTCGTCCATCTGCTCCTTCTTCGTGCCTTGTCCCGTCATGCTCTTCTTGTATTATTGGATGTTTCGAGGCCTTCGGCGATGGAGCGGTCGCAGTCGATCTCAGGCGGGTCGAGTTGGTCGCCGAGCTCTCTCTTTACATCTTGGCTCGGCTCTACAGCGAGTGAAAGCCTCGACCGCGGGGAGTCGAGGGAAGGTTGTGTACGCTACGGCGTCCAGTCTCAGCCCCACCTCCCCATCCACTATTTCCATGACGACACCCTCTGCAACCCCAGTGACAGAGGAGCAGCACGACGAGATGGCGGTGGTAACGGAGAGCGACCCGATGACGACGCAGATCGACAGCGTGTCAGATGGTGAGCCGACAGAGAGAAGGGAGGGCAGCAGCAGGAGAGAGAACGGCCTGATGAAGACGAAGAGAGGAAGAAGAAACAGTAAGAGCAGCAGAGTCAGCGGCAGAGAACGCAAAGCCATGAAGGTCCTGCCCGTCGTTGTGGGTGAGCAACCAATCAGTTGACCTTTATTAATAATTATCGTCCAACACTGGTGTAGTCCAGGGTATACGCGGGTATACGGCGTATACCCACTTATTTGTCAGTCAGCATTGCGTATATCCACTTCTTAATCCCCCTGATTTGCACGCAGTAGAGTCACACAGGTGAACACCGAGGTGATTTCATCCCCCTCACTAATTCCAAAGGTATTAAACCGTTTGCCCGCCCTCGCAAGTGTACCAGCGTACAGAAATGGAGCGCACCTCAGTACGGGGAGTATACATGAAAACCATTGGTCAAGTTAGATTGATTGACAGCCATCAAGCCAATCACAGCCATTTGACCAAACCCACTAGTCCCAGCCGCCCGAGAGCTGCCGACACTCGCTGCCGCAGACAGTGAACAGAGCGGAGGTATCACTGCATGAAAAGTGGGGCTTTAATCCCCATAAACGCCCGGACATCTCCCTAATTTTCGGCAGTTAACGACAATTTACAGCCTGTAAACGTCGTGTTCGCCTGTGCCACATATTGACGGAAACAAACCATGACGTAAAGATCGCGGAGGTGCGAACGGCTCCAATTAGCATATGAATAGCAGCGAAACCAAGCCTGGCCAGAGAATGTGTGGTCTGGCTTGCATGTCCTTAATTCGTGTTATGACGAACGTCACGGAAGTAAACTCAGTATTGGATGAAACCACTACTTATAAACAGGCAGAATCACTCGTGATCTGTCACTATTGGTCACTCTGGCTCATTATAAATGTATATACACGCACACATAACTTGTTAACTTAAGAGAAAAAATAAATAATTTTGTGTATCTTTTTTAACATAACATTGGCCATTGCTAATGACATACACAGTAATTTAGCTAGCATACTTTCATTAAATAAATCGATTCAAGCTCAAATTTAAGTCTATAAGTCGATAATTAGGCTCTACTGAGCCTGATCTATTTATAGCAGAGATTTTCTTAAAATGAAGTTAATACCTTTTAAAATTTTCCTGCAAACTGCAGCGTGCAGTTGTAAACCTAAACTTCCACAACAATCTACAGTGCTGCATAGTGAGGAAAATCCCACTTCTCATGCAGTGTATGAAACGGCTATCTGACTAGTTAATAATGTAGAATCTTGTCTGTAAATAAATAAACTGGCTTGCTTTGTGGCATGTCAGCTAATATTAAGCAAACCAGGTGGCAAACACAGTTAATGCCAGCCAGGTAAAGTTATTGGTAACTGACAGTTTTCTAGAGACATCCACTGATTTTGACATTATTCAACATGATCATTATTATTTTTGTTAGGAATGCCAAAAAGGAAGAGGTGGACTGAGTTCTGTCATGTAAGTGGAGTCATGTGGCAGGAGGGAAAAAGAAAGCTATCTCTCAATCCATAAACACACTAATTCAAGTTTATAGTAGTACATTCATATTCTTGCATTAATGCCATGTAGGTGTTCATTTACGTAACTTAAGGCTATTTGTTGGAGCTTAAAACCTTCTTTTCAATGAAGAAAATCTCCTACATACACTCACCCCTGTTACTGCTCTCAGAAACTAGAAAAGGATATAAAAGACAATGAAATGCAATTAAACTATTAAAATCTTAAATAATAAGAGGAATAAAATAACATAAAGCACAGTAAAGGCTAGGATGAAAGATTAGTTAAAATAGATTAGAACAACAAAATATATGTAAAAAAAACTAATAAAAAGCAGATAAATGAACAACAAAAGAAAGGAATGTTTCCTAATCAAAATCAAGGCTGTAGAGGTTTGTTCTATATTTACATGAAATATTTCAACACTTCCATGTTCAGGAATATTAACATTGAGTTCTTTATGCATGATGTTTACGAGGAATGGAAGTCCAGCAGTGAGGACAAAGGAGAGCTAAGGAATAAGGAATAGTTCACACAAAATGCATAGTTGTCTCTCACTAGTCTGTGGGCCAGTGTTGGTTTAGTAATTTCATAATCCTTCCTCCCTGAAATCAAGCAGCAGAGATTATGTGACAATTAGCAAATACTACTGATGGATTTTTGGGTAACCTAACTAGAGTAGTTTTACATGTCACTGTTTCTAAAACAGGGCATGTTTCTTGGCTGCGTTAAAAAAGGGCAAAAATTGAGAGTATACCCACTTCTCCAGGGACCACTACACCACTGTCGTCCAATGGGAGCACTAACAAAAAAGCAAAAGCAATAACAAACATAAATAGAAAAGACACTGAAAATAGGAGCGCCACAGTAGCTCAGTTGGTGGAGGCTTTCTGCAGCAGCCCAGAGCTCCTGTTAATCTAAACATACCTGCTGACTGTTTATAATCATATGGGTGTTGTTGGAGTGTGTTGTGAAGTTGTATTCTGACCCACCAAACATCCTGGAAAGTGGCAGTTAAGTTTTTTCCTCCAAAATACATAAATGGCGATCACTAAACTGCACGCTGTCTGACTGTTACTGGCGGGGAGGGACGCTGTCTCTTGCAGTCACAGAGGACAGACGCAGTTTTTCAGGAAGAAATGTGAAGAAGAGTTGGTAGGACAGACAGGAGGACAGACAGGAGGACAGACAGGAGGACAGACACTTCTCCACAGTTAGTACATTACTTTTGTTTGGACAGTTCGCTTTATTTAGTTGAGTGAAGGACCTGTGTAGTTATCAGACTGTGCATCTCTGATACTAACTCCGACACCACCTCAGATTCTACCTCCGACACCACCTCCGACACCACCTCAGATTCTACCTCCGACACCACCTCAGATTCTACCTCTGACACCACCTCTGAGAATTTGGATCCCTGCACTGAAAAGGCAGTGAGGACTGGGCTAGTGTGACCAGGTCTCTCCAGGAGGCGGGTTGGCACTAAAACAAACTGCTGTTTTTATTCTCCTTAAATGAGTTTTTCTTCTCTCTGCTGGAAGTTTGTTCTCTTTTTTCATGTTTTACTGTAACACACAGAGAAACTGTGATCTTCTCAGTAAAAATAGAAGCTGTTTCTAACTACTCATCTCCATGGAAACCAAATTACCGCCTCAACAGCACCTAAACACCAGAGACAAATTTAAACAAAACTGCCTGTATGATGGAGCTTGTTGTGTTGATGTAGCAGCCAGTGTTTAAAAGTAGTGGTTTCATCCAATACTGAGTGAGGAAATTCAAGCCAGCCCACACATTCTCTGGCCAGGCGTGGTTTCGCTGCTATTCATATGCAAATTAGAGCCATTTGCACCTCCGCAAGCTTCACATACGTCATGGTTTGTTTCCGTCAATACGTGGCACAGACGACACGACATTAACAGGCTGTAAATTGTCATTAACTGCCGCAAATTAGGGAGATTTTGGGCGTTTACGAGGACGAAAATCCCACTTTTTATGCAGTGTGAACTACAACACTGGGCCCCAGGTCGGGACTTGAACCTGGCACCGCTGCAGCGAGAACAAAGTCTCTGTACATCAGACGCCCGCTCTACCAACTGAGCTAATCTGCACCCTAATGTTTAAAGTTTTTGATGAATAAGTAAACTGAGAACATGATTATGAACAGTTACTGGTTCATTTTCTGTCAATAAATTAAGTGATTAATGCAGTAATCAGTGTAGGTCTGATTATTGCTGCAGAGACTTAAAATGTCAATTTTTATGAAGATTTCCACACAGCAGTGATGAGTCACAGGTGACATTTCAGTGTGTAGCTCCACCCACACTTGATGTTTTTGAACTTTTTCTTGTTGGAAAAGACATTTGACAGCTGTTCGTGTGTGTCTTTAAAGGAACAGTTCACACAAAGTAAAATCCATTCATTAAATTATTTATAAAGATGATTAGTCGGTTGCAGTTTTATAATATATACGTCTTTATGCAGATGACACACTCTTGTATTTATGCGTTTCTTTTTTATAGCTTAAGTCATGTCCCGATTGTCCTCATGTTTTTCTGAGCACTATGCAGAACTTCAGACTTGTTCTGAATGATAAGAAGTTGCTAAAAACCATCAGTGACATGATTTAAGATCAAATATTGTTATAATTAATAAATAGGATCCTTGTCCCTCTAACTTTGTCTGTCCTCTGTGTCCTTAGGTGTGTTTCTGGCCTGTTGGACACCTTTCTTCGTTGTCCACGTCACCAAGGTGTTGTGTCAGTCATGTGACATTGGCCCTACACTTATCTCTGTGGTAACATGGCTCGGTTATGTCAACAGCGCCGTCAACCCAATCATCTATACCGCCTTCAACGCAGAGTTCAGGAACGTCTTTCACAAGCTACTCTGCTGTAGAACATAAAACTGAACCTGGTAAACAATGATCTGAAACTGCAGAGTCTCAGATGTCACCAGACTAAAACTGAGTCTCATACATCTTGTTACCAGAGCTGAATGCTCTTTAAGAGACTAGTCCATCCAACAGGAAAATGTTTCTGACTAAAGCCTAAATTTACATCTCAGCAGAACACTGTCTCATATTTTGACGGTTTTAATCATGTGCGAGTTATTATTTAAGCTGATCAGTAGTCAGATAAGTACCCACAGCCTAGATGCATAAAATCAGTTAAGAGCAGAATTATAAATGTAGTTTGATATCTGAGTGCTTAATGTTGTTTTTAAAAAAGGCGCAGATTTTACACATCAGTGTCGAGTCATCTTCTGTTTCTGCTGAAAGTGTTGAAGATTTTTGTGACTGAAGCAGAAAAAAACTGGATGTTTCATGAAGACAAACATTGTGATGAACTTTATTAAAGAGGTGAATCTGGTTTGTATCTGTGACGTGAAGGTGAAGACGTGTAGCTCATTAACTAAGAAATAAAGATAATTAACAAATTAGGTTTGTTTTTAACGAGTGGTAGAAAGACATTTTTTTTCTTTTGTATACACTCTTATTGTCCTGTTCTGTGTAACATATTATCTTATATTCAGTGTGAAGCATCTCTCCTACAGAGTTTCTACTACAACAGCCTCAGTGTAATACTGATGCCTCCCATTAATATATAGAATGACACATATAATATACAGACTGACACATATAATATACAGACTGACACATATGTAATATATGTGTCAGTCTATATATTATATATAGAGTGACATGTCCTCAGTGGATGATCACTGATGATCAGGTCATACTATATCTACCTGACTTTTCAGATTTTACTTTTGTCACTGATGTCACCTTTTTAAATCCTTTCATCTTTTTTTTGTTCAGTCGTTCAGATGTTCGGCTTCCTGCAGGTGACACTAATGACACGTTTCTATGTGGGGGGAGCTCCTGTCCACCTGTCAGACTCCCCTCACCTGCATGACAACAACCTCCCACACTCCCCCTTGTCATCTGCAGCAGATTCAGCACAACTGACGATTAATCTCCATCGAGGAGGAGGAGAGACAAGAAAAGAGTAGCAGAGAGGAGGAGAAAGAAGGAAAGAGGAAGAGGAGGAGGAAAAAAGAGGAGGACAATATCTCTCTCTCTCTTTGCTCAAACAGCCATGGAAACTACTCAGGGTTACCACGGTAACAGTGAGTCCAGTGAACCAGTGTCCAGTAACCCTTATCATAATAAAACAAGGGAAATCTAATTAAACACAAAAACAAACCATCTCAGCTTTATGAAACTGTGTTTTAATAATGTTGGATCATGAAATCTTTATCAACATTGAATCTATCCTTCACTAATAAAGCAGTATGTATCCTTGACAGGAAGTCAGAGCAGAATTTCATGCTTTTTAAATGGACTCATGGCAAGTGTGAATGAAGCAGTTTGTGTCAGAGGAGACCAATAACTAATGATATCACCAACATTAATATCATCACTGACAACCCACAGCTTTACACTGAGACTGGAAACCAACAGTAAACAGTTCAGTTCAACTGATAAATACATTGATCATAAAATCTGCAGTTTGAATGACAGAAATATACTTCAGGATGTTAACACAAGACAAAATTCATGTGTTTTTGTTCACATCAAAACCAAAACCTACAGTACCTCTAACGGCCACTAGAGGCTCCAATAGTGAGTCAATCCCCAAAGGAGCCCATGTGAAAAGTTGACAACTGAAATAAACATGTTGGTTTCTGTAGACAATTCATCCCTTCATCACAACTATTGTATTACTCACTGCGCTCAACACTTTTTTTTAACTCTTGCTTCTCTACCTTCTGAAACAACAAACCGTGGAGGAGCTGAAATCCACAGTAATGTACTGCAATTCTTTATCTGACTGCTCAAGGAGGTAATTGTTCTTAATTTCATGAATGTACAGAGAAGAGATGGAAAAGGAAAGACACTGCCTGATGACAGACACCTCTAATTTGCTTGAGTCAGGTGCTGCCATGATGGCAACAGCCAGAAGTGCTCACCGTGAGATTCATTATAGGTGACGACACGTCAGCTCTGTCCATCATTTATACAATCTATGGTTTGCATGATTCAGTCTATAAATACTGCTGTCGGAAGGCTCTGGTTAAATAAAGCTTCCTCTAACTGTCACTGTGTAAACTTTTTGTTTGGATCTATTTTTACTGTTGTCTCGTTCTCACTGTTCTTCTTCATCACATGCAGTTTGTCAGCTGTGAGGCCGAACCTCGTTATGGCTCCCCAAAGAGTCAGACAGCTTCAGACTCACTTCATCTCACCCAGACCTGCTGCAATGTTTGTGTTGTGTGGTTTATTGTTCATCTGCTGGATGATTGTGTCAGACTTATCAGTTATCAGCTGTTCTGGTTTTCTGCTTCTGTTCAAAAATCTGACCTGAGCTCTGAGCCAAACTCAGGAAAATCTTTAGTTTTACACCTTTTCTCACACTGCTCCCACTCCTGATGAATTTGTGATACACAGTCATCTGATGTTACTCAGTCTTCCTAAGAGGAGACAATGAAAATGCTGAAAATACTGTTTTATTATTAAGATCAGTTTTTCACCTTGTTGCACAGAGCTCAGATCAGATTTTACACCTTTTCTTATGAGCCTTAAATCAGGCTAAATTTGAATGAAGTCTGTCCTGGTTAACAGTGTAGACAGATGAAGCTACAGCAGCCCTACAGGACTGTTTTTATTGCAGAGACAGAAAAATGTTCAGAGACGCTGCCACTCAGCAGAAAAACATCAGTCTGGAGGAATATTCATCTTCAGTGACATCATATATCAGCAGATGTGTTGATGAACCAGAAGGTCTGGATGACTGGAGAGGCCAGAGCTCCATCCTGTCAGTCGGGTGCAACACCACCAGAGAGAGAGACTGGAGAGGACCTCAACACCAACAGCACTAAAGATATGTGGCAGCAGATCCAGAACATCACAAGCCACAGGGTGGCTGTGGCTCCAGCGTCCTGTTATCAGAAGGTCGCAAGTTCGATTCCCCTGGTTTGCACGTTGAAATGTCCTTGGGCAAGATACTGAACTCCAAACTGCTCTTGATGTGCTGGTTTTGCATGGCAGCCGCCACCATCAGTGTGTGAATATATGCAACCCAGGTCCCATGTAGTTAAAGAAAAGCTAGAGTGGTTAATAGATGAGACTTGGCTCATTGTAGGAAAATACAACTATTTTATATGCGACTTTAATCATGTATGTTACTTTAATAATACCCTCCACAACTGTACTTTAAATAAAAAAGCCTCACAGGTACTTATACAAAAATGAAATAAAATGTAAATAGGAAAATATTTCCTTATGAAGTAAGTGGCTAAAGAATAAATCAAATTTACAGCTTCTTAACAGTGTTACTTCTCTTATGTTTCAAAACAAAACCTTTTGCTGTATACACTTGAAAAATAAACAGGTACTCTTTTTAACTCCTCTGTTACAAGCAAAACACTTCTATTGACTCTCCAAGAAACACCTTTTGTTTTCTTATACTTGAAGATAAAGGAAATCTGATCCTCTTAAAATACCCAGTTAACCTTCAAACCAGTGATTCAAAACAGCTCAGTATGTACCTTTGGGCCCACACACGCTCACACACCAGAAATGAACCTTAAACCCGTTGCAGGCCTAAAAACTGTAATAGCCGCTTCACTCAACTGAGCTCAAAATAAAAAGTAGGTGCACAATGTTTTCAGTTAGTACTCACGATTCCAATGTTTGTTAGTAGGAAAGAAGGGGTCAAGCGGTCTCACACAGCAACGCCAATGGCAGTCACAGTTCAAGCACACACGCGGGCGATGGCGCACAGCAGCGACGTCACAAGGAAGAGAAATAGCAGGCCGTCTGTTGGAAACCGCCTCGACCTCTCTCCATCTCCAACGTCCGCCTCCTTTAAGATATCATCAAGTTGAGCCACAATATCAAACGCTATCTCTCGTTGAATTAGCATTAACTCGCTTTAGCTTCAGAATCATTTTAATGCTAAAACTATGATACACAGGCACATTGGCACTGTATGCTACCGCTAGCTAGCATGTCGCTAACCGTGTTACACATCCAGTGTCTTTACACTATAACTATTAGATACAGCACAAAATACAAGCATACACATCATATTCACCTCTTGCAGGTCACACAGAAGTTTATATCAGGACCTCGAGTAGTCGACCTCCACGATAAAACTTAAATGCTCCCCGACACGATGCCTCCATCTTAGCTTAGCGGCTGTGTCTCTCCTGTCGCGTGCTCGCTACACACCAACTAACCTGCGCTACTAGTCCCGCCTCTTACACCGTGAGTTCACTCTGATTGGCTCTTGCTTTAGATAACAACCAAAGGAAACACAGGAATGAAATGATTGACATAAGACAGGCAACAAGTTAGATCACACACGAGTCTACACTGCTCCCTTTACGCACTCCCTTTTTTTCTGGATCACAGATATTTAAACTCAGTGAACTTAAACCTTTTTTAAATATTTATCTTTTAACTGTAAATGGTCTAAACTGTACACAGTCTACTTATACCTTTTATTCAGCACATATTTTAACCATTAGTTTTTTTAATATTATGAACTTCCTCTTTTAACTATCATGAACTTTTTAATACAACATTTTATTATACTTTGAAATGAATTTTATGCACTGTATCCTAAATGATTTTAGACATATACATAGACATATTTATTAATGTAAGTCGCTTTGAACAAAAGCATCTGCTAAATGTAAAAATCAGTTGTTTCACCCCTCCCTCTCCTTCCTCCCTCACTGCTAATGACTTTGCACCTGACTTTACCAAGAAAGTAAAAGACATCAGCTCCTCATTTACTCCTGTGCTCATCCAGAAAGCACCTCCCCCGACCTTGCCTGCTTCAGGCCTCTGTCCTATGAAGATGTTCTCAAAATAGTGATGTCTGACCAGGCCAAAACCTATTCCCTGGACCCAATTCCCTCCTCCCTTCTCCAAAACATCTCACACGACATCCTGCTATTCCTCACCACTCACCACTGATGAACTCCTCCCTCACTTCAGGCATTATTCCAGCTCCTTTTAAGACAGCAACAGCAAAGCCACTCCTGAAGAAACCCACCCGAGACTCAGCTGACATCCGAAATTACAGACCTGTATCTCTTGTTTCATTCCTCTCGACGTGCCGTCTAGAACCGACTGTCCTCCTGTCTTTCACAAACGACCTCCTTGACCCAAATCAGTCAGGGTTAGGGTTAGGGTCCACTGAGATGGGCCTCCTCACGGTGACTGTGTCACTCGGTGCCTCCAGAACCTCGCCCCACTCATCAGTCCTCGTTCTCCTCGACTTATTTTCTGTGTTTGACACAGTCGACAACCAAATCCTCCTCTCCACTCTGGCTGAACATCGCTGACTCTGCTCTAACCTGGTTCACATCATACCTGACAAATCGCACCTTTCAGGCCACCTGGAACGGCTCCTTGTCTAAACCCTGTTCTCTGGAAACTGGTGTCCCTCAAGGCTCAGTATTAGGACCGGTTCTGTTTCCACTATACACTAGATCACGAGGCTCTGCAGTCACATCACATGGATTCTCTGACCACTGTTATGCTGACGACACCAACTGTTCCTCTCTTTCCCCTCGTCCTCCTCCAACAGCCACGCTGTGACGCTCATCTCTGAATGTCTGCATCATCTCTGCTCGGACGGCTGCTCATCACCTCAAACTCAACCTGAACTCCTCTTCATCCCGGGGACAGAGTGCCCTCACATAGACCTGTCAGTCATTGTCGAGGATGTCACAGTATTGCCTTTGTCGACTATGAGGAACCTGAGTGTAATCCCATCCCAACCATCACTGCTGTGGCCCGATCCTGCAGATTTGCCCTCTACAACATCCGCAGGATCCGGTCTTTGTTGTCATCACGAACTGTCATTGTTCACCATGGACCAGGACAGGAAGGCTCTACAGAAGGTGATTAAAAGCACCAGAACATCACTGGTACCATCTACAGAGCATCAGTGACATCAGTGAGTGAGACGTCTGAGCAGAGTCCAGAGCAGTGTTGCCAACTTAGCAAACTTTGTCGCTATATTTAGTGAGTTTTCAGACCCCTCTAGCGACTCTTTTCAAAAAAAACACCTGGCGACAAATCTAGCAACTTTTTATGGTGTTATTGGAGACTTTTGGAGACTCTGACACGAAAGCACGTATTGTTATTGCACTTTTCAGCGAGCAGCAGGTGCTGCCGTGGGCCCTCCCCCGTCCCAAAGCCCTCACCACCAGCCCAGTCCTCGTGCAACAGTCCCTCCCAGCTGCATTCAGAGCAGGAGATGTTCAGCCCTCTGCGTCCACAATGCGAATCGTGCATGTGTGAAGCTGCCGCTCGCGGACGTAAATGAACATTAACTTTGTCTAAAATAAATCATAGCACTAAAATAAGTTCAGTTGTCGTTCAAAACATATGAATGGTGTTTTTTACTAAATTTTTGTCTCTCCCACAAGTTTATTCATCTCTCCTACAGCGCCCATTACAGTTAAATGCACATGGCCAGTTGTGCAAATTACATGATGACATCATTTAGTGTCTTCTAGCGACTTTTAGGACAGCCAATAGCGACTTTCCGCGCTGAGGAGTTGGCAACAGTGGCCCAGAGATACTACAAGAGAACACCCACTCAGACACAGTCTCTTCACCCTGCTGCCACCTGACAACAGATACAGAAGTATCGGCTGCCGTACCACCAGCCTACAGAGCAGCTTCATTACTTCTCCATTCATCCTCCAGACTCCATTTTATAAAATACCTTTTCTTATGTAGCATAAATAGAAATGAGCACCAAATAAACCTTTATTGTTTTTTGTCTTGAGGAGTGAATCATGAAACACTGTAAATACTTCTGCACTTTAACAGTGTGGTATTAGTACTTCAGTAAATACTTCTGCACTTTAACAGTGTGGTATTAGTACTTCAGTAAATACTTCTGCACTTTAACAGTGTGGTATTAGTACTTCAGTAAATACTTCCTGTTACTGAGCAGCAGGTCGAACTAACAGGCCTCCTGTTGGTTTAAAGTCCTGCAGCATGTTGGCCTACTTATCCTCATTAATGCTTTGTAAGCCCTGGCTAATGCTCTCTCTCCACACACACACACACACACACACACACACACACACACACACACACACACACACACACACACACACACACACACAGTGACAGGCTGGTCTCTGTTCTCTCAGAGGAAAATAGATTGTACAAACTGAAAACTGAAACAACATGAGGCCGCAGGCAAGAGACACCGACCGTCTGTAGACCTGCAGCAGAGAGAGAGAGAGGTGAGTGGTCTATGGATTATTTTATACATGTTTGTGTTCATATTCAGGTGAGGCAACAAGGTGAGGTATCGTGTGTTTGTATGTTCTGCTGAAGACGTGAAAACACCTGAGAACTGAGGACTTCACAACAAAGTCAGCTGACATCAGACACACACACAGATTTATGTTTTTATTTATCTATGGTACTCTTTAGGAAACGTATTTGTATCTGATTTCATGTGGACACAATAATATGAACACATGTTGCAATCCACTGAAACAGTCCTGCCTAATCCCACATTAAATCCTGCCTGTGAAACTCACACTGACTCAGATTGATGAGCTGCTGTGACCAATCATGATGTTGGACTGATTGCACCGTCTTCTGTCTTTCTAATGGTCATCAGGTCATGTCTTCTTCAGGTCATGTCTTCTTCAGGTCATGTCTTCTTCAGGTCATGTCTTCTTCAGGTCATGTCTTCTTCTGGTGCTGGAGAGTTTGTCGTGACTCCAGCCTTTTGGGTTATCAAAGGTCTCCCGGGCAGCCTTTGCCTTTCGTCTCGTGTTTTCTGGGTCCCCTGGACAATTTTGGTTTTGAGTCAGCTGCTTGGCAGAGGTGGTTTAGTTAACCATTTTAGTGGAAGGCTGTAGTGGCTCTAAACAGTTTTGTTGTTTTTTTCCCCTTTCCAATCTATCGCTGCTGCGATTTTGTTGTTATTCCTCTGACCGTTGAGTGTGTGACTCTGACATCATCAGTATGACTTGGTTGTTTTCAGTCCACTTGTGTCCTCATGAATAAATCATGACTCATCATGTGTATGGTTGTTAACGTGCTCTGAGGTCCGTTCTCTTTGACCTCCACATATTTCTACAACAAACTGCAGTCATGACTTCTTCATTATCTAAAGATTCACTCATTATTCAGTTTAAAAAACATCCTCAGACATTTTGTTTTGTTGAAGCAACAAAGATTCAGTTTTAATAAAACATAAGAAAGCAGAAGAGGAAAAACTAATGTAACCACAATGGATCATCACAGACTATAGTTTCTGTTAATTAATCACCTGTGTCAACAACGCAACAGTTTACTACAATACAAATACTACAAATACAATATTTGTAGAAGTTCTTCCGTCTTCCAAAATATATGATGATGAATTCTAAAGGCTCAGGTCTAAGTCAGGACGATCACAGTTTCAGTTGGTGGACAGACTGCCAAAGTACAAACAGCAGCTCAGAGTTCAGCAGCACTGTTGTAACACTTAAACAACGTTAACATGAGTAACTGTTGACCTGTTGTTGATCTGCAGGTGTGAAGGTGGAGCAGGTGGAGGAAGATGTTGAGACCCTGCAGGCTGTTGATCTGGCAGGTGGCTCTGAGGTTGTCTTATCATATTGTTACAGGTGAGAGCCTGTGTGTGTGTGTGTGTGTGTGTGTGTGTGTGCGAGGGAGAGAGAGAGAGAGAGAGAGAGAGAGAGAGAGAGAGAGAGAAAGAGAGAGAGAGAATCAAATTATTAACGAGCTCATCTTTCTAAACCAGGGTGTTTACTCAGTAGAGTGCATACCTTCGCCAAGACAGTCCCCTGTCATTCAATTCCAACACCAAAAGCAAACCAACCAACAAACCGACAAACCAACAGAATCTATGAAATAATCACCAAATAGTAAAACATGTTATTCCTTCCGTTAGTTTACGGAGAAATTAGACTTGGAAAAAGTGACACAGCAGAGAAACTGAGGTTTTAAGGAGTCATCCATTATCAGCATCGTTTTCCATTAAATAATCTAATTAGCTAATTGTTTCTGCTCATGCATGTGTCTCACCACTGTCTGCAATCAAAACATTTAAACTTTATAAAAATGAAAGTCCGGGCGTTTCAATAAAACCATCTCTTTGTTTGGCTTTTTCAGTTCTGACTGACCCTCTAATCTATAGCACCCCACACACCGCCCAGACGTCCAACTGCCTTATCCGACCACTCTCCGACCACTCCGTTGCCTCTTGTCTGACCCGTTCGGCAGAAAAGTTGCATTGAACACACCACTTCGACGTGCTGCCTACTCCACAGCAGCGTGTACGTTCTGCGCTTGCGCGAGATGCAATAAGCGGCTGGCGCTTGTGTTGTGAGTTGTAAACGAGAGGCTTATGCACGAAACTCTCTTTACTTTCGATCAAAACGAAACTTAACTATTTCAGATAAAAACAGCTGCATGCTAAACATGCAGCGAGGCATTACCAAACGAACACAGATTAATTTGTCCTGAACGGACATAACAACTAGTCTCGTGCCAGTACTGCAAAGCATGAAAACGGCGAATGATGGAACGGAGTGCATAGAAAAACAAAGCGCACACAGTATTCCGCCCTCCCACACAACGCGCTGATTCGCTAGCCAATCAGGACGGCCATTCAGCTGGCACACAACCAATCAGAGAATCCAATGACTCAGACATCCGACAGCCCACCTCCTCAGACTTCGCATGTTGAATCGGAGCCAACAACGTCCGCGTGGCTCTGAAAGCTTCCGACGCAGCTGAACACACCGAACATATTTGTTCCCCACCTCGTCCGAGTCTCCCCAAACGCTTCAGATGTCCAACGGTTGGGCCGGTGTGTTCCTGCCTTTAGAATGGTTTTCTTCAGTTGTTTTCTGTACCTGGAACCTAAAACCAGAGACCATCCGATCGAGAATCAATAGGATTGACAGGCAGTATTGATCGTGCTCACACATTCAGTCAGTGCTAAAGACAGATCTGATTGGTCCTCAGCCAGTCTGTGCCTGGGCGGGTCGGACATCTTTGCATCGATCAGAGAAAACAGTCGGACGGGTCAGCTGATATCCACCCTCAGTATCACCGGAGAACCAGGAGGGGGCGCCATCCGCCTGTGTCTGACCGGAGACAACGCCGACTGGTTCTACTTAGAAGGTCGAAGCATCCGACTTAACAGCTCCGCCTCCAGAGTCCTTGACCGTGAGGTACACCTGCATCAGTACACACCTGAACTACACCTGTACCTCATTTGAACTACAACTGAAATAAACTTGTAACTCACTGAACTACACCTGAATCTCACCTGATCTACACCTGAACTTCACCTGAACTATACCTTTTTCTCACCTAAACTACACCTGTATCTCACCTGAACTACACCTGTAGTTTAAACACATCTCACCTGTAGTTTAATCTCACCTTAACTACACCTGAATTACACCTGTATCTCACCTTAACTACACCTGTTTTTCACCTAAACTATACCTATATTTCACCTGAATCTCACCTGAACTACATCTGTATCTCACCTGAACTACACCTTGTCAGGCCTGGACTAGAAGGAGGACTCAGATGCAGTGGAGAATCAAAATTCAACAGGCTTTTATTCTGAATTTAAGGCAGCAAGACAGAGTGATAAACAAATAGGCTATAAACCTGAATCTGACTGTCTATAAAAAAAACACAAACGAACAAGAAAACAAAACCTCACCAACGGTGGGAACTCAACGGAAATCTGGAGAACAACTAAATCTTTCTAATCTCAAATCTAAAAAGTTAAATAACAGAAAACGCTCACAAGGAGGATATAGGGCTATAAAACACTAAATTAGGGTGACCATACGTCCTCTTTTACCCGGACATGTCCTCTTTTGGGGGGCTGTCTCTCCAAGAGGCCTGGTTAAGTGTCTCTTTGGGAATTCAGAATATGCGTTAACTGAGTTAGAAGCACGTAAAAAATACTCGACCTGACCCGAAAACCCCTCAAAATTTTGCTGCGTAGTAGCGTCCTCTTTTTGGGGAGTCAGAATATGGTCACCCTAACTAAATAATCTAATCTATCTGCAGAAACAAAAATAGCTCCAAAAGGGAGGAAAAACAAAACACTAACTGAAAACTGTGAGCTATGCTACACTATCCAAAACTCTTACAAACAAAAGATCACTCTACTTCGAGGCACAAAAATACAGAAATAAAAACCAATGAACTTCAAAACTATAAATATACAAGGCAGGGATACTTAGACAAGACAAGGCTGTGACGAAGGGCTTAGGTGCACGACAGACGATCACTTTGGCACAAGACAAGGGGAGACGCAGACTTAAATGAAACGAAAGGAGAGTCAGTATTTCAAAATAAAACAGGAAGTAGACGAGACAAAACACCTGAGACAAGACAGACCTCACCGCTGTGTGACACACCTGAACTACATCTGTATCTTACTGAACTACAGCTTTATCTCACCTGAACTACAGCTATATGTTACTGAACTGCGGCTTAATCTCACCTGAACTACACCTGTATCTCACTGAACTACAGCTTTATCTCACCTGAACTACAGCTTTATCTCATCTAAACTACACCTGAACTACAGCTGTATCTTACTGAACTGCGGCTTAATCTCACCTGAACTACACCTGTATCTCACCTTAGCTGCACCTTTATCTCACCTGTGGCTCAACTGAACTACACCTGAACTACACTCGAAATAGACTGGAAACACACCTGTAGTTTAAACACATCTCATCTGTAGTTTAATTTTACCCTAACTACACCTGCAGTTAAATATCAACTGCATAACCTGCAGTAAATGTTCGACTCAGGTGTGTGTTTGTCCCTCAGGTTCAGGGATCAGTGCTAATAGCAGAGCTGACCTGTTATGAGGACGATTTCGTACAGGTAAGTCACCTCTCGTACAGGGGGGCCAACTGTCATACAGGTAAGACACCTGTTGTACAGGTGGGTCACCTGTCGTACAGGTAAGTCACCTCTCATACAGGGGGGTCACCTGTCATACAGGTGGGTCACCTGTTGCACTGGTAAGTCACCTGTTGTACAGTAACAGGTGTCCTCAGCAGTTTATAAGTGGTGTTTGTTCCTCAGAGTCAGTACAGGATCCTGGTGGAGATTGTGAATGAGAACGACAACAGACCGAACTTCCTGCAGGAGACAATTCAGCCATTCACCATCAGCGAGGTAAAACATGGCCGACTGATAACGCTTCTCTTTATGTTCAGATAGAAAATGACCTGTCAGAAAAGCGATCATATAAAGGTGCGTTTATATCTTAAATAATAAAGTGTGTTTTGTGTGCAGCTGACAGCAGTAAACTCTGTGGTTTTCACTGTGAATGCTGTCGACGCTGATGGAGACATGATCACTTACATCATTGATCAATCATCGGTAGGGATCTTAGGCCCGTCCACACTCTTCTGTCTCTGTCTTGTATATGTCTCAATATCCTGTCACCTGTCACCTGCAGCGTGACGCCTGGTTCTTCAGGATTGATCTACCCAACACTGGAAACATAGTTCTGGACAAACCACTGGACTATGAGACCAGAACTCATCTGCAGGTGATAATATGGGCTCAGGTAACACTCCGGCTGGTTTAAAATATTTTTTATTAAAACACCTGATGTAAAAACAACATCCTGTCCAGACATTTTATTTTGTTGATGATGTGAACAGGAAGCGAACACTGTGGAGAAATACAACACGTCTGCTGTTCTGACGGTGATCATCAAGGACGGAGACGACCAGTACCCTCACTTCCTGCCCTGTACACCTGTCTCTCCAGGTGTTCCTGTCTGCATGAACCCCACCTACACCACCAACATCACACGCAAACAGCAGGTACACACACACACACACACACACACACACACACACACACACACACACACATACACACACACATGGTAAACAGTCAGGTGTGCACAGCTGTTGGGATGTTCTGATTCTTTCAGGTAAAATTAGTTCAGAAGAAGGTTCCTGTTGTTTTGAGGGTTATAAATGTCATAAATGTCTGTTTTTATTCTCTGTTCTTATTTTCTAAAAACAACTATGTTTCAGGATGCAGTTCTGCAGTTTTCTCCTGGTCCAATCAGAGCAGAGGATGGAGACAGAGGGATAAACACTCCTCTGATCTACTCCATCCTGTCCGGTCAGTTGTAACACAACCTGTCATGTGACACACACCTCACACAAACTGTGTAGTCAGCCAAACTACTTCAGTGAGTCTTTAGGCAGCAGGGAGAACTACCTGAGTGGTGAAGACAGCTGGTTCACCTTCTGTTTAGACCATCTCATACTGGAGTTAAAGACATTCAGTGTGTGTGGACAGATGTGTTTGTGTGTCAGCAGGTGGTGATCAGGGTAGGTTTGAGATCAACAACAGGACAGGTGAGATCAGGTTAACCCGACCTGTGAACGACCAGCAGCTGGTGGCAAACTTCACACTCAGTGTCATGGTAACGGCACCACTTCCTGTTTACTGTTCAACTAAAACAAGAGTGCAAAACAAAGTCCAATCCACCCGTCCTTGTGTCACAGGTGTGTCAGGCCAATGACCGGCTGAAGTACAGTGTGGCGTCGGTTCTGATCAGAGTTCTCAGTGAGAACATGTTCCCTCCGGTCTTCAACAGAACCACCTATAAAGGTTTCATCATCCAGAGCTCTAGCCCCGCCTCCATCATTTCCACCTATGGGAACCAGGTGTTACAGGTCCAGGTGTCAGATGACGACTTCCGTGATGTAAGAACATCTGCTGCTCTACCTGTTTTATAACCTGTATGAAACCGTGTAAGTCATCACTGCTGTCTAATCACAGGGCCGGAATCCAAACATCCACTACTCCCTCCATCCTCCATCTGGACTGTACCAAGTCACCCAAGGGGGGGTTCTGATCGCCAGGACAGACCAACTGCATGCATTTGCAAGACACATACTTCAGGTGGGTTAACTTTATTATACCATGGTACTACTATAATGCAGTATCACTCAGGTAGTACTGCCTGTATGACAGTACTACAGTAATGCAGTATTCTTCAACTGACTGATTTCTTATCTGTCAGCTCTGTGGTTCAAGTTTGGTTGAAGGAAATAAAACTACTACAAAGGTAATGTCCGACAAAGCCAGGGATCCACAAAGCCAGGGACCCACAAAGCCAGGGACCCACAAAGACAGGGACCCACAAAGCCAGGGACCCACAAAGCCAGGGATCCACAAAGACAGGGACCCACAAAGCCAGGGACCCACAAAGCCAGGCACCCACAAAGCCAAGCATCCACAAAACCAGAGATCCACAAAGCCAGGGACCCACAAAGCCAGGGAACCACAAAGCCAGGGACCCACAAAGCCAGGGACCCACAAAGCCAGGGATCCACAAAGACAGGGACCCACAAAGCCAGGGATCCACAAAGCCAGGGACCCACAAAGCCAGGCACCCACAAAGCCCAGGATCCACAAAACCAGGGATCCACAAAGCCAGGGACCCACAAAGCCAGGGAACCACAAAGCCAGGGACCCACAAAGCCAGGGATCCACAAAGCTTGGGATCCACAAAGACAGGGACCCACAAAGCCAGGGATCCACAAAGCCAGGGATCCACAAAAAGCCAGGGACCTACAAAGCCAGGGACCCACAAAACCAGGGATCCACAAAGCAAGGGACCCACAAAGCCAGGGTTTCACAAAGCCAGGGATCCACAAAGCCAGGGTTAAACCAAGTGTTTATTTCATGTTTCTGATGATTGATCTCTGATGTTGTTGAACACATTAACTCATCATTGATCCAGACGACCATAACACGATCATCCTGCAGGCCATTAAAGCGAAACTCTCGTTTAGAACACTAACAAGGCTCGACACAGCATGAAACTTTGCTCATAGTATCACCAGGGTCTCTAATCATGAACACGAGCATTGAGAACATTGTTTGTGCACACAGAGTTTATCAAAAAGAAGGTTTTTGAACAACTCACGTTTGCTGCTGCATCACCTGCGCGTTGCCGTCATGCCAGGCAAAAAGTGTCGATCCCCGAGTGCGACCTGACAGGCAGGAGAGTAATGGTGAACCGCTCCTCAAGCCTGCCTGTCAGGTCAAAAACCTTCTTTTTCATAAACTCTGTGTACACAAACAATGTTCTCAATGCTCGTGTTCATGAGTAGAGACCCTGGTGATACTACGAGCAAAGTTTCATGTTGTGTTGAGTCTTCTTACTGTTCTAAAAATAGCAATTTTGACGCTAGCGTGTCATGCCCCTAGCACTCCCGTTCAAAATGAATGTGCCCAAAACCGAGACTACGGTAAACCTTAAAAGTGCCTCTTTGGTCGCAATTATGCTTTTACACGAAGGTTTGACTCATATTCAATCTCAAATAAAGCCTTGGTTGCTTTTTGGCGAGATTTTTGCTTTAATACAGACAAAAATCGATCGTCAACTTGAACTCATTAACATGTGATTGGACATGTGATTATGTCTGTGACTCTGCAGGTTGTAGCCAGAGATGAAGAATCAGGAGAAGAAGTTTCAGCTTCAGTGGACATTGAAGTCCTGCAGCGAGGACAACCAGGTGAATACACCAGCAGCAGGAAGTAACTTGGACTCTCTCTCTCTCTCTCTCTCTCTCTCTCTCTCTCTTTCACACACACACACACACACACACACACACACACACACAGGAGGAGCAGTGAGTTGTAAAGTGAGGGTGGGGGGGCCATCGGAGGTCTTCCACTCCACTGATCACAAACTGATCAGTCATCTGTTTCATTAATGAGATAACAGCCTCATTAGAAACACAGACACTCAGCAGGACAACAGAATTTGTAATTCATAGACAAAATTACAACACATCATAGTGACCTGAGGCCTCTTTGGTTCTAAATGGCTTTATTTATCATGACTTAGGATTCACAAATGAAGTCTGGCTATTAAGCAGAAAAGTCAAAAGGTTTATTAACACAGATGTCACAGATGTCAGATATCAAGTTATGACCTTCAGAATGATCTCATAGATGTCTGACATATATCATAACTCTCTGTAGTCCCTCGTTCACTGACATAAATGGTCATCTTTTCAGTCCTTGTGGTGCGTTCACCGACATAAGCTCTGTCCTGTTTTCAGTCACTTGTGCTGCATCCACTGACATTCATTTTCTTGTTTTTAGTCCCTCATGGTGCGTTCACTGAGCAGCAGTTGTTTGGAGATGTGGACAGCAGGCTGGCAGGAGGAATCGCAGCAATGATCCTGCTACTGTTTCTATCATCAGTTTTGTTTCTGCTGCTTCGAACCATCAGGAGACGTCAGCGACAAACAAACACTGACGAACACGCAGCTGTCGCCCTCGGAAAACATCCAAACGTGGTACGAACTTAAACTTTTACACTATCACCTGCTGACATGTTTAAGATGTTTGTTGGTTTCAGATGTGTGTTTTTTCTCTACAAACATAAAGCACCTCTGATGAATATCATATAGAGAGTGTGATGATGAGTTGGTGTCTCTGTTGCTGAATCATCAGCTGAATCTGCAGTTGTTTTTTACAGACTTTCAGCTCATTGTTGATCTGCTCTGGCTCTCAGCGCTCCCACAAAAAAAGCTGTAAAGAGTCAGTGTACCCTTCAAACTGCAGATGGACATAGATGACAGGCAAACACAGCGGAGCACTCAGTAGCTAAAGAGACAGATGTTCACTTATTGGACTCATCAGGCTGAACAACCAATCACAGCATCACGTTACAACAGAGACATCAGTTACTGAAGGTTTAAGGGTTAGGGTACAGTTAAAGGTTACCTCATCTGTATGGCACACATGTGTGCATGAACGTTTATATCAACCTGATGTCTGCACTTCCTGTGTTGTTCTGTAGCATCTGCTCTGCTTTCAGAGGGTGAGTTGAAAGCTGCTCTTCAGTCGTCATGTTGTGATAGTCAGTGTGCACTTCCTGTGATGTGCTTCTGTTTATAGCCTCCATGTGGTGCTCTGTGTCATCATGAACATCCACCTTCAGCACCGTGTGGATGAGCATTAGGGTGGTGCTCTGTGTTACGATGGTTTCATCCCTTTCTGATATTTGCTCTTGTTCTCGTTTTTTTCTTTTTTTTGGTTCAAAACTTCCTTAATTTTGTGAAACTTGAGTGTGAATGAAGCTTACTCTGCAGTCACAACAGTATAAACTGAAGTTAGAACAGTATGAACTGAAGTTAGAACAGTATAAACTGAAGTTAGAACAGTATGAACTGAAGTTAGAACAGTATGAACTGAAGTTATTAAATGTATAAACTGAAGTTAGAACAGTATGAACTGAAGTTAGAACAGTATGAACTGAAGTTATTAAATGTATAAACTGAAGTTAGAACAGTATAAACTGAAGTTAGAACAGTATGAACTGAAGCTAGAACAGTATAAACTGAAGTTAGAACAGTATAAACTGAAGTTAGAACAGTATAAACTGAAGTTAGAACAGTATAAACTGAAGTTAGAACAGTATAAACTGAAGTTAGAACAGTATGAACTGAAGCTAGAACAGTATAAACTGAAGTTATGAACAGTATAAACTGAAGTTAGAACAGTATGAACTGAAGTTAGAACAGTATGAACCGAAGTTAGAACAGTATGAACCGAAGTTAGAACAGTATGAACCGAAGTTAGAACAGTATGAACCGAAGTTAGAACAGTATAAACTGAAGTTAGAACAGTATAAACTGAAGTTAGAACAGTATAAACTGAAGTTAGAACAGTATAAACTGAAGTTATGAACAGTATAAACTGAAGTTAGAACAGTATAAACTGAAATTAGAACAGTATGAACTGAAGTTATGAACAGTAAACTGAAGTTAGAACAGTATGAACTGAAGTTAGAACAGTATAAACTGAAGTTAGAACAGTATGAACTGAAGTTAGAACAGTATGAACCGAAGTTAGAACAGTATGAACCGAAGTTAGAACAGTATAAACCGAAGTTAGAACAGTATGAACCGAAGTTAGAACAGTATGAACCGAAGTTAGAACAGTATGAACCGAAGTTAGAACAGTATAAACTGAAGTTAGAACAGTATGAACTGAAGTTAGAACAGTATAAACTGAAGTTAGAGCAGTATGAAGTTATAAACAGTATAAACTGAAGTTAGAACAGTATGAACTGAAGTTATGAACAGTAAACTGAAGTTAGAACAGTATAAACTGAAGTTAGAACAGTATGAACTGAAGTTATAAACAGTATAAACTGAAGTTAGAACAGTATAAACTGAAGTTAGAACAGTATGAACTGAAGTTAGAACAGTATGAACTGAAGTTAGAACAGTATGAACTGAAGTTAGAACAGTATAACTGAAGTTAGAACAGTATAAACTGAAGTTAGAACAGTATGAACTGAAGTTAGAACAGTATGAACTGAAGTTAGAACAGTATGAACTGAAGTTAGAACAGTAAACTGAAGTTAGAACAGTATAAACTGAAGTTAGAACAGTATGAACTGAAGTTAGAACAGTATGAACTGAAGTTAGAACAGTATAAACTGAAGTTAGAACAGTATGAACTGAAGTTAGAACAGTATAAACTGAAGTTAGAACAGTATAAACTGAAGTTAGAACAGTATGAACTGAAGTTAGAACAGTATGAAACTGAAGTTAGAACAGTATGAACTGAAGTTAGAACAGTATGAACGAAGTTAGAACAGTATGAACTGAAGTTAGAACAGTATGAACTGAAGTTAGAACAGTATAAACTGAAGTTAGAACAGTATGAACTGAAGTTAGAACAGTATGAACTGAAGTTAGAACAGTATGAACTGAAGTTAGAACAGTAAACTGAAGTTAGAACAGTATAAACTGAAGTTAGAACAGTATGAATTTATAAACAGTATAAACTGAAGTTAGAACAGTATGAACTGAAGTTAGAACAGTATGAACTGAAGTTAGAACAGTATAAACTGAAGTTAGAGCAGTATGAAGTTATAAACATTATAAACTGAAGTTAGAACAGTATGAACTGAAGTTAAAACAGTATGAACCGAAGTTAGAACAGTATAAACTGAAGTTAGAACAGTATAAACTGAAGTTAGAACAGTATGAACTGAAGTTAAAACAGTATGAACCGAAGTTAGAACAGTAAACTGAAGTTAGAACAGTATGAACTGAAGTTATGAACAGTATAAACTGAAGTTAGAACAGTAAACTGAAGTTAGAACAGTATGAACTGAAGTTATGAACAGTATAAACTGAAGTTAGAACAGTAAACTGAAGTTAGAACAGTATGAACTGAAGTTATGAACAGTATAAACCGAAGTTTGACTGAAAGTTGACGTGTACTTGGGTCGGCCACCAGGTGGTGATCTTCAGCCTGTTTGCCTCCCCTTGTCCATCTTTCTGTCCAGCAGTTGGATGAATCAATCTGTTGTCTCTGACAGGCTAGCTCCAGTCGACCGGTCTTCTCCACCGACGAGTCTTCATACTCCAGAGCTTTCAGCCATCAGTATGAGTCTTCTTCACATGGCAGACATGGAGTCTACACCCGGAGACACTCTCAGCTTCCTCCTCCTTCATCATCATCATCAAACATTATCAGTGATCCTGGAAAAAGATCCAGACAGCACTCATATCTGTTTCCTGTCCAAGAAAAGCCTGAAGGACCCTTCGAAACCCTCAGAGCAGCTGAGTCCACAGGTGTGTTCCCAGGTGATGACATCACAGCAGAGACTCTTCAGAGGGACGACAAAATGAAAACAAACCAATCAGAGGATTTAGAAGACCCATACAGGTAGACGGTCTCTGTGATCAGTCTGAAGAGCCAATCACAGAGCAGAAACAAACAGTTGCACAGAGTCTTTAATCATGTTTACTTTCTCTTGTTGTAGTTTATTTTCATGTCAATGGACAGAAATCAGTCTCCTTACTGATGATTTATAAATTGATTAATAAAAATTTTACAACAATCAGTGAGAACACATTTTAAAAAAAATGTTAAAGATGAATACAGTTAATAAATAATCAGTATAAATACAAGTATATCGTCTTCATGTATGAATATTATTTACGTATATGTGTTTACAGATCATGTACTGATCCTGTTGTTTGTGAGTTTGAGACGTTTCACAAACACATGATATGTTTAATTGCTGTTGGAAAACTCAATTGTTAAAAAATATTAATCTTGAATTGTTCTTTTTTCCTCGTTATTGATCAAAAATAATTGCTGACATATTTTGATGTGTGAATTTAATTTGCACAAATCAATGAACTGTTCAATCTGATATCAGACGTTATTTGCAGTGATAAAGTCACAGCGTGATGAACAGGTTTAAATTATTGATCCTTCATAACTTTATTGATCAGCTGTGTTTATCAGTAGCGGCTGTGGTGGTCAGAAATGTCATCATAGTCTAAAAACATCCTTAATGACTTCAACAGGTTTCCATGTTTGATCAGTTCCTCCACCTGAACCTGTACCTGTGTGAACCACGTCACCTGGTGACAGGCTTAAATCAGGGTTAGACTGTCCAACTCACAAACACTGTTATTTATTCAGCAGGAGTCACAATTATGAAAGTGTTTTAAGTTAAAAGACACATTCAAACTAAAACTGTCTCTGTTTTTCTTTGTTTCTCTTCGTCTGCCTGCTGTCACAGTTTCATAACGACAGCAGAAGAAGACAAAGTTTACATTTTCACTGACATGTCAGGAGTGAATATCAAACAGAACACATCAGCATCCAGCAGTTCAACAGCTCCCCCTGCTGGTCACCGTCAAACACTGGACATATTTTAAATCTTCAATCATCAACTAATCACTTTCAGTTGATCCTGCTTTAGACACATTAAACAGATTACATCTGATGAAACAACAAACAGAATCTCGTTAAATATTAAGTTTTAGATCAACAAATTAACAAAACATCTCAGACTGCAAACAGTCAACACATGGAATATGCCTAAACACACACCTGCACACACCTTTGCACACCTGTAAACACACACCTGTAAACACACACCTGTACACACCTGTAAACACAAACCTGTACCAATGATCACACAGCTAATATAGCCAAGAAAGAAATACATCAACAGCCTGACAGCTTCTTACGAACATCTGGTTCACATTCACACCTGTAAACAGAGCCCCGGTGGCTAGCCATCAGGACAGGTAGATCTGACTCACCTGTATGAAGACAGACATCCATCATGGCAGCTAAGTATTGCATCTTGACAGAGTTCAAAACGCCATTGACATCTTTGTTGATTCAGTGTTCACTTGTTCCTGCTCCATGTTCCTCACCTGTCTGCTCAGCTGTAGTTTCAGGTGTGTAGTCATGTGGTCTCTGGTTTTCAGTCCACAGTTTTCACTGAGCTGCAGTTTTTTCCTTTTGTTAAATTTCCATGTCTGTAAATGATCTTCAGTGAGTTTTTCTTCATATAATGACTTGCTGCTTTCATCTCATGAATTTCTTCATTCTTTATGTAAACAACAGATGTTTGAAAATATGTCAATTATCCAATGAGAGGCTGACACATTACAGCCCCACCTCCACAGGAACAAAGTAAAGGCACACAACAAACTGTACCACGAAAAAATAAATAAATGCAACAGTCAAAATGAACTGAAAAAAGATTAAAATCTGATGACATCTGAAATTGACATCCAACACACTAGAAGAGTTAAAATATTGACATTTTAACAGAAAGTTTCGGTTTGTCACATATTTGTTTAGTTTTTAGTTATTCTTGTTGTGAAAATGAAACAAACATTCAACAGAAGGAAACCAACTGCAGAGAGGAACAAACAAGAAACGACCGGACAGTCCTTCACAATCAAAGATGGATTTTAAACAAAATAATATCTTCAAGAATTGATAAAAACATGCTGCGGCCGCTGTTGAGTAACTTACAGCTCTGATTAGTCGACTGTTGACCCTTGACCATCATTAACACCAGCAGCTGAATCAGCTCAAAGTTATCAGCTGATGTTTCTAAACTTAAAATATTTTTACATTTGTGATAATAAAGAGCTGAACAAGTGAATCAGGATTAATCTATTAGTTTAAGTATTTAAAAAAAACAATTTAATAACTTTTAACGTTTCACTCAAACTTCTTCTTCTTCTAGTTATTCATAATGACCAGCTTGTCTTTCAGCCAATCAGAGAACATATCAGAATCAGAATCAGAATCAGAAATCCTTTAATGTCCGGCAAAAGGGAAAATTTATTTGTCCGTTTCACATTCAATCTTCAGTCAAACACAAGTTTCTAATAAAAGATCATCCGATCATTTAAAAGTTCTGCTGTTATTCAACTTATTGATGGGGAGATAAAAACTCATCTTTCACTTGTTTTTTTGTTGACAAAGCAATCTGAATTTACAGAAGAAAAGAACTACAACTCTGAAAGTAAAAAAAAATGGTTCTAAAATTCAGTCATAAAATATTACAGAGATAAATGTAATCAAATCAAATAAAGAGTCATTAATTTATGTATTACTGTCAGTTCAGTGAACACATAAAAAATAAAATCTGTAACAACAGAAAGAGGAAAATGTGTTTAATATTTTACTTTAAATCGAAATAAATTCAAATAAAACAAACTTGGCGGTTTTAAATACTTCTACTGTACCTGTGTGTTCATTCTGCAGTATTTATATTTACACGCCACCTGTTCAGAACAGCATGCAGCATGTTTCAGCCACCTGCTTTTATTTTGTGTGTCTGACAGGAAGTTGGTAACCACGTGCCTTTATTTCGTCATGACGGACTGGCCGAAGCTTTTATTTTGTCAGTATGACAGGAAGTAGTTCCGTCACAGTTCCTCTGATCACTTTCAACGTGTCTGCGGCTCGCGCCGTTTGTTTGTTTGTTTGATTTTTTTTGTTTGTTTACGTCACTGTGACGCTGTTGACGGCTAAGACGTGAGCACGCGGCTGTGAAACGACTCAAGGAGCGCAGAGTCACCGGTGGGAACGCGACCACGACCAGGACCGGGACCAGAACCAGGACCAGGTGAGTCCGTCAATTAGTGTGTACACACACACACACACACACACACACACACACACACGTTAGTGTTCAGAACGCTGAAACGCCCCAGACGTCATGATCTGAGTCTCGGATTGATTATAGATTAAGTTTTTAATGGGTTCTGGTCTGGTCTGATCTCATGACTGACTCAAGAACTTCCCAAAACTTTTAAGGAACAAAAACATGTTAAACCAAACCTTTATTTAAACTGCAGGTCGACACAAACAGACAGGTCTGACCCACTCACCTGAACTGATGATCTGTGTTGCGGTGTCTGTTTTAAGAGTCATTTAGAAGATTCATATTGTAGAAAAAACATTTTTATATTTAAACTTTAAAGTGATGAGGAGGAAGATTCAGTTTTTGTTGATTCTTCTGGACACAAGCTGTCCGATAGTTTAAAGATGGTGACACGTGCATTTGTTTGTGAAGAGAGCGACAGAGAGATCACAGGATGGAGGAAATGTATTGATATGTGATTTTATATGTGATACATGTGACTGTTTATTAAACACTGAAAAGTTCCTTGTCGTCACTTTAAACAAAATACATTTGTCATCCTCTCCTCCTCCTGATGACATAAACAGCTGAAGCAGCTGAGACTTGATTTTAAAACATCAGATGTCTCCATCAGCTCGTCTGCTGTGATCACAGTCTGCAGGAGAGAACACATCACAAGCTGATTCGAGGAGGCGTTATTAACACCCTCGACGTGCGGTCGCTTTGAAGTGAAGATTTCAGCTCAGTTAAAGTCGTAATTAACGTCTTTTCACATCAGTTTGGGTTCTTGTTATCAGCTGACCGACCAACAGCACTGAGATGAACAGATGATGACTGAATGTACTTTTTGGGTGAACTGTTTATTTAAATCTGATTCAAAACAGTTCAAAGCTTCAATTATGTGTAAAAACAAAATTTTTACTTGCTTCAACATAACTCTGCTCTCCAGTCTCCTCCCAGTGCTCCCAGTGTCTTGCCAGTATGAGCGTGCAGCCTCGGAGGATCCGTCTGAAGCCCTGGTTGTTGGCTCAGGTGAACAGTGGCAGGTATCCTGGTCTACAGTGGCTCAGTCCAGACCACAGACTCTTCCAGATCCCCTGGAAACACGCCACGCGCCACACACCGGCGTCCGACGACGAGAACACCATCTTCAAGGTGAGCGGTGACCTCTGACTTCTGAACAACACCCTGTTTGATTCTCTGTCTCGTCTGATTGGTCCATATCAAAACAGTTTGTTTCTATGTGATCAATAATGTCAAAGTGAGTCGTCTGTCTGTGAACTGATTGAGTGAATTTAAACAGGAAGTTACTTCACTCATTGATTAAATGTTATATTTATGAATCAGGCGGGAAACAAAATTGTTCTGATCTGCAGCTGAAATCAAAATGTAAATTGTTCAGTTTGTGTTTGAAGGAGAAGTTGTGAAGAAACTCCTCATCAGACCAACAGAAAGCCTGAACCCCAACAGAAGAAGGAACTGTGTGACTTCCTCCACTTCCTGTTTCACAGCCTTTGCAACTTCATGCTGATTGGCTGAACTGTCCTGCTGATGATGTCACCTTCTCTTTCACTGCTTCTGCTTTTCTTTCAGACTGAGCAGGTTTCATTAAAAATAATCCTCTGACACTTTTCTATCAGACTTCCTGTTATGTGACCAGTTTTCTATTTAAAGGGACAGTTCAACATTTAGTGGACTCTTCTTCTCTGTGAGTTTAGATTAAATAACTTCCTGTCTGTGAGTTAGAGAAACCAGTTTTATGAACTGATAATTTCACGTTTTATATATTTTAAATGTTATTAATTCTAACCTGCAGTTTATCACATGTGGGAGTGTCATGGTCCTTGTCTGATGTGTTGGGGTCCCCCTGCTGATCAGTTTGCCAAAAGACAAAGCTGCTATGTTGTTATGCGATTGGCATGCTGGTTTTACTCGTGATTGTTTGTCCTCATCGGCAGATTACAAGTAACAGCCGAGATGAGCATTATTGCTGTGTTTTAAACTGGGCACGAAGCCAAAATGAGTGTACACACACAACACATGACTTTACACTCCACTGTGTCTTCAGTCATAGTCTGAATGACAGCTTATGTGATGGGGGATCGTGACGTCGGGCTGCGTTTCTCCAAAAGTTGAGCCAGCTTTAACTTTCCAGCCCCAGCTGTTTTTTTGGCAGAACGCCCTGCAGCCTGCATTAAAACCGAAATGTTGGATCCAATGTTAATCAAGCCTTGATATAAATGTACAGTGTTAGTAAAGCCCTTCCACATGTCTGACAGGCAGTCTTTGAGTGAATGTGAATATGGCTGATGACCCTGCTTGGTGTCTTGCAGGCGTGGGCTCTGGAGACAGGTAAATATCAGGAAGGTGTGGATGAACCCGACCCAGCGAAGTGGAAAGCGAACCTTCGCTGTGCTCTGAACAAAAGTCGAGAGTTTCAGCTGAAATATGACGGAACGAAGGAGACGCCGGTCCAACCGTATAAAATCTACGAAGTGTGTGAGCAGCCAGGGAACACAGGTGAGGACACTCACCTGGAGTGATGTCGTACAGGTGAACAGGACTGTACTTAACACTCTGAGGTGTCATTGATTCTAAAGGAACCTGATGAATACTGATCAGTTTGACTGATCAATACATCAGTGATCAATTTGACCTATGCATTCTGATGAAGCAACATGCTAACGGTAGAGCGTACTGTTAGCATTAGCATGCTACTAGCTTATGTGATTTAAAAACTGAATTTCTTTAGAAAACTAAAGAATTAAAAAAATGTCTCCAACGGACTTTGCTGATGCGTTCTAAACTCAGTTAAAGAGTTTTATCTTTCAGGTCCTGGAAATTACTTTTATTCATGTGGTGAACTCATTGATCATCATTTGTTTCCTGTTTCAGCAGATGCTGGTGGTGATGATGATGATGAGGAGGAGGAGGTAAGGAACAAAAAGAAAAAAAATACAAACATGGATATTTTCATCATCTGAACGACTCAACATGTCAAATATTTTTAATTTTCAGATGCCAAATCTGATGGAGCTCTCAATCAGTGAGTATCTGAACCTGTTATTAATCTGAATGTTTTTACGATCAGTCTGGTGAAAGATGAGTTGTCGACACTGGCAAACCTGAGGAACCAGGTCTGGAGCCTGACGATGTACTGTGATGATGTCATGTCTCCTCAGACCCCAGGAACAGTGACCCCACCTCCTTCAGCTCCTTCACAGTTCCTTCAGACATCAGTCAGTTCAGTCTGTCCACCAACGGGACGTTTGGACCTCCTCAAGTGATCCCGATCCCTCTGCTCCCAGAACGAGTCGTCCCCACGACCTCAGACCTCCCCATGACCCATCCTGCAGGAGTCTCTAACGGACTCCAGGACCTGAATCCTCTGCCCCCCTCTGCTGCCTCTGCTATTGCCGAGCCAGCCCCGATGGAAGCCAGCAGCATGGGGGGCGCCCAGAACCAGACAGATGGTCAGAACCACCAACCCTGCAAGTATGATCTACTGAGCAGTGTCCCACGTGAGTAAGATCTCTGACCGCTCATGTGCTGATTGGTTCATCATTCCAGAAGTTTTAGCCTAGCTTAGCACAAACACTGGACACAGAGGGAAACTGCTAGCCTGCTGGTTTTCTTGCAGGACCCACTCTATTCTGCCTCTGACTGGCTTGTGTTTTTGTATGACAAAAGTCACAATGGCTTCGTGGTCCTGGTACAACCATGAGATAAGCAGCAGAGTTCAACTGATTGTCTAGTTAATGAGTCAAGAGACAGTTGGGCAGCTCCAGAGGTGATTGAACAGTGGACAGAAGGAGGAGATGTGTTTAGCAGGAAACTACAACCTATAAACTGACCAAAAAAGCTCAGGAACAGGAGATACTGTGAGTATTCACCAAACCAATGAAGTCAACCAATCAGAAGCGTAGTAGGGTGGGTCTTACAAGAAGACAGAGGGATCCATGACACCCCAGTCTGGCTCCATCAGAAGAGCCTCAATGTTAATCACCTGGCTCAAGGTTAGACCAGGTAAACCTGCTGCTTCAGTCACTCTGAGCCTGTAGTAGTAACAGATATGCTAACTGTCCTCTCTGTGTTACCGCAGTAACAGATCTAGACCTGAAGTTCCAGTACCGGGGCCGGACGATGGGCTCACTGACCGTCAGTAACCCTCAGGGCTGCCGGTTGTACTACGGACACCTGGAGCCGACCCCCGAGCAGGTGGACCTGTTTGGACCCGTCACCCTGCAGCAGGTCCTGTTCCCGGGCCCGTCTGAGATCCAGAACCAGAAGCAACGATTCTACACTGAGGCCCTGCTGGATGTGATGGACCGTGGTCTGATCCTGGAGATCTGGGAGCAGGACATCTACGCCGTCAGGCTCTGTCAGTGTAAAGTGTTCTGGTCCGGACCAGGCATGCCTGAACAGGGTCTACCGAACCCCATGGAGAGGGAGAGGAAGATCAAAGTGTTTAGCCTCAATGACTTCCTGCAAGGTGACCAATCAGAGAGCAGGGTGAAGGCTTCTGAATGTTTTTGTCTGATCCTGATGATGAACTTTTCTGTCTGCAGGACTGATCCTGTTCCAGAGAGGTGAAGCTCAGAACCCTCCACCCTTCGACATCACCTTCTGCTTTGGGGAGGACTGGCCTGACAAGAAGCCCAAAGAGAAGAAACTCATTGTCGTCCAGGTGCGTTCAATTGAGATCAGGTTACCTTATGACTTGACTAAGAAGGTGACAACGTGATTATGAAATGATTTATTTTTCTGTGTGACAACTACCACTTTTAAAAAATGGTGAATTTCTACTCATCACAGAGAGGGATAACACCTGACAAGTCCACTCACTCCTGATTATGGACTCCTCGTCAGCCATTATGTCTTAAATCTTCAAGAAACATGTCGCAATTTTCTAATCATGACCAACAACTTCCTGTGATTCTGGAAGTGGTTTAAATCAAATAAATTGGCTGTGAAAACATATAGGACACAAATTGACGTTTTTAGATATAAACGATGAGTTACATCGTTCTCATCATCCAATTTCAGCATGGTTCTGGTAGTCAAGTTTTAACATGGTAAAGGTTATCCTCAGGTGGTGCCAGTGGTGGCTCGCATCCTGACAGAGATGTTCTCTGGAGAACTCAGCTGGTCTACAGACAGCATCCGCCTGCAGATTTCAAACCCCGACGTAAAGGACCAGACGGTGGAGCAGTTCAAAGAGCTGCAGAGGCTCCTGCAGAGCCAACACATCCAGGGGCCCTGGACCCCCAATGTCCCCTGAACTCCAGGAACCTGACATAATTTTCATCAGCTGCCGGACTAGAGGAGGTTCAGGAGGACCCGAAAACACCAGCAGCTCCACTTCCTCTTCAGTCAGTTTGTGTTAAAGAGTGAACTGCTTGTATAATGAACAATGCTGCTCTGATCGTTATGTTATATTGTCTATAAAGTTTTGAACAGATTGATGATGATGTATTAACCTTCATCCCGTTTGTTTTGATGTCTCCACTGCAGCTGAAGAGAACTTCAGTTTGATCCTGAACACCTGATTCTTCTGATTCTAACAGACGTTATCGTGTTCAGTGACAAACTGTTTCACCTGTCAGAGGTCACTTCAGTTCCTCTGAGTGTATTCAGGATTTCAATAAACACCGCTGCAGTATTCTTTCATATGAGCTCTGGTTTTTAATCAGCAAGGAGGTGATGTGAGATCCTCAACAGTCCAGATTCTTTCATGACTTAAAGACTCGCCCGTCTTCTGTTTGGTCCTCGGTTGTTCCTGACTAAACTGAATCTGTGCTGTTCAGATGAGGATGTTGCGAGTAGGTGCATTCAGTTTAATTGATCACGGGTGTGAAGAGACAAATTATACTTATTGGAACCTGTTGAGTCTTTTATGATCATAAACACACCTTTGGAAAAAGGTCCGAAACAAAGTTCAATTATGAATTTTGAGAACAGTTTTATAAATGAGGCTCCAGTTTCTCTCCTTTGGTTCAGGATTTCAGGTCTGCGTATCAGGTGACGATAAACAGAAACCAGTTTGACCACAATTCCCACTCCACCAGGATGGAGCCGTTTCTGATACTTAGATTTGATTGTTCAGGACTTCCTGCAGTCTGACAGTAACAGACCTTTTTGACATCACACAGTAGGCTAAACACAGATAGTACCAATGAATAAATGCTGATTAAGATTCTGTTCCATTCAAGTAAACAGGAGTCAAGGTGCTGCTATTGTGCAAGTTGGCTCACTAGAAAGTCCCCACTACAGTAAATGGAGCAGAACCTTCATTGTCATAAATTAAACCTGTGTTTAACTTCTATTTCATGTCAATTTCCATCAGCCACAGAGGTCAGCAATGACCTGTTCCACCCTCAACCTAACGTCCACACCTCCTGATGAATGATTGGTTAACATTCACACCTCTTGATAAATGTTTAGTTAACATTCACACCTCCTGATAAACGTTGGGTAAGATCACACCTGATGAGCAGCAGCAGCTTCAGTTAATTCTGCACAGAGACACTGCTGATTGGAAGGTTTTTTAGAATGACTATTTAAGCACTATATCAAACATTGTTGTTGTTTCAGTTGTTTTTTTATTGTTTACAACAAGGCTACATCACCGATGATGTCATGGTTTCAGTCTCTCCGTCTCATTACCCAGAGTTCTCTCTGTCTCACTTTGTGGAAAAACAACTAAAATTCAACCAAAGTTAAAAAGGTCAAAGGTGACGTCAAATCCTCCAGCATTAGGCCTCCACAGGCAGCCGCTCAGCCAAGAGCATCATGGGAAATCTTTTGGCTCTTTTTATGGCACGGACAAAAAACATCACGACCAAAGTCCCAAAAATAAATCTTCTCTTAAAAACTGTTGACCAGGCACGTCCTACGATCGATTACTGATGAAGATCCAACAGGACTGATCCGCATCACTTCACTTAGTGAACTCATCCCGTCCTGACCCGACCACCTGCTGGACCCGACCCCGCCCACCTGACACCTGCTGCAGGTGAGGTCAGGTTAGGTTGGGGGTCGGGGTAGAGGACTCTGTCCAGTCAGTCTTCACTCAGTCAGTCCTTCAGAGTGATTCGTCCTGTTTCACATTCAAAGTCCCTCCTCCATCTTTATCATCTTCATCTCGTCCCTTTGGATCCTCGTCTGCAGTCGCAGCTTTTTGCCGTCACCTCTGAATGTTGGTCAACAAAAGATTTAACCTGAAGAAGGAAAAATTATTTAGCTTTGACATTCATCATCTTGTCATTGCTTTTGCATTTCAGACTCTCAGCACTGACATTATCACTGACTGAAAGCATAAACAGGATTGTAACATTTTAACATTTCCAGTTTGGGAGGAAACGAATGTGAACAAAATGTTTCAACAGACTGAGTTTATTAGGGACACAATGTCACACCGATGGACAAATGTAAGGGTTAGGGTTATATCTAATTCACAATATGAACAGTTACCTGGTGTTGTGTGAAGGTTGCAGCTATCGGAACAGTCTGGTGAACTCTCTGATGGCCCAACACACTTGTTTACACTCCTCAGCACTAACGAGAAGAGGAATCAAAGATTAACACACGCCAGTAGTTACCATAGTTACAGACAGTCGTCTGTCATTTACTGTTCCGTTCTGTGACAGCTGTTTTCTGTGTGAAGTTCCTCGTCTATTAGAATCAATGTCAGAGTTCAGTATTTAACAGTAAAACAGCAGCTCAAACATTGAACCCGTTTGGCCTCTGTAACTTTCTTTTCCCAGTAAAACTCTGTAGGAAAAATAGTCCTGATTCAAAGTTTTACCCCTGCTGAAGTTAAACAAAGCTGTCAGATGAACAGTTAAAACATTCACTCTGCTGTAGTGTAGTCTGTTCAGGTGAGTTCCTCAAAGCTCAGATGTCGTCTGATCCCTCGACGAGTCTGAACTCACCGTTAAGACTCCAGTTTTTCTGCGTTCCACATTTAGGTTGACAAGTCTCAACAGAAACCTGTCCGCAGCCTCAGGCCGCTGATACGACCTACACGTCCCATCACGTTCAGCACGTCCTTGAACATCTTACCGTCGGCTCTAAATGTCCCAGAATGCCTCACAGATCTAAATGTTTCTTATGAATCATCACTGGAGCTTTTCATTGATCTTATTCTAAAATGCTTCCAGCCTTTCCTCACGACTTCACTTTCCTTTATTAAAGTCCATAAAAAGCAGAAACTTCTGCCAATTAATTAATTTGATGATAAAATTGGGGGTAAAGCTTCAATGCTACCATTAAAACAGGCAAAATGCAGATTGACACAGTCTTGACATTTAAACTGAGCCTGAGCTGAAAGGTTTTATTTTGTATGGACATTTAAGATGTAAAAGGAAGTCAACATTGTGAATCACATAATCTTTCACACCTGTCTGCAATAAAATACCTGAACATGACTTCTAGGCCACCTGCAGAGAGCAGGTTCAATCTTAACTTGTACTCTACATGCACACATAAATGAGTGAGGAGAAAATAACATTTGGTTTGGCCAAAGAGAATGTCAGTGTAATAGGTCAGTTTCTGGTTGCTCATGTGGCTTGTGTGGCTCATTTCTGTTGTTGCAGGTGTCACTTGATCTCACCTGGTGACTTGTTTGTGGAAGTCAGTCAGCTGTTTGTGAGTGACAGTCACAGCTCCTCCTGACGTCTCCTTCGGTAAACCTTTCAGAGCGTTTTCTAACCAGCGACAGAACGTCTGAACAAAAAAAAAACAAACAAAAAACAGACTCTCAACATCTGAGTAACACCTGGTGACACACCTGACCAGGTGTTATAGTTTATACTCACCGGTCTATCAAACACCATGACCTCCCACAGAACCTCGGCAACGTCAGGCAGTGTGTATGGCGGCAGACAGAAACAACACGAGTGCATCAGCTGAGTGATGAGCTGCTGACCATGCTGCTCCATGGCCTGACCAATCAGCTGCTTCCTCACCTCAAAGTCTTCCTCGTGCTGCAGAGACAGAAGACAGACATGTTTATCATGTTCCGGTCAGAGACAGAGGACAGTTTGAATCTTTTGATTTTCGTTGACTCACATCGTTGGCGACTCCGGTGTGGATCAGGTCTCGGACAAACTTCATGACGCTGCAGTTGGCGTCTCGATGGTCCAATGAGGTGGCAGCAATGGCGCACTGGATGATGTGAACAATGATGCTGCTGCTGAGTAAAGTGACAGGACTCCTCTGGACAAACCTGGACAGACATGAGAGACAGGTAGATGTCAGAGGAAATGAAATGGCAACATAAATCTCATCTGCTCAGATGAACCTGCAGACTTACCTGGTGGCCAGTCTGAACAGGTCATCTACAGTGTCCGGATGATTCCTCAGACCGTTCTGCTGCTCCAACAGCTGGAAGGTCGGCATACACAGAGCCTGAAAGAGGGAGATCATCATCATCATCATCACCACCACCACCACCACCACCACCACCAACCTCGTACAGTCAGAGACAGGTGTGTAGACGGGTTTACATGGTGTGACATATGTCTGTGACAGCCTGTTTGCCTCTTTGTGTGTGTGTGTTCTGTTGACAATCTTTATCAGCAGTAAGTTTTGTACAGTCACCGGAAACGCACATCTTGTTTTGGATTTTTTCAGCTACAGTTCTGTATTCACATCAGTAGGTGAGTCGCAAGTGACGGAAGTTTGTCGTTAATTATGCAGCCTATCAAAAATATCAAAACCAGCGCGGTACTTAATGACATCACAACAACCAGGCGAACTTACAAGCTTTTACAAGACAGCAGCCCAAGAAGGTCAACTTAAGACAGGATAGGTTGCATCACATCAGTGTGTAACAGGAGGGATTTAAATCCAGAAAATGTAGAGCACAGACAGAGACAGGCCGAGACACAGACACAGAGACAGAGACACACACAGGCAGAGACAGACACAGAGACAGACAGAGTCACAGACAGACAGAGACAGAGAGACAGACAGAGACACAGACAGAGACACACAGAGACAAGCACAGAAACGAAGTTCTCTCAGACGGATAACAATTTAGAATTAAAACACTAAAATGGTCCCTGAATATACTTTGGTGGCCGTTGATACACCTGCATGGGCAAGCCAGGTAAAGTTTATGTTTAGGAAACACTGACGAGGTCTCAGGTGAGAATTTACCAGGTGGAAAGTTTACCTGTAACATGTCGAGCAGTCCCTGTCTGCAGCCCTCCTCCATGCCGTACTCGTCCACCAGGATGCTGCCCAGATACAAGAAGCAGGAGTGTGGATACACCTGGTACACACTCACCATCTGATGACAACAAACAAACAAACAAACAAGTATTAAGGGCTACATGTACATTTACTTTTGTGTTTTTATCTGAACTAACAGAAGATGTGACTAAGACTTTAACATCACTGATCCGTGTTTCCCACAGAATCAGACTTTAATTGTGGCAGTGGCTGTCCAGCCAGGGTGCCATAGAGCATGCGCACTTGAGACTTACGCCTACCAAGTCGGCTAACTTCCAGTTTAGCGCTGAGCTTACTTGGATCAAGATAAAATTGTAATCGAGCAGCTCTCTAAACTCTCCAAATTTTATTGGACTGAATTGCCCAAATTCTGACAATAAAACGTCCAGCCAACTTCTTTGCAGAGGAAGTTACGGTCAAGCCAACTGCGTTAAATAGTCCTCCTCTCCTTCGTTGGTTTTACTGGTGGACTAAAAACCCCACCGCCATCCACTGTATCGGAGTATATAACATCTGCTGTTCACGGACGGTGGTGCTGTCTAGAGTGAGTGAGAACAGGATGCGCAGCTCCAAAAATATAAAATCAATATGTGGCGGCCAATGTTGATATTGTGGCAGACTGCCACAAATAAATTAATGTGTGGGAAACACTGCTGATTGATCATCAATCCAATTAACCCTCAGTCCTGTTGATAACACATCAGCTAAATAAACTATTGATACTGGATCAATAACAACAAATCATTCAACCTCATAAACACACTTAAGGCTAAGGTAGGAAAGTAAGACAGTCAAGGTATAACAATACCAAAAAAGTCTATGTGCTTGTCCAGGTGTGTCTTACCTGAGTGACAAGTGGTTGCAGGAGAGAGGCAGAGCCTTTCCCGACACATCGTACAGCAAACCTGAGACAGCGACAACATCGCTCCACGATTCTGTTATCAGCCTGATGAGTGTTTAGAGTCTCTGACAGCACTGGCCAGATCTACAGATGAATCACATGACACAAGTAGGTCACATAATGAGGTTAATCATTAAAACAAACTTTCTGTGTGCAAATATTCAAATGACTGTTCCAGGAAAAGCTCAGGTGAGTTCAAGTGAGCTCAGGTGTTTTACCTCCTGGATGACTTTCTGACATGGGTGAGTCTGTCCGTTTTCTACGATGGGGTTTGTGTGTCTACAGGAAAAACAAACGTTAGGATCGTGTTCACTGTCTGATGATTTGAATAAAGTTTGAATAATATTGACAACAAGAAAAACAACAACAGGTAAACTCACCTGAAGATAACAGCCAGTCTGTCGAGCCAGACTGTGGGATCAGCTGATTTACCATTTGGAGATTCTTCAGCCAGCAGCTGAAAGAAAAAAATAAACTTTGCTTGTAGTTTAAATATTGTATGTATTTATGTTTCTAAAACTTAAAACTGATTCAAATAAAAACACACACTGACCTTCTTCAGAGCCATCACCTGAACAGCACACAGGTCACTGAGACACTCTGCTATCTTCTCCAGAGGAAGACGAGCCAGGACCAGAGCTGTACCTGCACAGGTAAACACCAATTAAGTCATGCCTACAGTTACAGTATTATGTCTCCTTGTTCAGTGACAAGACATCAGAACCAACAATAAGACAGGTGAAGAGTCGGACGGACGGATCAAATTTAGAGTTGTTCTGATTCCGATACCAGTATCGGAAATGCCTCCGATACTGCCGAAAACGCTGGCATCGGTATCGCGAGTACTGGAGTCCAGGCGCCGATCCGATACCACGTAATTTATTAGAAATAGGAATCTATTTACTGGCTATGAGTGTTGGCATCCACCAGAGGGCACTCTGCAACAGGTCGAGTCTATGCCACCTGACTGACGACGGCCAGTCTGAGATCTCTTCTTGTACGCATCACGGGTCGGAGGTCACAGGTCACAGGTCATCATACATGCGCAAACGCGCTAGTTATTCAAAACACAAGCAAGCTAAGTGTTGTTTATAAACAGGACGCTGGACGAGAAGTTCACGCACGTAACTCCATTTACTTTCGATCAAAACGAAACTTAACTATTTCAGACAAAAACAGCTGCATACTGAACATGCAGCGAAGCGTTACCAAACGAACACAGATTAATTCCACGGAAATTTGGAGCTCCGACGTGTGCCCCATGTCTTTGCTAGGTTTAACGTCACACTGGGTGATTTCTGAGTTATTTAAATGCCTTTTTTATTTTACAATATTGTGGCTGCACTTTAATAAAAAAAAAAAAAAATTCTTCCTAGATTTATTTAGTTAAAGCAACACCATGGAGTTTTTCGACCTTCATAATATATTCCCAAGACCCTTATGATGGTACATCGACTTACAATAGGTTGAATGACACGTCTGCTGCAGCCTGATGGGGTCTGTATCACTTTTACTGGCACTACAGAACTTTGGGTTTCGGGGTGGAACCCCCATAAACTACAACTGAACTGCTTTACAGCACTCCCTCTTCGTCATTTTCGGACGAGGACGAGCCAGAACCATCAGAGCCCTACTACTAGCGTTTGTTTGCAGGATGGTATTTAGCGTATATCTGTTGCTGTCATGGCCGAAGCAGCAACGAAACCGAAGAAGGCAAAAGGTTTTGTCAGAGGAGAGCAGGAAGAGAAAAGGGAGAGTGACAAAAACAGAGGCAGGACGAGGATCAATACTGGTGCAGCGTTCACACGCTGGCGTGAGCTAAAGGAGGAGGAGGGCTTCCCGACAGATGCTGGCTTAGCCCTCATGCTGATGGATCAGTAAGTACATTGTCTGCATACGTCTAATTGTTCGAATTTGTTGTCTGCCTGGCTATGTTACGGAAGCTATCTGGTCCTCCATTTATCTTCATGAGTCAAGTAATGCTAGTAGGGGAGGACAGAATTATCAATCTGGCATCTACCATACGCTAACATGCTAGTTGTCTAATGGCTAGCGTGCTAGCGCAAGATAGCATTCTCATTCTGATTTGATCATTGCAATCGATGACATGGAAATCGCTAATGTTTGAGCTAAACTGTTTAGTCTACGAAACATGTAGAAAGTATGAGAGGAGGAATGTTAGCAGCATTATCATTGTGTTCATAGCTTCTGAGGTGATTGTGTTGTTTCAGATGATTGTTAGCTACAGAGCCAAACAGGAGTCTAATCAAAATCGTCTTTCATGCTAACTAGCCTAATGACTGCAGGCTGATGTTTTTGTTTTGTTTTTTTCTGGTGAAAGTGTCTTGCCTCAGGCTATAATGCCAATTGATTTTTCAACTTTGCAGATTCATAGCTTGTAGGTAGCTTGATATTATTATATTGACAGTATAGGCTATGGCATGCTACCTGCTACAAACAACATTGCATTGAATTAGAATGTCCAATCTGTAAAACAGTAGTCTGTATTAGGCTAGGCTACTAATGACGCTTGCTTGTAAACATTAGCTATGCAATCTTTTGGCGTTTGAAAAAAAAATATATAATATAATAAATATTCATAAGACATGCCGATATATATTGCGCAACTGTACCTGGGATGAAGACATTCTACACGTTACGCAGGCAGTCTGCTCAGTCCTGAGTCCCTCTGCAGAGTTCGGGGGTATCTTTGACTTGACAACAAATGCTCGTGCATCCTCTGGTGTGAGCGCAACAGATTTTACGACAGTAGTAGAAGACAATACTGTTTCCCGGCTGCAGGGGGACCCCGAGAGCAAGACTTCCACGGTGTTGCTTTAAGTTGCTGTTGCACTACTGTTTTATACTGTTCTATTTAAAAATAAATGGCTTCCATTTGCTGTATTCATTCAGTGAGAGAAAGGGTTTAACCTGAGTCAGGCCTCACCACAATGATAATCATATCACAGTCTTGCAGGCATAGTATGAATCGGTCTCGGGAGGAAAAAAATGATATCGGAACATCTCTAATCAAATTAAAAGCGCAAAGACTTAAACACTGAAAAGCAGACCAGCCAGATAAATATCAAATTGAATTACACCAAAAGGTGAAGAGTAGGTCAACATGAATGTCATCTGCTTATTCATTGGTGCCTCTCTCCTCTATGCTGCCTGCAGGTTGCACCGACCTGATGACCTCACCACAGGTAATCACATGTACTACAGATGTAGTAACATACATACCTTTAAGCAGTCCAACAGCAGCCTCAGTTGACAGGGCGAAGGAGTCGAGCGAGCGAGCAATGTCTAACAGACCCTGGAAGTGTTGAGCCATGTGATCTCTGCACACTGAACAGATGTTGTGGATTGCCTTCGCTGCGGCCGATGCCAGAGGTTTTCCCTGAGACCTTTCATCAGGTAGTTCAACACTGGGTCTGACGAGGAGAGGATATAGAGACAGGTATATCAACAATCAGGTGCGACAGGAGTGATGATTCTGATGATTTTTTCTGGGATCAGACCATGAAGCCATCAGGGCTAACCACACAACACACAGCTGCCGGTTTTAAATTGGACTCATTCGCATTACCGAGGAATCTGGGGTTTCTGTCCACGACCTCGCTCATCTCTCCGACCAGCTCAATGCTTGTATATCGAACCGCCATGTGGACACTTTCTGGAAGTAGAACCACCTGCTGCAACACCTCTGACAGCGTTGGATTGTTCTCTCTGAAGGACAAACATAAACTGAGTGGGAGGAGAAACTTTAACCTTAAATATCAGATATCATTAAAGTGACTCAGACACTCACGGATCAACACTTTTTGCAATCGCAGCCATGATGAAGAGGACTGCCTCCGTCACCTCCCAGGAAGGGTTCCCTTCTTTTAACGTAGAATATAACTGAGAACAAACAGCTCATTTGTAAAGGTTGAATACATCTGACATTAAAGGAGAAAATTTAAGAACAGAGCCCATTAACAACATGTCGTTTAGCAGATTGAAATTGAAGGTACCTGAGAAAAACACTCCATGGATCCAACAAGAAAAATAACGTCTTTAACGAGGTCAGAGACTCTCATCCTGAACTCTCCAAAGTCATCAGTGTCCTCAGGGATTCCCTCCTGTTGAGTGAAAACAAAACAAACTGCAGGTCCGGATTCATGAAGTATCATCCTCACAGTTACATCGATCACTCACAGGAGTCAGTTTAACTCATAATAAATAAGACAAACATACAACTTTAACAGGCAGATCACTGTACCTGACATCTGACTGATTAATAAAGTTCAAGATAATGATTATATCGGGTAGAGGTGGTTCTATGCGGACAGATGACTTACGTGGTCTGGATCGAGTTGACAGTGTCGGGCCAAACAGTGCAGGAGTCTCTGAATGTACGGTCTAAAGATGGTGTGAAGAGCGGCATCATTGATTTTATACAGATGTTCTCCAAGACGGTACCAGAAGTTGAATGAAATCTCCACGACCTGGTTCAGAACAAAGACTAGGATTATAATGTGTTATTTTTGTGCTGTGGGTCTTGTGGTTCTGTTGGTGCTGCAGTTATGCTGGGTATATTGATGCTGTGGGTATGTTGGTTCTGTGTGTGTTGTGGTTATTTTGTTACTACTGGTGTTGTAGTTGTTTTGGTACCTCATACTGAGGGTGTCCTGCACAGATCAGCAGCAGCTCGAGTGTCCTCAGGTCTCCCATACCCTGCCCTGGACTCCTGACTGTTGTCTCTAAAAATGTCTCGCAGAGTTCTGTGAAGATCCTGCAGTAGTTCAGCACTCTGTGGACAAAAGTCAAACATAAATGCGTCTGCAAACACTAAACAATACAATCAGAACCAGTTCCTTGTTTTCCCTCACTTGTCCAGGTCTTCTCGGGCCACAGCCATGTGATAGGCTGTTTCCAGCGTTAGGACTCCCTGGAAGAGCTGCAGGGCTAGCGCCATGTTTGTGTCCACATTTTCTATAGCGTAGAGAGCTGAGCAGACGCAGTCTGATGCAGCCTCGTGGAGGTTGGTGGAGGTTTCATCCCTCTGCTGTGGAGATAGAAGAACATGACGGAGAACATCAGGCAACATCAGCATGTGTTAAATATTCTGTGGAGATTTACACTCCCTGTCCTGTCAGTTAACAGGAGGCAGACATCTCTGTAAAGCAGTCAGACGATAATCTCACCAGGACTTGGAAGAGGACCATGAGCAGCTGGTTACTGGCCATGAAGTTACTGTCCAGGACTCCCAGGTTGAACCAGCTACCCAAACAGCGAAACACCTTGATGAACATCTTCTCATCGTTCCCTGTCTTCTCCACACACGTCGTCTAAAATCAAAATATGAACAGATGATGGCATCAAACTAAAGAATAACATATATATTATAAAGCTGACCGAGATTAAAACAGGCAGATAACAGGCAGGAAATTTTCCTGACCAGCAGTGTGACGACAGTGCTGGAGTAGTAAGCCAGATCCTCGATGATTTCTGTCCTCCGATTGGCTCCAATTCGTAGAGATCGACTGTGAACTTCCTCTGGCAGCACAGTGAGAATTTCTATGAGGAAGGGCATCGAGCTGATGTCATTGTTGTACCTGAAAGGGGGTGGAGACATGGACAGGTGAGTCATATGTCAGAGAATATGACTTCAGAAAAGATCATTCAGAAACTCAGTTTAACCCTCATAGAGAGCTGGGTGATATATCGGTAAAATCGATTAATTCGAGTTTGTAGTTTAGGACGATTTTAAAAAATGAAAGTCAAATTTCTCTTCAACTTGCTCCGCCGCCGCTCCCCATGGGCTCCCTTAGTTCACAGTAGGCTTCACCCTCCCCCTGCATTTACTTTCCACAGAGAGACAAATACAACAACATGCAGCAGGCCAAGAGTTTGTTCCTAAAAGGCACTGTCTCGCCACTAGTTTGATTTTGTAGTGTCAAAAAAAGGTTTTTCAAAAAAGTTTGTTCAAAAGTTCTTGCAACTAAAGGCAGCGGACCGACATTTATTTCAGCCTCTCAAACAGACGCCTGCATCACAGTGGGACACTTGTTGTTCACTACGAGATGAACAAGACCGCGGCAGCCCACAAACACCAGCTATAAAGCAGCCAACCTTAGTGGAATCATTTAATCACTGTGTCCCGTACGAGGAGAAAGGGTCCCGGTGGACAGCTGTTACAGATGCAGTCACGCTGCATATCGTTTAAGACATTCTGCCCGTATATACAGAGGAGAAGCCGGAGGTTCATCCACACGCTGAACACTTTGGACCCCAGGTTTATGTCACAACGAGCCTCGAGCCAGAGGAAGCAGACAGCTCATGTCCTGAACATCTACAACAAGTCATGTCAGAGAGGTTTCTCTCTGCAGAACCGCATCAAAACAGCACAGCGAAGTCGCTTAGGGGAGAACAAGGTGACAAGACTGATGTGCATTGCAAATTGCGGAGAGAAACTGCACACTTTTGATTTTAATTTAGCTGCTGCACACATTGCTGCAGCGAAAATGTGTAAAAAGTAAAACAAACAAAATCAAAAACAAGCTTGAAACATGTCAAGGGTTTTTGTTTATTTAGAGTTTTAATTGCATATATATTTTTATTGCACTCGCGTTATCAAAATGGTATGAGCCAGTCCAGATGTGTTTTTTGTTTGCAAAAAGTCTTATCTGAGAACAGGCCTTCAGTTTCTTTATGTTCATGTTGAAGGCGCATTGCGCAATATTTATTTTAGAAGTTACGCACCTGAGTCAATTGACGGCACTCATTTTATTTGATACAGCCTGTACTTTTCAATAAAAAGGATTATAAATTGACATGCTTTGATATCATTTTTATATATCCTGCATATCATTTTAAGCTCTATAAATTCAGATAGGTAGGCTATTTGACCGGAATTTCAAACATTTGTCCAGTAAATTGAAAACCTGCCGGTCACGTTGTCCGGTGCCAATTTTTTCTAGCGGAAACCTCTGGAAAAATCTGCAGGGATACAAAATACTGTTTATAAACAAAAGGCATCTTTTGCCACATAAAGTATATTGATGTTCGCACTTTATCAATACCAATGGGCAAACCGACCTGTTTTTATATAAACATGCAGTCTGACATGTTAAATCCATGTCTACAAAATCGTTTTACCAAAAAGGGACACATTTTTTTCAAGTGAGTCTGAAGGTGCACTGTTTAAAATGGCATGGTAATTTTGTTTATAATAAAAGCATTAAAATAAAAGCAATGCTTTTAATAATTTCTTTGTCATTTGTAGTTTGTTTTTAAGAAGGAAAAAAAAACGATATGAAAATACGGAGATTCAATTCATAAGCAGTATCGCCCAGCCCTACCCTCATATACACCTGTTGTCACTCTGGTTACTGCAGGTGTGAAAATTACAGGTGTTGTACCTGCCGCGATCATGTGTGTCGTATCCGCAAACGATCACAGTTGTCCAACCCATAAACGTTTACGGGTTAGACAACTGTGATCGTTTATGGTTTGGACACCCATAAACGTTTACGGGTGTCCCCGCCTCTAAATGTTCATGGATGTCCCACCGGTAAACGATCACAGGCATCGCATTCGTAACTGTAATAAAAGAGCCCATTGTGGTTCTCTTCGCTGTACAGAGTCTCTTTCTGTCCGAGCTGAGTGTTATGGGACGAAACAAAATGTAACTTTATCAGCGGACTGATCATATTTGTAGTTCCTGTTTTCATTCAACACATCCTGTGTATTTGTAACAAGGTTCAGTGATTCTCTGAATTCTTACTTTTCTATGAGAGTGTGAACACATCCTTTCCACGAGGCCATCTGAAGAGCGAGATCTGCGATGGCTAAAGCCAGCTGACACACAAAAAGAGGCGACAAACAAATCAGCAAAGAATCAATAAAAACAAGATCAACAAAGTTCACACACGTCAGAAAAAGACATTTGATTTAATGCATCAATACAAATAAAACATATATTTAAGTGTCTGTTTACGTTGATGTCTTTACAACATTAACTGAGTAACAACAACCAGCCCCAATATAAACTTGAATAAACCTGAAATAAACTTTAGTAACTTTTCATTCAAGTTATTCAAGTTCACAGTAATTACTTATAAAGACATTCTCAGAAAACTTCCTTCTTGTTTTGACAATGCTGTAATTATTATAATGAGTTATGATAAACAGTTTGATTTCCTTCACTCTTTAAAAACAAGCAACTGAAGCAACAAATGTGTCCTACAAAGTTAAAAATACTTTCTGCTTCTTGTATCCAGTTGATTGACAATTTTAAGTCTGACAGAAAGCTGCAATATAGATTCAAATATCAAATAAAGTCAGACATAAAGTGTCTTTATAACATTATGCTATTTCATTTTGGGGACATCTACAGAAGCAAAGAAACAGACACTGGCAGAACGGCTATTCTTTGTGTATGGACTTGTCACTGCAAAAAAGCTTATCCTCTTAGTTTTTAAAGAGAGGGATGTCCCAACACTGAAGCTACGGCTCACAGCATTTTGTTATTTTGTTTATATAAAAGACAGCATGGTAATAATCCCGTGGTTTGATATTTTGAGACGAAGCATCATAATAAAACATATCTTAAACATATTGTGATATTTCCACATATGAGGTGTTGTTTGAGATGTTTTGTTAAACATAACCGCTCAGAATAAAATGTTTCCTGCCTCGTTACACAGAAGCTGGACAGACTGCTGATGGTCCTAGAGTCTGATGAGGAACACCTGAGTTCACAAACGTTGACCATTAACCACTGTAGTGACACTGGTTGTCTCTGATTGGGCTTTTGTTTAAGGTCTGGATATGACGAGCTCACCCTGGAGTGAAACCCCTGTTGTCGGAACCTGATTTGAACTCAGCGTAAACATCCTGCTGTCACGTTTTTATCAACATGGTTCCGTCACTGTGGAGGATCCTCATACCAAAAGACAAAACGTTCTTAAAGGTTCAGGTTGTGGAACTATTTAAAGGTTTGTCACTGACTCTGCTAATGAAAGAACATTGTGTTCCCTGCAGAGGAACAGGTGCTCAGTTACCTGTGTGACGATGATGGGGGACAGGTCTTTGAGGTTCTGGATGTGGGTCAGCAGTGAGTCTCGCAGTGCATTGTGGGTCTCAGGGGGAAGCTCGTAGAATGACGTTTGGATCTTCATCTTCATCGTCTGAGCAGCAAAATAACACGACTCTACATCCTGTTTGAGCTGCAGCAGCTGGTCGGAGATCTCCCATGCATACATCTGAAGGACAGACAGGAAGTGATCTCATTACACCTGTTCAGACCTAAGCAGCCCACAGTTAAGCTCAGGCAGATTTCACACATTATGACGAGTCATTATAAACTTTCCTCTGACAGTAACCAGAAGACTGCTGCTGTCTTCGTTTGAATCGGTCATCCCTTTATTAATTAAAAGTGAGTTGTGGCTTCATTAACATAAAATGATTCAAATTTAGATCAGCTTACATTTATTAAAACATTTTTCATAACTCAGTCATTCAACTCATAAATCAGCTTTTTGTAACATCTGCTATTTATATTTGTTTTGGCATTATTGAATTTGGCAAATCACAACAACAGTTTACATCAATACTGTCATTTCGTGTTGGATTTACTGTGCAAAGTCCCCAGAAAGACTTTGATTTAACTTTCATTTTAATTTAAATTTCATCAGTCGAATAGATTTTTTTTTTCACAGAGCGTTACCAGGGGAAACAACACAATCTAAAAATGAGCCATAAAACCATAAAAGTAACTTTGATGAAGAGGAGAAGGCTGATGAAGAGGTCAGCGTGAGCCCTCTCTGCACTGATGAAGTTGGCTGAACCGCCAGACAGCAGAACAACGTCCTCTCTGATTGGCTCCTGGCCTGACAGGCTGTCAGCAGGAGAGATGAGACACTCGCTATGATCTTGAAACTGAACTCTGACCAGGACGCTGCGACTTTAACTTCCTGTGAGGAAATCTGATGTTTCCACATGACAGAGAGAGAAAGAGGAGCTCGTTCTGCTGTGAATTCTGTTTATCATCTTATACAGTGACTCCACTGATGGGACCTAAAGAACTGGTTGCCAACAGCAACAGTTACTGGCAGACCTGATGTTTCATTTGTTTAGTCATTTACATGTTTTGAATGTTATATCACCTTTTTACTGAGGTAACAAACAGAAGTCCATACTGTCAAAGACCCGACTAAGATTACCTCAGACAAAACAGACACCTGACTGAGGACAGTTACCGGTGCAGGTACAACCCAGTCCATGATGGTTTAGACACAGGCGCTCAGGATGCAGGCTCAGACTGACTCTGGTAACTAAACGTTTCAGCAACTCGTTCAGTCAACACTACGTGTGAGGATTTATGAACCCTTTGAACAGAAACCTGATCATCAGTCCTGGTCTCGGTCTGAGCCACGCCCTGATGTAAACAGGCTCAGTCCAGTTTGACTCACTAATGAATACAGAGTGCCGTCACCACTAACATGTGAAAATGATTCTTGTTCCACCAACATAACGCTGCTCTTCGTCAGCGGCAGATCAACCTGACAGTGTGCAGGGAGTCAGACTGATCATTTATACCGGTGGAAAGTTACCCTGCAGGTAGAAATGTCACGTTTTTGAACAGAGTTTGGTGTAAGGCCGCCGTGCTCGTTGGCCAGAGACAGACATGACTCAGCAGTTACTAACTTTAACTGTTTGACTGGTGACATGAAGTCACAGACTAAACTTTACTGCAGCAGTAACATTAGCCATGCTAACATGCTAACAGAGCTAGCTGTGTGCAGCATATCGGGCCTGCTGAAATCCTCAGAGACTAAAGCACAGAAGCTCCGTCTGCCAGCAGAACATTGAATAAACACAGAAACGTCTTTTAATTAACGCCACCGTGTTCGTGTTGGAGGCGTGAACGGAGCGCAGACAGCTTATGAAGCTCTACATACAGCTAACACTTTGTGTTTTGATCCATTCATTTAGCTAGCTTAGCTTAGCTGTGATGCTAACGGCAGCTCCTCTGAGACTGCGCAGTTGAGTTCACCTGTCCGTTTTCAAACAGGTATAATGTCTAGACCCGGTCCAGGCAGACCTCATGAATACCACCTCAGACCCCTCAGTCTTTCACACCACCGGTCCCCTGCTCCGTTCTCCCGGCCTCTCCCATTTTCTTACCGATCTCTGGAGCTCTCCGAGCCACACCGAGGCTCGCTCCTTCCCGGCCGGGTCCGGGTCGTGGTAAAGGGCCTGGACCGCCTGGTAGACCAGGGCTAGGTTCGGTTTGCCTCCCTCCATAACTCGGGTCAGAAGCACGAACACGATAAGGCAGAAAGTTCACCAGCAGAACCGATCTAAAAGAGTCCTACACGGTCTGTGTGTCGACCGCCATCTCGCACAGGCTTCCCGCGTGCAACCACGATCTTCTCACGGCAGGCAACACCGGCAGGAGCATTAGTTCCGCTCTGCCATGATGGTCGGACGTCACATAGAACTCCATTGAAAAATCTGTCAATTTAACTGTTTCTCGGCAGAATGTCATTCAAAATATCTCTCAATTATAGCTGACCTGGTTTATGACAGACATACATGATTAAACACAGTGATTAAAATTATATAGGTCGGAACTTTCTCTGTAAAAACAGTAATAAAGAAAATCTGAATTTTCCATCATTAGGAGTGTGAATGAACTCCTCTAAGCATTTTAACAGATTATTATTAAAATGCACAATTTCTGTCTTTGATTTGATTGGAAATGTCTTTCCAATGTTTCTATCAGATTTCAAGGGATTTTAAAAGAGGGCCACACAAAAGAAACAGAAGAATATTTTTACTGGAGGGATAACTGACTGAAGTCTAAAACTGCAGTGACAAGGACAAACACATCAATATCAATCAGAGTCATAAGAAACTTTAATGTTCATAGTACAACAATAAAAACCTGTCAGTGTTTTATAGCCAAATCAAACATAAAACAATGTTTGTAGAGCAACAGCTCAGTTTGTGGAGCTCAGTTTGTAGAGTTCAGTTTGTAGAGTTCAGTTTGTAGAGTTCAGTTTGTAGAGCTCAGTTTGTAGAGTTCAGTTTGTAGAGCTCAGTTTGTAGAGTTCAGTTTGTAGAGTTCAGTTTGTAGAGCTCAGTATGTAGAGTTCAGTATGAAGGGTTCAGTTTGTAGTGCTCAGTATGTAGAGTTCAGTTTGTAGTGCTCAGTATGTAGAGTTCAGTTTGTAGAGCTCAGTTTGTAGAGCTCAGTTTGTAGAGCTCACTTTGTAGAGTCCAAATCAAGTGTGTGCCTGTCAGTTGGGTTCAGGCTTGGTGGATTTGCCTCTGCAGTGAATGACCTCCAAACTGAGGTCGTATCATACCCATGCTTCATCACACTCACAGCCTGGTTATGATACAGCCCCAGCTCTGAAGATCTATCATTATTGTTTTGATCAATTATAAGCTGCTTTCAAACCATCCGTGTCTTCTCATCAATCAGCGGGACAAAGAGTTCAAAGAGGTTAAAAGTGGTTCAGATTTGATGTCAGTAGAAAAATTTTAACAAGAGAAAAATAAATGAAGTTCGATGAACATGATGACTGGAAATAAATGAAGGAGTCACCTTTAGATACGCAGATTTGAGTCCTTCAGCTTCGTTCCTCCAGAGCTGCAGTTGTGAAGTGACAGAGTGATGGAGGAGTGGAGGGTTTTTAACAACAGGCGGATTTACGTCTTTACCCTCATCTAAGATTAACCCTTTGTCATTTTAGAACAGTTTAGACCAGTTTAGACCGGTTTAGTGGGAGTTGTCAAGTCTTTTTGTCTCTAATCTGATTTTGTGACGACGATGTTTCAAGGATTTGGAGGATTGAGGTGGACGACCTGCTCAGGTAAATCTGAAACATCCGGATTAGAAGTCACAGGCTGAAAACTCAAAGGTTCTTATTGGATTTAATATCTGCAGACCACCTGCTGCTCTCAGCCCTCGACCTTCATTATTCTTCATGTTGCTGCAGGCGGAGAGCTAAAAGCTGGACCTCTTGAATAAAGGTTCAATCCAATAGAATTTAAATGAACATTAATTATATGTCATATAAATGGTTTAGAATACTAATATTAGTACATGTATCTCCCCAGTCAGTGTTGTGTGAGTCTCTATGAGCAGTCTGCTGTACACATTATAAATCCCTCTGAGATAAATGCTTTGATTATTCTTCTTTGAGTTGATCAGAACATGAAAATAAATATTGATGTTGAGTGATTAATCTGCTCCTCTGTGGGTCTGCTAGCTTTAAAATTTGTAATTAAGGAGTAAATGATTGTTTAATAGTTTGACGCACAGCTTAATTAAATCTTGACATTATGTTGTTTAAAGCTTAAAGTGTTTAACAAGCTGCTGGGTGTGTCTTGTCCGTTAGAGGATTAAAGGGTTAATGGTTTAACTAATATAAAGATATAAGATAATTCAGTAACAGCTCCATCAGTCTGAAGATGTTAAGTGAATTCAGAAAGATATATTACAAATTACTGACTGATTTTAACTGTTTGTCACAAAAGAACACATTTCATTATCTAAACATACAGATTAACTTCAACTTTATTTTCGGAGGATTTTATTTTCAACTTTATTTGAAATACACAGGATATATAATATAAAGTTTATATATATAACAATAACCACAAATGATTGTTGAACGTACTAAACTAATAGTCTTTCTCTAAAATGAAGCTCTTCATCTGTAACGACACACTAAAGCAAAATAAATGAAACTTCTTTCCAAAAAGTGTTAATTTATCTTCTGTGATGGAGATAAAGAGATAGATAAATATCGTTTTCCAGAAATTCAATGTAATTTTCTTCATATTGTTCTGTCAGAGTCATGACAGCTGTAATATTTATTTCTATCAGTTTATGATGACATCTTTATGTTTAAGATTTTGATATCTTAACTGTCTCAGTTTCACAGTTCTACACAACAGGCAAAATTACTTTGATTTTCTTAGATCTAATCAACAACAAACAATATTATAATGTTACACGAGGTGGTTGATATGAACCTGTTGTGACTGTAAAAAGAGTCTGTAAGCAGATTAAAGTCTCGTGCTGAAAACATCAGACAGGAGGTAAATGTGACGACATTAATCCTAAAATGTGACTTTAGAAAAAGTAAAGCAGCTCTTCAGAGTAAATCTGCGCTCTAAGTGGTTTATGAGTTCGTATATAAAGAGGCTGGAGTCCTCAGCTGTGGTAGAAAGCTCAGCGTCACGATGGGGAAACACTTCCACCTGTTTGAGAACATCTCTAAAGTGGACCCCTTTGAGGGGCCCCAGTATTACCTGGCCCCTCTCTGGGCCTTTTACCTGCAGGCTGCCTTCATGGGCTTTGTGCTCTTCGCAGGAGCTCCTTTAAACTTTGTCGTTCTCCTCGTCACAGTCAAGTACAAGAAGCTCAGAGTGCCGCTCAACTACATCCTCGTCAACATCTCCTTGGCAGGATTCATCTTCGCCATCTTCTCTGTCAGCCAGGTGTTCGCCGCCTCCGTAAAGGGGTACTACTTCCTTGGTTACACCTTGTGTGCCATGGAGGCCGCCATGGGATCTATAGCAGGTAAACAGCACAAACTAAAGGTCTTATGTCTGCATGTATACAGAAGTATTATGTATTACCACTGGTGAGCTGCTGTGGGATTACAGGGATACAGCAGGTAAAAACATAATAATTAATTCATACAGTATATTATATTCATTATCACACCATGAGAGCTGTGGAGTCACAGGGAGACAACCTGAACTGAGTTTTGTTTGTTGAGCTGCAGAAGATTTTAGTAAACTGTTTGATTGGTTTACTGTTGTTTCTACATATTAACTGTTTGATTGGTTTAATGTTGCCCCATATATTAACTGTTTGATTGATTGGTTTACTTTTGTTTCTACGTATTAACTTTTTGATTGGTTAAATGTTGTCTCTATACATTAACTGTTTGCGTGTTGTTCAGGTCTCGTGACGTCCTGGTCTCTGGCTGTCTTGTCTTTCGAGAGATACCTGGTGATCTGTAAACCGTTTGGAGCCTTTAAGTTCGGCAGTAACCACGCTCTGGCTGCTGTCGCCTTCACCTGGATCATGGGCACCAGTTGTGCAATCCCACCTTTCTTCGGCTGGAGCAGGTAGGTAGCACACCTGTAACTCACCTGTAGGCAGAGATAGAGCAGGTATCAAACTACAGTATTTTGGTTATCAAACAATATATCCATGACCATAACTGTGACATGAGAGAAACAACACCACACCCGTTAACTGTCTCTGTACCACAGTTCAGAGAGAGATTCCAGTTTCCACATACAAAGAGTGAGTTGTTGGTATTTTGGTGAATAACAGTAACATTGTCAGAAGACAAATAATGAAGAAAGTAGATCGACTGTGAGGCCAAGAAACATAAATATAAAAGTATAAAAATAATAATGTACAATAAATTGTCTTTCAGGAATTTGCTAACTTTGACTATGTGAAGTATAAATCTAAAGAAGAATGAGTTGGTGTAAACTGGTTGGAGTTGGGGTAGTATCTACAGGGGGTGGCATGCAGTGTCTGTGGGGGTCCCAGCCCACCTAGACCTGTCCTGTATTTTTCAGGTACATCCCCGAGGGTTTAGGCTGCTCCTGTGGACCTGACTGGTACACTCACAACGAGGAGTATAACTGCACCAGCTACATGCACTTCCTGCTGGTGACATGCTTCATCATGCCGATCAGCATCATCATCTTCTCCTACTCTCAGCTTCTTGGCGCCCTGAGAGCTGTGAGTTTCAAGCCCTTAATATCTGGCTTTCTGTCCTGGTGTGGAGTTAAAGTTTAACATCGTCATTCTTGTTCTTCTTCATGTGTTCAGGTAGCAGCTCAGCAGACGGAGTCAGCCTCCACCCAGAAGGCGGAGAAGGAAGTGTCGAGGATGATCATCGTCATGGTGGGCTCTTTCGTCACCTGTTATGCTCCGTATGCTCTAGCAGGTCTTTACTACGCCTACTCGACAGACGAAAACAAAGATTATCGACTCGTCACCATCCCAGCTTATTTCTCTAAGAGCTCTTGTGTGTACAACCCGCTCATCTACGTCCTCCTGAACAAACAGGTAAACAGATCCCAGACAGGTGAGCAGGTAACAGACAGGTGAACAGATAACATATAGGTGAACAGATCACAGACAGGTGAACAGGTAACAGACTGGTGAACAGTTTTACTGAAGAGAATCAGTCTTTTTTTGCACTGCAGAGTCACCTCGCCATACACTGTAACCATGGTAACTGTATACAACAAAGATGGCGACAGCTTGAATCTGAAAATGTTTAGAAGACAAAAATAAACATCTGTGACAAAGAGACAGAACAACTTCTGCTGTAGCTCAGTGGGTAGAGCTGGTTGACTAGTGATCAGAAGGTCGCTGGTTCGAGCTGGTTGCCAGCTCCCTTGGGGCAGAACTGAGCTACATGTCGAAATATCCTTGAGAAAGATACTGAACCCCAAAATAGCTCCTGATGTGCAGTTGGCACCTTGTGTGGCGGCCTCTGCCCTGCGATGAGCTGGCGACTCATCCAGAGAGTACCCTGCCTTCGCCCATAGGGAAACTGGGATTGGCTCCAGTAATGCCCACAAGGGGGATAAAATGCGGTAACATCCCCGCAACCCTCACGGTTAAGCAGAAGAAAATGAGATGAGACCTCAAAGTCAAACATCATGTCACAGATGGGTGTGATTGTTTCTCATGCTGTTATCAGGTCAGACCTGATTATTTACAGGTGATAATAACATAATTTATAATTTAATGACTGAATGATTGATTATTGTTCTCCTCTCCAGTTTAACGCCTGCATCATGGAGACAGTCTTTGGAAAGAAAATGGAGGAATCTTCTGAAGTTTCTTCAAAGACAGAGACGTCTTCAGTTTCCACAGCTTCTTAATAAACAGAGACCCTTTACAGAGTTTGGAGGGTAATCCTCTTCATGTGTTAATACACTGATGATCAATATGTAAATACATCAAACTGATATTTATTGGACTGTAGAACATCTTTGTTTAGAAGGCAACAAAAAAACTAATAAACTTTGATAAAGAGCTTGTTTGTCCTCAATTGATTAAGACTACTTGTGTTCAGACTACCTGTGTAATAATTCTGCTCTCTCGGACCACTCAAAGCAAACACTACAACAAATAGCTTTTAAAATGTTTTATTGATAAACAGGCTGTCAAAGTACAGCATGAAGTCCAAAACATTGATCAATGACTTTCTGTCTGTATGCAAATTTAAGTTTGACAGATATAAAATTTGGAGTTACAATTGAACTTAATTTTATTCTCCAACCCCTAACCCTCTTTAAATAAAAGTCCTAAACTGCTTAAAGTTCCGTCTTTGTGTGTTAGGTGTCAGTGTTGTGAACTGTCAAATCAATCACTCAAAGTTTACAGATAAAATCTCTGAGGCACCAAGACAGAAAAGGTCAATGAACTCACCACAGCATCAGAAAACTCAAACATTTAATAAGAGAAAGGAAAACAGCAAGCGGCAGAAACCAACGAAACCAGGACGGAAAAAGTTGAAACAGAAAAACGTGACGGACGCCTCAAACAAGACGTCCAAATGTAAACACACAAAGTTCTTCAAAAGTTTAACAAAATAAATTAAAATCATGTTTTCAGTCTACAAATCTGCTCTGTCTCTAGAACTCATCATGTCGTAGTAACGCCTCGCCGAAGTCCGTCACCTGACTTCCAACAAACACATCATATTTGTCCAGGATTTCCTTTTTGGTGAGTTTTCCATCCTGAAAGGTAAAATACAATTTTAAAAAAGACATTAAACAGGTGATAAAACAGACATTAAACAGATGATCAGGTGTTAAACAGGTAAATACTAAGCAGGCGAATGAAAGCGAATGTTTGACCTTGTTGGCGTCGGACTCATGCAGCAGGTGTTTGGCTTCAGCTTCAGCGTGGTCATAATCCGACGGCAGAATCCAGTCCATAGTTTCTTCTTTGTCCATCTTCCCGTCCTTGTTTTTGTCTCTGAACTCAGAAAACTGCTGACGCTCTGCCACCACCCACTCTGGTTCTTCTTCATTGTCCTCTGAGGTGAACATGTCACCTGCAGACCAGACAAACAACTCATTCAATCTGCGTAGTCTCACCTGTTACACACCTGGAAATACTCAGCACAGGTACAAATACTCAGTACAAATACTCAGAACAATAAATACTGATCATCGTAACATTTGTCTATAACATCTGTAACGTCCGTCTGTGACAGACTCACCGTTATAAAACTGATTTATGAACAAGATGATAAAAGAGTAAAAGTTAGTGCTTCTCACCGATGTACTCCCGCAGATCGATGAAACCGTCTCCGTTCTTGTCGATGTCTTCTATCGTTTCCTGTGACAGTAACACTTGAAATCAGTGACATAACATGACATCAGTGACATCATGTCAGTGACATCACACCAACCTGCACCACGATGCTCTTCATGTGTTCGTGTTCTTCAGGATGAAGAAATGCTGTGAACTCTTGTTTGTCTGCAATCATGTCTCCGTTTGTGTCAGCGATTTTGAAACGTCTCTCGTCTCTGGACATCATATGAGTGTAGTTATACTCTGATTCTGTCTGAGGGTCATCTGTGGAGGTAATCAATCACAAAACTGATCAGAGAATCATTCACACCACTGATCAGAGAATCAATCAGCGATTCTCTCTCTCTCCTGCTCAAGTAAAGTCTGTCTGCTGTTGGATGTAGACTGACTCTCCTTCTGTTTCGTTGATAATGAAACGTATTGATTGTGTGAGTGGTTACCTAGGTAACTGCCATACGTGACGTTCCTGTACTCGTCCCAGCTGATCAGGCCGTCGTTGTTCATGTCGAAGTCTTTCCACTGATGCTCCACGCTGTCAAAAATGTGTTTCTTCTGAGCGGCTTTGATCCAAACTTTCAGCTCGTCCCCAGAGACAAAGCCGTCGTTGTTGCTGTCGATTTTATCCACGATAATGCTGCAGATACACACAGTGTTTGAGATAAAACGTAGCAAAGACTAACGACCCCAGGACCTGACTGGATCACAATCTGTGTTTATAAATGTTGATGATGATGAGATCTGTGACCGAAACAAGTCCAACTAAAATAACTTTAGTGTTGAAACAGGAAACATTCACATGAAGTCAAACACTGAAACACCTGAACGTCCTGAAGCACACCACAAACAAACAAACTGAACTCGTTGAACCGGTCGTGCAGGTTTCTGACAATTGGCACCAGGAAACACCTGAACACCTTTACAGGAACTACACCTGCAGCTACACCTGCAGCACAGCAGCTACAACTGCAACACAGCAGCTACAGCACAGGTGATGGAAATAAAGATTTGTAGAAAGTTGTAAAAGTTTCTTGTCTTTAAATTGAAATGATTTCATAAAATAAAACATGTCGTCTCTCAGAAACAGTCAAAAGTAAGTAAAAGTAGCGAGTCTCAGCTGAGCTGACGGACGTTTGTCTTCCTCTTGAACTCACCTGAGCCTCCGTTTGCTCTCTTCTGGTGGCAGCTGGTCGAAGGTTTTGGCCTCGTTTTGACCCAGAAAAGCTTCATGGTCGTAGTCATAGTTTTTGTCGTCGTCATGTTTGAGGTGACTGAGAGGTTCTTCATCGTGGACTCGACTCTTCCTGTCTGTCGGTTTACTGCTGCCGTACACGACGCAGAGGATGAAACACATCAGCAGAGGACGGATCATCGTTACACACTGATCCAAAAACACAAACACACATCACATCATTAAAACTGATAACAATGTCAAAATAATATCAGAAATCCTTTAATCCTTTAATGTCCCACAAACGGGGAAATTTGTTTGTCACAGCAGCGACAGCATATTACAAGAACAGAAACCAATAGCAAAAATAAGCAACTTTAAATACAGATATTAAATAAGGGTGCTATGCAAAAAGTACAGTAAAAAAATATTATTTATTAACTAATATTGTGATTTATTGAAGATGGCTCCAACAGATGTTAAAGGTATTTCAGATAAATCACTTTACATGTTCCTCGACTACCGTACAAGTTAACGACAGTTTGAGTTCATACAAGAACCCTAACCCTAACATCAGTTTCAAAAATCAACATTTTATATAATTACTGAAAACTAATAATACTGAAAAGTGAGTATATGACATGGGGTACGATATGTTTCTTTTTTTTTTTTTTACTGTACTGAAGTAAAAGTACCTGCAGTTTCTGAATGAAGAGTTTAAACTCTTCCTCACCTGCTCACTTTACTCTTGACCAAACATTAACATGATAATAATATGAGTAATAACAATACTATTATATATATGGTTATCACATATATATATATGGCTATCATATATATATATATATATATATATATATATATATATATATATATATATACATACATACATACATACATACATACATACACACATACACACACATATATATATATATATATACATATATACATATGTATATATACACACACACACTTAATAATATGTTGAATACAATATTGTTTATGTTTATTGGCGACAATATTTATTGTTCTTTAAATATTAAACATTACTGTCAGCCCAAATCAAACATGAATATCTTGGATATTATTTGTTTTATGTTGATAACGTTATCAGTTATTGATAAATGATGGAAGAACCCATCAGGTAACTATACATAACTTAACACCCTCCTCTTCATCTTCAGCCTGCACGAACATGAAGCAGCTGTAATAACCCGCCTTAAGTCTCACCTGTGTGGCTGAAGCTCGTGCACGTGAACTCGGACTCGCGTTGTGTCGACTTGGAGCGTCTCGCGGACTCGGTGCAGTGTGCGCTGTCTCTCCCGTGTCACGGTCTGTTTTCTCTGCCGACCATGTCGCCCTCCGGCCCGCAGGAACGTTTCCGTGCTCTTGCTGCCAATCCGGCTCCGTCTGAAGCACGTTCTTCGATTTGATTGGTCCACTTCAGCAAGCGCTCTTGTTTGTAAAATTACGTCAGAGGGCTTGGCGATCTCACTGCCTTGTCATTGGCTGTTGGCTTCGCGTAGACCAATGGAAGCAGCAGGAGAGAGGCAGCGGGGAGGAACGAGTCAGCGTGTCTGCCACGTCCTCAGATGATGATGATGATGATGATGATGATGATGATCCGGTTTAAACAGGATAAATATTGATCTTCTTAAATAAACTTTAAATGTGACTTTAAAATTAACTGATCCTCTGTAGTCATCATGTCTTCATCATGTCTTAATCATGTCTCAGTCGTCATGTCTTCATCATATCTTCATCATGTAGGAGCCGATCTACAATAGACATGTATGTCCCTGTGCTGTTCCAATGTGTGCCATGTCTGATGTCCTTTTGTCACCCTCTACAGACAGAGAAGAGAGCATAGGAGAGGAAGAATAAGAACCTGGCCAAGAGAGGGCTAGGTGTAGTTGATTGGAGGCACGCAGCTTTTTACAGCCATAGCCTTTGTTGCTGCTACCTTTCTAAGTTTCTAAGTTATATTCTGAGTTACAGTTACTAATTACTGAAGTCCTTTATTTTCTCTTTCAACACTGGATGGAATAAACATATTTTGAGTTCAACTTCAACCTCGGGACATTCCCTCCTTGTTTGATGTTTGCTGCACAAAGGCAGTCAGTGGAAAAAAGGTACTCCCAGTCAACCACCACTTAAGGACAAAAGGTCAATACAAAGGTAAAAAGCTGCCTTTTTGGAGTACAGGACTAAATGGACAAAATGGATTCCTGGATTGTTTGATGGATTTCTGGATTGGAAGCAAAAAGCCAAGGAGAGTGGTATGTAAGAGGTGAACATGTCACGCTGTGTTGCAACCCAACAATGAACTTTGCCGCCTATGGAAATGTGAAATAATGGATTTTGTGTTGCATTAATGGACTAATGAACGAATGAAATTATCATGACATGTTTTTATGCAAAGATGGAAAACGGAACATGATTGAACTATGAAATGAAAAGAACATTGAATATTGAGGTCCTTCAAAATGACGGAAGAAACGGCCTCTCAAAGTCTGCCTACTGAGCCTGCCTCACTTGTCACAGGAGAGGATTCAGTAGACAAAATGCTTACTCTAAGTCTGCGTACGGAGTCTCCCTCACTTGACTCAGCAGAGGATTCAGGAAACAAAGATAGTCTGACTGATGAGACGAAAGAAATGCGTAAACTTCGGAAAAGTAAAGTGGGTCAACTCACTCGGTACATGAATATAATCAGAGACCAGATGAAAGATGCCACGAATGTTCATTGGGTTAAAGCAAATGCTTCCACCTATAATCGTACTTTGCAAAAGTTTAAAGATGCTCACACACAATATCAGCAAATGTTGAACGAAGAAGAGCGTGAAAATGATACCAAAACATGATACCAACCCAAATGTAAAATTACTTGTGAATTTCTTGATTCTCTTTCTAAGAAGATGGACAGCCTTAATCCAAAAGTACCTGGCGCTGATCAAAAAGTGGCAGCCTCAGTCACAAGTCTTAAGTCAAAAGGGAGCTCAAAAGTGAGCAACATAAGTGAAAGAGTACAGGCTGAGGCTGAAAGGGCAGCATTGATGGCAAAAGCAGCAACGCTTAAGGAAAAGCATGAATTGGAATTGGAAGAGGAGAAGTTGAATCTTCAGAAGGAACAAATAAAGAGGAAAAAGGAAATGTTGGATATTCAGGGAGAACTGACAGCAACATCAGCCAAAATGTCAGTTCTGGAAAATGCAGATACAAGCATGGATGGCATGAATGAGTACTTAAAGGAAATGATGGATAAAAATGGAACCGAAACTGAATTAAAAGATTTTGCTTTACCAACTGCAGCACCAATTATAACACAGACTGTGTAACGGGTTGTTATGTGGCAGAAGAAAGAAGTAACTGATCAAAGAGTAATCCAAATCCATGTGGATCGATTGTGCGGTGATCTGTTGCTAATGACTTAAATCAAAGTTGATCTATTGTGCTGTTATCTGCTAGTAATGCCTCGAGGCTCCGGTAGAGGGAACCGCGCTCTGCCTCCTCAGATGAGTGAATGCAAGAGCTGCGTGTGAGTCTCCTCATTCCTCTCTCACCACTATATCCCTGTTTAAGGGTACGACATTTGGAGGCACCGCTGGGATGCTTGGTTGGAGGACCATCCCTGCGCTGTAGTGGACACCTCTCGTCGAACATCCCTCTAAATTACCCAGGCATCAGAGAAAGGAGTCCAGAAAAGCGGTCAAGGCGGCGGTCTTCAGAGAACCTGGCGACTTGTATCCTGAAGTGAGCAAAAGTGACCACTAGGGAGCAGGAAAGGGCCATACAGTCAACTCAACCCCCTGTTTTACTGCTGTTGACAATTCTCTGATAAAATAGAGTCTGAATTGGAGAAACTGCAGTTGGAAGTTAAAGGAGAACTGTACAAACTGACTGTAGAACAACTGATTAATGTATGCAATATGCTTCAGATATCAGGACTGGGAAAAGGAGATGTGACTGGTAAAACTCGAAGCAAATTAATTGCACATGTAATAAATCATCTTGAGCGGGAAGAACTGGCCGACTTGGAGGATGAGGGCATGTCAGATCTCCTTCATGTTCAAGACATCATAGACAAAGTTCAAGTGGTGACCAACCTGGATGAATATGAAAACACTGATCAAACTGATGAACAAGATAACATGCAGAAAGAGGTGGAGGCACATAGATTGTAACTACAGGAGAAAGAAAATGCCTTGCATGGACTTGTAAGCACAAACACAAACCCCCTTCTAAAGTCCAGCACCCCTGTAAAAGGTATGCCCACATCCTCCCCAAATTGCAACATGTGGCGCAAAGATTTTAGGATATCAGGCCAGATAGATGAGCCAGGTCAAAAAGATAAGCTAACCTTTTCTAGCCTGGCCAGACAAATTGAAAGTGGGCTTAGCAAAAACTACCCAGAGTCAGAGATCATCGATGCAGTTATTCGCGCCATCACACCAGGCCTGCAGCTAAGGAGTTACCTTGAGGGGAAGGGAAAACTGACACTGCCTGCCCTTCGCAGGATCCTTAGATGTCATTACCAGGAGAAGGGTGCCACAGAGTTATATAAACAACTCACCTCTGAAGTACAGAGCAGTAAAGAAACCCCCCAAAGTTTCCTGATAAGAGCGATGGACTTGAGACAGAAAATCCTATGTGCCTCTCAGGAAGCTGATTCAAATTTGAAATATGACCCAGCTCTAGTTCAGAGTCTATTCATGCACACTGTCCTAACTGGCCTACAGAGTGACAATATCAAAAGTGACCTACAGCCTTACCTCCTACAAACTAGTACTTCAGATGAACTGCTACTTGAGAGACTGAACAAAAATAAACATGCTGCTCCATCTCGAGTAACAAATGTACAAATGGTCCATTCAAGTCAAGTTCCAGTGGAAAAGAAAATCATGACCCAGCAAAGCCCAGCCACGCTGGCTCCTGATCTGCTGTTGAGATTAAAGAAATGCGCTCTGATATGGTGTTGTTGAAAGACCTGAGAGCTGAAGTGGCACAAATCAGAGAAACCATCCAAAAGTCCACACCTGCACCCCCACAGTATCCCCAACCAAGCAGAGAACTAGAAAATGTGTCTGCCCCTTACCCAGTGTTCTCAACCCCACAGCCCTCACCTTATAAGACTGGATCACATGCTATGCCATTCTATCACCAGCAGTCATCAGCAGTGCAAGAATACCAGCAAGCTTTTGGTCCTGGACGGATGAGAGGAAGAGCTCAGTTCCAACAAGGGTTTGCACCACAGCGGTATTACCCAGTGGCACGGCCCCATCCGAGATGTTTCACTTGTACTCAAGCTGAGGAGTACTGTCAACACTGCTTCAGGTGCGGAAGCAGTGAACATTTCAGAGCAGGCTGTAGAGCACAGAGACCAGCGGAACCTGCAAGGAAGAACCCTTTAAAGAGGGGTTGCTCCAAATGGGCATGTAGCAACCAGCAGTATGAATAAGTCCCAATTTTGTGCAGGCTGTGAAGAAGAGAAAATAAGAGAGACCCTGAAATGTTGTTCAGTTTGCAAAAACACACTGTACTGCTCAAAAGAATGTCAGGAGGCTCATTGGCCTTCACACAAAAGACACTGTAAGCCATACGCATGTTCAGCTGTTAGAAAACAGGCGACAAAGTCATATCAAAAAGCTAAGTGTCAAGAAAATAGTGCCCCAGAAAAAACACCTACAGTAAGGGAGTTAGTAGGGAAAGGTGCATCATTAGGTGTTACCTAAACAAACAAAAGGTCCAGGTGCTTTGGGATACAGGCTCTCGAGTTTGTGCTATAGATGAGGTATGGAAAGCAAGCTACTTACCTGATGTGCCATTAAGAGATGTTGCAGAGTTCATTGATCCACTTGATTCTTTACGAATTAAGCGGCCAATGGGACAGAAATGCCATATGTGGGGTGGCTTGAAGCACACTTTAAGCTTGCTGCTAATGATAGTGAGTTGATGATTCCCATACTAGTGCTAAAAGGAAGCCAGCAACAGTGCCCAATTATAGGGTTTAATGTTATTGGGTCTCATTCATGAAACGTGAGTAAATCTGTGAGTAGAGTTGCACATAAAAGCTCACGCTACTAAAACTCTACTCAGGATTCATGAACGGCGCGGGAAACTCAGATTTGATCATAAACATGTGTGTAAGATGATGAATGCCAACCCATCGTAAATTGACAGCGCGCCCCTGGTGATCATCAATTAGCATAGATCTCCGCCCATGAATAGCAAATGACCACCATATAAGGGCATAGGTGCATCGGCTCGGCCTGCGACCATGGCGCAAGGAAAGAAAGAGAGAGAGAGAAAAAAAAACTTCTCTGAGGAGGAGATAGAGGTCATTCTGGGAGAAGTGGAGGTCAGAAAACAAATTTTATTTTCCTCAGTCAGCTCTGGTGTCAAAGGGACAGGAAAAACAAAGGCTTGGAAGGAGGTAGTTGATGCTGTTAACTCTGTCTCCTCTGTTGAGAGGACCCTCCAGGAGGTCAAAAGAAAGTGGTTTGACATCAAAATAGATGCCAAAAAACGAATCAAAATAAATAAAACAAGCACTTCGGCCACGGGAGGAGGAGGACCGTCCCAGCCAACACTGAGCCAAACAGACCAACGTATTGCGGGCATCATTGGGGAGACTGCATTATCAGGCATAATCCTTGAAGGAGATAGTGACATGCCTCCTTTGGAGCTGAGCCAGTCACCATCAAATTCAGAAGGTAAGGTCACACGTGTCATTCGTTCACAATACATTCTGAAAACCATCTATAGCTCAGTGCTTTGTCAGGTGCTCTCTAAATTGAATGAATAGGCAACCAGAAATTCTATTTTGTGCTAATGATAAACTTTAAATAAATCAGTGATGTCTGTCGGAATGTATAGCTACTTAACACTTTTAACAAATAAAGACAACATTTAAGTCTGACGAAAAGCACACAGCTCGAAATACAACACGGTATAATAAATTATTTATTTTTGCAAGAAGTCAGTGTTGCGAGTCCTTCATCCTTTTTTCATGACAATACATTTGACTAAGCCTGCCCTTTCCTTATGAGATGTGCGTGTCTTTTATTCGATTTTATTCGATTCGAAGACAACCTACAGCATTTAGGTCATTTAAATTTAATAAAAAATAAATAAATTGCTGCTCCTCCTGCTCCTGCTCCTTCTGCTCCTGCTCCTTCACCCAGACGCCGAGGCCGGAGAGGTGACCCAATCCTAACCGAGGAGGTTCTGAGGAATCAAGTGGCAATTGTTAGGGCAGTTGAAGAAATAAACACTACCCTGCAAGACATCAACACCAGCCTTAAGGCAATCTGCCAGGCACTTTTGCCCCCCAAAAAATAAAATTTACTTTTTTTCAGTGTCCCCCCTGTGTGATGTTTGGGTATTCTGGGTAAAAACATTTGGAGCTGTGGAAAATAACGCAATGCAATAACAAAGGCAGTATTAAAATGAATTGATGAACTAAAATAAGCGGGATGTTGGATAGATAAACGAATATATACGTTTTTGCAACAAAATAAAATGTTCAGAGTAGCTTTTTTAATGTTAATGGTAGCTTGTGCAGTACTTGTGCAAGCAACATTTACCTTAAAATCGCTCTATAAGTCGCTGGCGTACCAGAACAGCAGCTGCATTCCTGATCTCACAAGCTGGTTCTGGAGGCAGCCGCTCAGGTGGATGTGGGACATCAGGTATGGGAAGTCCCCTCTTAATTGAAATGTTGTGCAGGACACAGCAGGCCATTATGATTTTGCACACCTTTTCGGGTGCATAGAGGGGGGTGCCACCTCTGTGAGACCCACTGAACGCATTGTATAGGATAGTGTGCAGGACAAGAAACAACATACAGGCAAAGAAAAACTAGTGAGGACAGTAAGAATGGCCTTCCCCCACCTCAGGAAAAATAAAGCCAAAACTTTTATTAAAGCAGTGAGTGTAGGACAAGCATGTGAGCATAATGTGAGGACAGAAAATGTGAGAATCAGTGTGCCCAAATGTAGCTCCATGCAGATTGAGTGTCGAGTGCAAGCCTTGCCTTTCAGAGAGGATAAGACCCTGATTTTTGAGCCTCATGAGAACCCACATTGGCCTGAAGGACTAGAGTTTTGTGATACTCTTGTGTCAGTAAAGGCAGACACGGCCCCAACGATCACCATCAGCATGCAGAACCCTACAAGACATGACATCACGCTGGGTGGAAGGACCATAATTGGAACTGTGCAGTCTGTCGGGTCAGTGTATCCTGCAAGTACATTTAATACAGACCACACACCATCTGCATCTATCCACCATATTCAGGCGCAGAGCTCCAGTGAAAGCACCCCGGCTAATGACCAATGGGATCCTCCTGTTGACTTGAATCACCTGAATGAGCAGCAGAGACAAATGGTCAGTCAGATGCTAAGGGAGGAGTCAGAGTCATTCTCCAGGTCTGATGATGATATAGGTTGTGTGGAAAACCTGCAAATGAACATTTCACTAAAAGATCACGAACCAGTGTCAAGGACATACCTATCCGTTCCAAAACCCTTATACAAGGAAATGAAAGACTACTTACAGGACTTGATAGCACAAGGGTGAGTTGAAAAGTCTGCATCTCCTACTCTTCCCCTGTCGTCTGTCTAAGAGAAAAAAAGATGGTACTCTGCGTTTATGTATTGACTACAGGGAACTCAACAGGAAAACGCACCCAGATCGCCACCCCATCCCCAGAGTACAGGACATTATGGACAACCTGGGGGGGGGGGAACACACTTTTCACGCTACTAGATCAGGGTAAGGCATACCACCAGGGGTTCATGGCCAAGGACAGTAGGCATTTAACAGCATTTGTGACCCCTTGGGGTCTGTATGAGTGGGTCCGAATCCCATTTGGCCTCATGAACGCACCAGCTGCGTTCCAGCGCTGCATGGAGGAGTGTTTGGACAGTTTAAGGGAAGAAATATGTGTGCCTTATCTTGATGATGTGCTTGTGTACAGCAGAACAGTTGAAGATCATGTCAATGATATCAGGAGAGTGCTACGACGACTGAGGGAGCATGGAAAAAAACTGAAACTCTGAAAATGTTAACTGTTTAAAGTGGAAATACGGTACCTTGGGAGGATTGCGTCAGCTGCTGGAAGCAGGATGGACCCAGCTGATCCTGCTGCAGTCACCGCCCTTAAAAACAAACAGCCAGGTACTGTCGGTGAGCTAAGAGCTGTCTTAGAACTGTTGAGCTATTACAGACAGTATATCAAGGATTTTTCACGTATTGCCAGCCCCTTGCATGATCTGCTTAAAGCACCTGTACAGATTGAAACCCCACAAAACACAAACAGGAAGTGGCAAACAAAACGAAACACCAGAGGACTTCCATCTAGTACACCCATAGAGTGGAGGGATGTGCATCAGTCAACCCTGGAACAGTTGATAGATTGTCTCATTCAGCCTCCTGGGGTCTGTTTCACAAAGCAGGTTTAGTGAAAACTCTGAGTCTGTTAACCCTGAAATGAGGGAAACTCTGAGTTTTCCGTTTCACAAAGGGAGGTAACTCAAACCAGAGAAAGAGAGGTAACTCTAGCCTGTTTCAGAGAGAGAGGTAACTTAAGCTTTCGGTCAGTTACCATGGTAATATACTCTATGAACCTAACCTGGTCGGGACCAGGTTTTTCTCAACAAACCTCGAGTTTCTCTCTGTCTCCGCCCTCTTTCAGCCACACACGGTATTTGATTTCCTCATTTATTCAGTCAGCAGGCGAGTTTAGGTGTAGTATAATTCTGCCGTCTGTTTTTTGAGAAAATCATTGCAAAAATCAATCAGTAGGCCTACATTAGAAGTTATATTAGGTGGTGACTATTTTCACTACCATGGCATGTCATTTTGATAATGAACCCGTGAATGAAGGTGCAGCATCACTGCGCAGAGAATTAAATATTCGTCGGGAGATGATTATCAGACCGTGCACAGATGCTCTTGTATTTCCAGACAATTATCTTTTTGAGCGGTACCGTTTCACGTCACAGTCCATCATTTACATACACAACCTAATCCGTCCTTACATTTCGTACATTACCAACCGAAGTCATGCTCTCACATCCCAGCAGATATTGTGTGTTGCACTGCGTTTTTTTTTTTTTTGCAAATGGGAGTTTTTGATACAACGTCGGAGATGCAGAGCACTTGAGCAAGGCAACTGTATGCAGAGCGGTCAGAAAAGTGTGCCTCGCCCTGAAACGGCTTCTACCCATCTTTATTATTTTCAGCTCCTCTGCCTCCGGTGCTGGGCCACCACCCGTTTTACGGGCATCTGCATTCTTTCTGTTGGCTGAGTAGAAGTCTGTGTTAGTTTAAGGCTTAGTTATTTAACAGAATATGATATAGATGAGAAGACATTTATGTGTGTGAAAACAGCATTATGTTGGGGATAAAACAACTATACAGTCAAACAGCCACTTAATGTTTACTTTACAATGTAAAACATGATCAAAATGAGGAATCCCCCATGAGATTATGCTGATGTCTAATGCTTTTATGTTTCATCTTAAATTGCTGCCAAGTGCGCTTCTCCCCCGCGAGATTGCACCTAAATGAAATAAATTAATAGGCTACCACTCAAGCAGTTTCCCCCTGTAATATTATTGTGATTGCAAAGGACTACATTTAAACTAACGCATTGACCCGAGCAGCAATGTTCTCCCACACCGTCTCCCTCTCTTTTGCTGCTGCAGCGGTGTTACACTTCCTTCTAAAAACGTGCGCAAACTCACCGAATGAGCGCATTAATATTTCCAATTCCAGTGGGGTGAAAAACGTAGCCGCCCTCTTCCCCGTTGCCATGGTGACTCGTCGAATCGGGGCTCCATTGACGCTGTCTTGCTATACTTCTGGTGCATGCGCTCTGGTGCACGTAGTTTCCAGGTGAAACTACTCCGAGTTGATCAAACTAACCCAAATCAGCTGTTCTGGAACGGAAAACTCAGAGTTTCCTATCTCAGAGTAGATCAACTCAGATTTCAGGGTTAGACTCAGAGTTTGTTGAACCTGCTTTGGGAAGCCTAGAACAGAGGTCCGTTTCACAGAGTTTTCACAGCCTTTTGTTCTCCACATCGATGCTTCTAACCAGGGACTGGGAGCTGTCTTGTATCAAAAGCAGAATGGAAGGCTCCGTGTGATTGCATATGGCTCTCGTACCCTAACTGCAGCAGAGAAAAACTATCATCTTCATTCGGGCAAGTTCTTAGGCCTAAAATGGGCAATCACAGCGAAATTTCAAGATTACCCTTATTATGCCCCATTCTTTACCGTGTACAGTGACAATAACCCACTTACCTATATACTATCCACTGCCAAACTGAATGCCACAGGGTGCCGATGGGTGGCAGAACTCGCAGATTTCCATTTCACAATCAAATACCGACCTGGCAAGGAACATTTTTTTTATTTTTTTTTTTTGTTTCTTTTTGTTTGTGTTGTGTTAAGACCATGTGCAGCATAAAGGTAAGTAGACATAAATACACTGTTGTCAAGAAATGGCTTTGGTGCAACTCAATATGGAAATGATGAACATAAAATAACCTATACTCTGTGTTTCAGATATCTTAGAGGCTCCACGGCACCTATGTCCTCTGTTTGCCTGTGCGGCAGCGAATCCTGTCGTCCGTCCTGGTCCCCCATCCATGGCACACCGGTCTGATCACCTGTAAAGTAGAGCTTTCTGAAAATTGGTTATTCTTATTGCTCCTGGGGTGCCAGTGGGTTGGTTGCTGATCTTTTTTGTGGCTATGGTTGGTGGGATGGGATGTCAAATTAGATTTTGCAGACAGCTTTTTTG
>OZ023178.1:0-147500 GCA_963678695.2 Diplodus puntazzo
ACACCGTCATTAATTTCCTTTATCCGTGAATTTCCTCTTGTCCGTGGTGCTCCTTGACCTTTCTCTATCAAATTTGTTGCTGTCATTTAGATCGTTTTTTTCCGTTTGCAACCCTTTCAAAATAAAATATATCGCACAAAGTCTTTCAAAATAAAATACATCGGTTTAACCGGAACTGTCAAAATAAAGTACCTAAAATAATACATAGTATAAAAAACAACATGCATTATGTCGATGTCCTTTACATCAACAAATCTTACCAATGCCTCTGACCAAAAGCTGACTTCATTTTTATATCGGAGGAAATTTGCTCATTGACGATCAGATTTTGCTGCCACATATCATACGTTACACAAGCTACCATGCGAGAACAGGCATGTTTGTGTTCTTTGATCTTTCTGGATAGTCCTTGCCGGTCATTAATTCCAGTTGTCCAGGCCAAATTATGACACACTCATTTCCTCTCACCAAAAAGCCAACAGGGCTCACAATAGAAACGATCCATTTTTGGGGAGTAACAACAATTTGCGTGGTATCTTTGTACCTTTCTTTGATATCCCGTTGTAATACTCATTGAAAAAACACCTCCCTTTTGTATCTCTAGGATACGGACCTTCAAATCTGCATGGTCCCTGCCTCAAAATAAGCTTCTTCACATATGTGTCTGTAATATCTACAGGGAAATTAGTCACTGGTCAGACATTCCAGTTTTAAGAGCTGATTCTGGGCTAATTTGAAATAAAGAGCTATCTGAGGCTCTCATTGCTGCTCTCCAAAGATGGTTTTTGCAATCAGGCTGCCCTGTTTCATCCCCGTCAACCTCGCTGTTGCTTTCTACATCTTCCTGGCCGGCTGTGTGTGGCTGTGTTTATAACAGTTCAGAAAAAAAGTTGTTAACTAACATGCCAGTGAATATTTTTATTATAGCTTGTATTTTTATTTATGAAACCCATCCTGTATTTAACTCACTCTTGTGTGGCAGGCAGTATGTCTGTATGCTATAGCCGTTTTGTACCTAATCTTAAAGACAAATTATCCGTAGGTAAGGCTATATGAAAGCCACAACGTTATATTATTCTGATTCTGAAAAAAAAACTCAGCATAACTAACTAACTTAACACAATTAGGCTGTATCTTTCTAACACTGTCAGTAACTTTAGCTGTCTAGTAAACACTGTCGGCTATATGAGACTACTCACCTGTCATACTGCATCCTTCACTTCTGACAGGATTTACCATCTTCTTTGAAACGTTGTTACTGATATGGAAATCTGTATATTTACTGTATTTACTGTTTCTGCAAATACAAAGTATTGTTTGTGCAATGTTGAGCAATTTCAATGCACTACCTCTTTATTTGGATTCATAAAAACTATCTGTAATTTTAAAAAAACGACTTTAAAGAACTATAAATGAATGCTTTTAATGTTTTTGACTTATATGTAGTCGCCTTTGTAATCATTGGTAAAGCAAAAGTATCCGTACATATTCAAAGATATTTGAATGTAAAGTTTCAGTTTATATCTCTGTTGATCTTCATTTGTAGAGCCAAGATCATTTCATTTATTGAACCCTCCTGGATGTAACTTTTCCCTGTAGCCGTTACATTTGGTATTGCTATGTAAGTTGACAAGAAAATAACAAGATGTGGCAATTTTCTTGCTTCTCTAGTAATTTTCCCATTGAACGGGTCACCTCAGTAATCATCAGAACAGTTGCCCCCCTTGAGAAATGTGTCAGGAGCCACCACTGTTCAGTGATTAAATAAATGTATGTCTCACAGAAATCTTTTGAATTTGAGGTTCAATATTTTCTGATCAGAAATCTGACACAGAGGGTCTATTGTTATCAGGGCCATAACTACCATTGAGGACACTGACGTTATGTCCTTGGTATTTTTTCTCAGTGGAAAAAAAAAGAAGGTGGTAACTGCCGCCAAATAACTTTACTTTGTATCGAAACCACTTGCTCCTCTGTCTGATCATCACCACAGGTTACAGAGTGGATTATCCTGTCGTAAATATACCATCTTTGGTCATTGCACTGGGTTGTGGGTAAAAAAAGAAAACACTCTTGTTACACCATTCCTGTTCAGCTCCCGGACCGTGGTTGGGAAGCGCAGGGGAGATGTTTCCTCCAGGGCCGAAGTTTATTATTACCTTCGAGGTGAACCCCTTTCTAATGCCAGGGAGCTTTGCTGTCTTTTGAGGTGCCATCACGTTTATTCACAGCTAACTGCAGCATATACTGTACATTTTATTCCTGTCGTTATTGCCGCTAGTCCTTTCTCTCTCATTCATTTACTGTCTGCCGTACACACACGCTCCCTCACTGTCGCTCACCCACGCACACCTCACACACACCTCACGCACTGCCCTATTCATAAAAGAGCTACACCACTCTAACAACACTCTGTTAAAATAACTTCTGGACAAGCTGTACTTCAGCGGTAAGGATTTGTAGTCCGAACCATTCTCTACTTCCCAAGATAGACATCGCAAAATTGGTAACTGGAATAAACTGGCCAGGTTGCTTGTATTTTAATAAACCATACTTTTTCAAACTTTAAAACAGGGTGTCGTTGATGTAAATACAAAGCATGCCGACAAGCTCACGTGAGTGATACGAAGCACCAATTATTACATGTAACGATTTTACATGTAAAATAACATAAACTTGTAAAATAACATAACTTTTAATTTAACTGAGACTTCACGCCTAGTAGTGCCATCCAAGTTAGTAATCAACCATCACAAGTGATAACATAACTAGCTAATGTTAACTGTCTACAAATGGTCGTTTCAGAGGTAGTGATACTACTGTCTTGACAAGAGCCCGTCTTTAGGTGGCCATTGAAAGCAGAGGGATCATGTAGACTAATGTTCGCTAGCTAATTCATAATCCATGCTTGCTCATTTTTTGCAGTTATGCTGTTCTTTGACTTTGATCTAGTAGTGCTACTGCTACTACTTCAGTGATTTCTGTACCTACTAGATGTTTTAATAGCCTATACTAATTATAGGCTATTAAACATACTTTCAAACATAGTTTTAGACATACTTGTCAAGACTTAGGCAAGCAAGAACAGTTTTTTCTGGACCGCTAAAGCTAGTTTTTATAATGTTAATCCTAACACAGGCCAGGCCAGTAATACAATGTTACCCAGCACTGTTAAAGTTACTTTATCAGCTCAGCTGAGTTGTTGTGTGTTTACTTTCTTCAGACATAATGAGGAGAGCACTAGAAACCCTGCTCCCCTTTGGGAAGAAGATAGTAAGGCAAGAAGAGGACGAGAGGGGGAGAGAAGGAAAGAAAGGTGAATGAGAAGACCAGGTGCTGCCCCAGGATAGGATTATCAATGTCCCATACACACTGATGTTAAACAAACAATACTGTCCTCTGATCTAATTCAATCATAATCATAATTATTCAATCTTAATGTAACTTAACAACATATCTAGTAGTATCTAATAGTGAAATTGTATGACTTACATTTTGCTTGTGTTCATGTACTGTTTGTGTTTGACTTTGCATTATTTGGTATTTGAGTTATACAAGTGTGTCTAAAAGTTGAAATTATGTGTATATTATTTTTCTTAATTCCTTCTTGGCAGGGGGGAAAAGTGGAATCTTGTCTTGCATTATGCCCTGTTACATCTAGGCTAGATAATATTTGAAACTTTGCTTATGTTAGGACATTTATGTTAATTGGAATCAGTGTACTGTCAATAATAAACAATCACACAATTTCAGTTAGTCTACATGCATGGTGACTGGCTGCCCCCATCTACTGGCTCTGACTGCCTCGATATCTCCACATCTGTACTGTACTCTGCTGTCCCTGCCCTCTCGAAGGTTGGTCAACATACACTCACACAGTGTCAGTTACAAATACACATTTCCTTATGGACCCGCCCGCTGAAACTTTGCTTATGTTCGGACCTCCACAATTATGACCTCAGTATTTCTAAAATCCTGGTTACAGCCCTGATTGTTATTATTATTATCATAACAGCAATGACGTGGTGGAGATAAGATTTAATATTAATGTTTTGATAATCCTCTTTAATTAGTGTGAAGTGTGAAGTAGTTTAGATGAGCGGTTCATCAAGCAGCAAAACCAGAGGCCAAGAAACCAGACAGGCACATTTTGAACAGGGACTTAATTAGCCTGAAGAAAGAGGTGTAACTTTAGTGTTAGTGCCAAAACCCTCCTAGTCACTGAACTTCATCTCTTCTTCTTATCTTCCTCTCTTCCCTTGTATCTATTGGCTTAGTGCCATGCTGCCTTTCTCTTGAACTGTACTGAAGGTGGAACTGTACTGTTCTGGAGGTGGAGTAAACGAAGCAGACCTCCTGACACTGAACCATCTACAATCCAGATACAGTGTCCAACACTGACTGTCTGTGGCTGCAACAGGACTCATCATACCTGAGAGTGTCCAGTCTCCAGCCTGGATCCTCCAGTCGAGCAGACAGTTGCTTCACTCCTGAGTCTCCTGGATGATTGTAGCTCAGGTCCAGCTCTCTCAAATGGGAGGGGTTGGAGTCCAGAGCTGAGACCAGAGAAGTACAGCCTTCCTCTGTGATCAGACAGCCTGACAGCCTGCAGACAAAACAAAACAACACACATCAGCTGAGGGTCCTGATGATTCAGTGAACATCTGTGTTTAAGGGTTTAACGTTTATTATATCACTAATTAATTGATCAGCACTAATGCAGAGTATAACTGAAGCTGATGGAAATGCCATTAGTTTTGCAAATATTTGTTCACGAACTGATATATTGTACAGATTAAAATGATGACCTGATGATGGAGCTAGAAGAAAAGTCAGAGGATCACCAAAGTAATTACAATTCATCCTGAGGGGAGCATGAATGGCAAAATCCACACGACAACCCATCCAGTGGTTGTTGAGATATGTAAGTCAGGATTAAAGTACAGGATAGACTGACTGACCCACATTTTAAATATAAATATAGATTGGTGTCATTGGTTTTGTCTTGTCACTGTGATGAGTGAAGGATCTGTTAAGTTGTCAGACTGTGAACACTATCAGAACATCACACTCCTGTCCACACAGATGTCGTCTCACCTCTGTTGAAGGATCAGAGGCAGAATGATACCATCTCTCCATTCTCCTCCTTCCCCCGTGATCCTCTGACATATGATATATATTCTTTTTACCATGTCTGGTCAAGACCAGCTCCAATTGTACATGAGTACTTCTTAGATGAAATAATGAAATAAATAATGAATCCTGACCTGAGAGTTTCAAGGACACAGTGTCGACTCTTCAGTTCAGCAGAAAGTTGCTTCGCTCCTGAATCCTGCAGATTGTTGTTACTCAGGTCCAGCTCTCTCAGATGGGAGGGGTTGGAGTCCAGAGCTGAGGCCAGAGAAGTACAGCCTTCCTCTGTGATCAGACAGCCCGACAGCCTGCAGACACACAAAACAACACACAGCAGCTGAGGTTCCTGATAATTCAGTGCACATCTGTGTTTAAGGGTTTAATGTTTATTATATTCATCATCTTATTTTTCACTAATTAATTAATCAGCATTAATGCAGAGTATAACTGAAGCTGATGGAAATGCCATTAGTTTTGCAAATATTTGTTCATGAACTGACATATTGTACAGATTAAAATGATGAACTGATGATGGAGCTATAAGAAAAGTCAGAGAATCACTAAAGTAATGACAGTTCATCCTGAGGGGAGCATGAATGTCTGAACCAAACCTCATGACAATCCATCCAGTGGTTGTTGAAATTAGTAAATCGGGACCAAAGTGCAAAATAGACTGACAGACCCACATTTTATATAAAATGCATTCATGCTTCCATCAGGAAGAAATGTCATTTTGGTGATCTTCTGACATATGAGATATATTTTTTCATTTCTTTTTTTTACCCTGTCTGGACCTGCTCCAATTGTACAGTTACATGAAATAATGAAATAAAATAATGAATCCTGACCTGAGAGTTTCAAGGACACAGTGTGGATTCTTCAGTTCAGCAGAAAGTCGCATAACTCCTGAATCCTGCAGGTTGTTGTTACTCAGGTCCAGCTCTCTCAGACTAGAGGACTGGGAGCTGAGAACTGAGGACAGAGCTTCACAGCTTCCCTCTGAGAGGTTACAGCTACTTATTCTGAACAGGAAATAATAAATAACACGGTAAAATGTTGAGTTTTACTGAGACAGTATCAGTGTTTCAAACTACCCAACCTATTTTTAGTGTCATTTCCACATCTCCTTATATTGTCTTACACCAGCCATTTCAAAGAGATACTTTGTTAAATAACTACTGTATTCACCAAAAACATATGTATGTGTCAAATACATTTCAAATGAGATCAAATAAATGCAGTGTGAGTTTTGTGTATGTCACACAAACTATGCTGGAATGTGGTCCAATAGTGTCTAAATACTTTTGGAACATAGTCTCTGTAAGTCCTACAAGCAAGTGAGTGTTTTAGCTGTGAATCAGTGAAATGATGAACTCAATCAGGATGTGTGTCTAAGTGTAACGCTGTCCATCGCACTGAAATGGATCATAGATCGACTGAAACACAGATGGAACATGTCACTTCACATGGATTCTTGTCCTGCTGCTTTTTGTGGTTGTGAATAAAACATTGGGCCTAAATTCCATTTCTCCCACCATTGTAGCAGTCCACAGGAAGGACCCACTGGAGTAGAGCTGTCTCTGTGTTCGAGACCTCATGGTTTATAACTCAAGCCCTGAATACCAACGAGTTCCCATGTGGCTCAAAGGTGTACTGCAGATAAAAATCTTGAAATAAAGAATATGAAGGAAAGTCAGCTAATTTGTTTGGCGACCCAAACAAAATCCTCTGACCCAGTCTCTGGGAATGACTGGTTTATATAATCTCTTGACTGATTGAATCGAGAATAAACATCCAGGTATCAAAGTCATATGATATCAAATATAAATGATGTTCTTCATCCTCACTGTTCATGTTAAGTAGGAGATGAATTAATGGGAATTACATAGAAAGAAAACAATTTTGAGAGCAGAATAATTGCTATTGAAAAACTCATATTAGAGAAGTGTGTGGATGCTTATAGAAATATATAAAGGAACAATAATCTGACCTCAAACTTCCAAGATTGCAGTGTGGACTCTCCAGTCCAGGTAACAGTTGCTTCACTCCTGAATCCTGTAGATCGTTGTTACTCAGGTCCAGCTCTCTCAGACTAGAGGACTGGGAGCTGAGAACTGAGGACAGAGCTTCACAGCTTCTCTCTGAGAGGTCACAGCCACTCAGTCTGGATAAAAAATAATGAGCAGAACAAGAAAATAATATTTCGATTTGGGTCAATAACAGCACATTTACTGCATTCTGAAAAAAATTCTCCACACTTACAGAGCTTTCTTGGAGGCTTTGACCACTGGCAGCAGCCTCAGAAGAGCCTCCTCTGATGCACAGTATTTCTTCAGGTCAAACACGTCCAGATCTTTTTCTGATGACAGTAAGATGAAGACCAGAGCTGACCACTGAGCAGGAGACAGTTTATCTGTGGTGAGACTTCCTGAACTCAGGTACCACTGGACCTCCTTCACTAGAGAACGATCATTCAGTTCATTCAGACAATGAAACAGATTGATGCTTCTCTCTGGAGACAGATTCTCACTGATCTTCCTCTTGATGTACTTGACTGTTTTCTGATTGGTCTGTGAGGTACTTCCTGTCTGTGTCTGCAGACCTCGGAGGAGAGTTTGATTGGTCTGTAATGAAAGTCCCAGGAGGAAGCGGAGGAACAAGTCCAGATGTCCATTTGGACTCTGTAAGGCCTGGTCCACAGCACTCTGGAGGTACTGTGTCAATGCAACTTCGTTTTTTCTTGCTACAGACTCCTGGGAGTTGATGAGATGTGTTGGTTTGTTTCTGAATAGTTTAGACCACCAGGGTGTTGACTGCTTTTCTTCTGGGTAGAGACGTGGCTCATCAGATTGATGGTCTGCTGTTTGTTCCTCTACCAGCAGATTGACTCCAGAGTTGTTGAACGTGAGATGGACATGAAGAGCAGCCAGAAACTCCTGAACACTCAGATGGACGAAGCAGAACACCTTGTCCTGGTACAGTCCACTCTCCTCTTTAAAGATCTCTGTGAACACTCCTGAGTACACTGAGGCTGCTGTGATATCAATACCACACTGTGGCAGGTCTGATTCATAGAAGATCAGGTTTCCTTTCTGCAGCTCATCAAAAGCCAGTTTTCCCAGAGACTCAATCATCTTCCTGCTCTCTGGAGTCCAGTGTGGATCTGTCTCAGCTCCTCCATCATACTTGACGTTCTTCCGTTTGGCCTGAACCACCAAGAAGTGGATGTACATCTCAGTCAGGGTCTTGGGCAGCTCTCCTCTCCTTCTGGTCTTCAACACATCCTCCAGAACTGTAGCAGTGATCCAGCAGAAGACTGGGATGTGGCACATGATGTGGAGGCTTCGCGATGTCTTGAAGTGGGAGATGATTCTGCTGGCCTGCTCCCCATCTCTGAATCTCTTCCTGAAGTACTCCTCTTTCTGTGGGTCAGTGAACCCTCTGACCTCTGTCACCATGTCAACACACTCAGGAGGGACCTGATTGGCTGCTGCAGGTCGTGTGGTTATCCAGAGGCGAGCAGAGGGAAGCAGGTTTCCCCTGATGAGGTTTGTCAGCAGCACATCCACTGAGGTGGATTTTGTGGTATCAGCCAGGATTTTAGTGTTGTGGAAGTCCAGAGGAAGTCGACACTCATCCAGACCGTCAAAGATGAACACAATCTGGAACTCTTCAAAGCTGCAGATTTCTTTGGTTTCAGTGAAGAAGTGATGAACAAGTTCCACCAAGCTGAACTTTTCGTTTTTCAGCACATTCAGCTCTCTGAAAGTGAATGGAAATGTGAACTGTATGTCCTGGTTGGCTTTGTCTTCAGCCCAGTCCAGAGTGAACTTCTGTGTTAAGACTGTTTTCCCGATGCCAGCCACTCCCTGTGTCATCACTGTTCTGATTGGTTCATCTCTTCCAGGTGAGGCTTTAAAGATGTCTTCTTGTCTGACTGTTGTTTCTGGTCTGTGTGGTTTCCTGGATGCTGTTTCAATCTGTCTGACCTCGTGTTCATCATTGACCTCTGCAGTCCCTCCCTCTGTGATGTAGAGCTCTGTGTAGATCTGATTCAGAAGGGTTCGTTTTCCTGCTTTAGCGATCCCCTCAAACACACACTGGAACTTCTTCTGAAGGTTAGATTTAAGTTTACGCTGACAAACTCCAGAATGACTTTCTGAATGAACACACAACAAAGATCATCAGGGTTGGCAGTTCATGTGTCTGGATGAGACACTCTTGTATTTATATTTGTTTTATCTGTTATTTGTTTAACAAACTTCTGACAGCAGAGAAGGCTGCTGCCTCTGATTCTACACAAACTCAGAGTATCTGCAGCGTTCATTACAAAAAACAAATTAAGGGTAGATTCTCAAAGGTTGGGATGCTGATAAAAGTGTAAATAAATACGTTATTTAATCATTTGTAAATGAACTATGTTTTATTGATTCTGTCCCGACGAGAAACACGTTGCTGGCATTAAATACAGGATAAGCTGGGACTTACAAAAAGCATTGACCTGACCTCCATGGAGCTGAGCAATACAGCCAAAAATAGTATCAGAATTGAAATTTAAAGGATGTCACCATTCCCCAAATCCACACGTCAATTTTCCATTTAAACATTTATCAGCACTCAGGGCTTTGATAGTGTCAGATTTAGTGCTGTAGATTACAGAGTTTAAGATGTGCACCTGAATGCAACGTGAGTCTCTAGACTATCACCCCCTCAACAACAGCAGCTTTACCTTCAGTCTGAGAGGAGGACGCTCCTCTGTTCTCTGGAGCTCCTCCAGCACCTTCAACATCCACTGACACTGACAGAAAGAGACATTATGTGTTATTATTCAGTTTGACTTCATATTTGTTTTTTTAATTGTGCTGTGTTATGTACTGTAGGTTATATAGTTTATTCTTGGACAGTTGATTAGTTAGAGTGTGATCTCCAACAATTCATCTTCATTTTTAGATAAAATTATTCTGGACTGTGGTTATTAAAAAAGTCTGTGAATAAAATCATGCAAACTATAAAACTATAAAGGCTGAGTTCAACTATAAAGACGAGTGAGTAGATCTGTAGACAGAAACATTTCAACTCCTATTGATAAATCACTGAAATGTGACCAATCAGAAACATCTACTGCACTTTAACATAGAGTTAAGTTTACTGACACACAGTTACTCCTCACAGTCGCTCATTAGTTTGTAAGCATCACTCTGCTAATTATCTAACACAGTTCTTTGGTCTCATTTGATGTCCTGCCTACAACAATGTCTGATTGGCTGTTACTCATGTGCAGTGTAACCAATCACCACCGAAGGCTTGGTGCCACTGCACAGAGGAGCAGCTCTGCAGACTGGAGCAGGGTAGAAGCTCCGGTGAGGCAGCAGGTATTTACAAAGTTAGAAACATCACAATCCTCTACACCCAGTATTCCCACACTGGGGTACACGTACCCACAGGGGGAGACGGAGTGACGTAGAGGGTACGTGAAAACAAAGTGATTTGCAAAATCAAGGTCAAAGAGTACGATTACAATTGAAAATGTGTGGGCGTCTGTACAGACGGCCCAGGGGCCATGATGGGGAAACTCGGAGTGGTCACGTGCTTCCAGGCGGCTGCTCCTGACGCCACAGCAGCATCCACCAGGAAGTTGTTGCTGCCATCTTGAAGGACGTTTGGGAGCTTTGCAGGAGAGCTTGGAGGCTCCGGGGCCGAGCGTTCTGTGGCATCACATCGTCTCTTGATGTGGGAATTGTGATATTGTTTGAATTATTCTCATTGTGTGAAGCACTTTGTGCTACTGTGAGACAGACACAACTAACAATGTCTGTTCCCAACACATACATTAACTTAATGCAACCTGTGAACATTGTGTTTACTGAAGAGATTGTTACAGTAGTTTCACAAACTGTGTTTGAATCTGATTTTGTATTTCAGACTAAACATATAATCACAAGATCTTATAGTAAACTATTCAGAGCCTCTGAGACGGCCTTTTAACAACTGGAGGCGGTCTTAACTTTGGTTGTTGAACATATATTTGTTGGAAAAATCTACATTATGTCATGTTAAATAAAGAAAATGTAAGATATTTAAAGAAGGAAAGACTCCTGATGGACTCCATTCCTGTTGTTACTGCAGTCAAACAGCATCTCCAGCTCACATGCTGGGAGCCCTAAAATTCAGTAATTATTAATGTTCTAGATGATCACAGTGATTATAAGGGGGCCAAGCCCGAGGGGCCGAGGGAAAGCGTATGCAAGCATACGCGTTTCCTAGGACCAACGGTGCTAGGAACCCTATTGTAATTGTAAAGATTTTTAGTTTTATTTTTCTCCGGCTAAAAGTGGTGCTGCACGCTAAACCGTGCGAGGGAGGGCTGTGCAATTTGGAGGGTTGGTCCAGACTCCTGCGAATATCTCACACACAAAAAACTACATATATCCGCATCCAGGGGGTGCTATAACCTAGGAAAACACATTTTTGCCTATAACTCCCAAACCGTATGTCACACATTCAAAAACCTTGTATCTCCACATTCCCTGAACGGAGCTCAATCACATTGCGATTGGCCAAATCGCAAAAACTGGAAAACCTTCTCGGTCAAACTAAATGCTATTGACACCAAATTTGAGTTCCTTGGTTGCCATGACACTGGGAAGGGATGGGCCGAATTTGGCGAACTTTGATCAGTAGGGGGCGCTAAAAATATGGGAAGTTTATATCTCTTGAACGGCTACACCGATTTTTACCAAATTTGGTCGGTATGATGTAGGGCCAATCCTGAGGCCATATCTTGAAGGTGGTCATTACTGGTCGATGTGGCCGTGGCTTAGTACAACAACTCCAAATAGGCACACATTCAGCCTTTTGCACTTCCAGTGCAATTCCCATTACAGCGAATACCACTGCTCAGACGTTGGCCTGTGTCTTCACTTTTGCTCCGAGCCAGTCGTCCTTTGGCCCAACTTCTGTGGGCTCTATTTATCCCGTTTATAACTGCTTGTAGTTCTAGTTCTTGTTGATTTTGTGTCCATGAAGCATCTCATTCTGGTTTACCTGCTCCTGAACAAACAGGTTAACATCACAACATCTCATTGGTTATTTAAGGAATTGATAAAATACCACACAAATAATAAAACCATCCACATGAGTCAGTGACAGAAGAGTCTTAAACCAAAGAGTAACGTAAAGAGAATAAATCAGGGAGCTTCATCATGTCTCTGTCCTCTTAATAAACAACAATGATTGATCACTTCAACCTTTCCTCATAAAAACAAGTTGTGGCCTTTAGTTTCATTCTCTGTTGAATTCAATGAGCTTCTCTACTGAGACTCTGCTCCGTCGCAAGCATTGTGTCACCAGTTTCCACCGGCTGTCTTTTCTCTGGAAATACAGAGATATAAAACTGACTGACCTTCTGCTCCTGAGCTGCTGGCTGACAGGTTTTGCAGCAGGTCCATCCTGGGTATCTCCTCCAGAACCTCCTTGGTCACCTTCACAGCTCCATGAAGTTTAAAGGTTTTCACCATCAGGTTCACTGTTTCCGTCCTTTCTGCATTCTCCAGATCGGCAGTTGTGATGCCTCGATCCTCCAGATAAAATTTGAACTCCTTAAATTCTTCGTTTTTTAATTTTTTCAGAATTTTCAAGAGTTCCACTTTCTTCAGTGTGGCTCCCTGCTAATAAAAGGCAGAATTATCAACCTGACAGAAAACTGTGACAGGAACATATCAGAGCATCAACAGGAGCTCTGATTGGCTGACACAGCAGTAGAGTCTGGCCAGTTAGAGCTCCTGCTGCTGCTGCGTGGGTCGGACTGATAGTAACTGAAGTGATGCTCTGCTTACACGTCCTTCTGTCTCCAGATGTGAACAGCTGACAGTCTGTTCCATTTTCCATCAGCTTCTGTTCCACCAGCTGTTACTTCTTGAAATGAAGCTGTCGTCTCAGGACACCAAACAACACTGAACAAGAAAGATGAAAACATGAAACCACAACTTTAAGATCAACACAAGTAAAAGTGAAGAAAACTAAAGTTCTTAGATGTTAACTAATAAAGTGTCCATTGTTCCACGGAGGAGGACACGAGTCAGTTCTGTACTGAAACATCTTGGATCCAATAACATCGCTGTATTCTGACTATTCAAATTGCGTTGGGCCCAGAAATGATGCAACACACACTTTCCCTCGTGTGAATGCAGGTGTGATCGTTTCAAACTTTGATGGAGGTTTTGCTTCGTCCTCTGATCTCATCAGGAACATCTGGGGCCTCATGTACTAAGACTATATGTCGTAGGCACAAAAAAAATCAGATGTATCATAGTGTGCGTACGCATGGCTCCAAGCACTTTTTCTTTGTTCCTGTCCACGCCCCCATTTAAATATGCAAATTAATTTAAATAGGGCCTGCACCGGGGATTCCCCTCTCTGCACCATCAGATTCACACCATGAGGAAAGGGAAGAAGCGCAACTTCACCGAGTCTGAGCTCAAAACTCTATTAAATGAAGTCGAGACGCAAAGATCTGTATTATTTGGTAGCCTCTCGTCAGGGATAAACACCCAAAAAAAGAAATGTGAGTGGGACAGGGGCGCCACCAGGGATTTTGGGCCCCATGAAAAAAAATCTAGTTGGGCCCTTGTATAGGTTGCCCATGTCTCAAAGGGCCCCCTGTGAGTGCTGGGCCCTTGGAATCGTCCTAACCTTTCCCCCCCTGGCGGTGTCCCTGGAGTGGGAGCGTGTGTGTGAGGCAGTGAACGCTGTGGGGTCGGAGCAGCACACACTCACTGAAGTAAAAAATAAAAAATAAAAAATGGTCCGACGTGAAGGTGAAGCGGAGGATTTCGTCCCACCACCGAAGTGAGACCGAGGAATACAAAATGTGAAATAGGCTGTCTTGGGAATAACGGCGTTAGAATATAACGGCGTTACTAACGGCGTTAATTTTTTCAGTAACGGGTAGTCTAACTAATTACTATTTCCATCGTTACAACGCCATTACCGTTACCGACTATTAAATGTGGCGCGTTACAAACTGAAGCTGCTCATTGAGGCTTTTGTCATCCAACTCAGCTCTCAGTCACCGGAGCGGCACAGCTGTTTTATTTTTCTCCGGTGAGGGAGCAGGGAGGGACGGGACAACCGCATAAGTGATGGTGATTGGCTCTCTAGATAGAGTGAGAGTTTATAAGCCAATTAGAGGCAGTGTTCAGTTTACACACAAGCCACACATGCACACAGCAGCTTCACACACACTAACTAGCAGAGGTGAACTGCAGCAAGGCGAGTCCGGAGAGAAAGTTAACGTTTTCAAAGTGGAAGTACAGACACCACTTTAATCTCCACGTCCGGTGTAAGCAACTCTGACCTAATGAAGCATCTCTCAGCGGCACACGCTTCTACAACACTAGTGGCCACAAACACCGTTGTTAGAGTTCTCAACGGGCCTGAAAATTACAACCCGACCCGACCCGGCCCGCGGGTTTTTAAGCCCGAACCCGACGCAGCCCGACACACCAGCAAGAATTGTCTGCCCGAACCCGGCCCGAACCCGGCCCGAACCCGACCCCCCGCGTGCCTGCATTGTTTTCCTCATACACTTGTTATCATGATCAGACAGACAGCAGACGGAAAGGTGACGCGAGCCAGGAGACAGGTGCTGCGTCATCGTCAGCAGCAGCACTCGCTCCCGCTGCAAAGAAGACACGCTGCGACCAGTAGGAAAATATATTCGGAGAGACAGAAACAGACGATCCGAAAAGCAAGGGTGAATTCGCCTGTGGCAAGTTTACTTTTAGCCAATTCCATCTTCTCCAGCCAGGCTATAGGCGTGAGTATACGTCGCGCAGCAGCGTCAGTTCTGCGTCTGCTCCTCCATGAAGCAGCAGCCAGACTCACTCTTCACCACACCTGAACAGCGATGATTCACAACAAACAATATATAATTTACAACCTGCAAGAAATGTGTTTTATGAAATGTGTTTCATAAAAAAGGAAGCCCAAGGCCCGACCCGGCCCGGCTCATTTGCGTATTTTTTCGGCCCGAACCCGGCCCAAACCTGCTGGTCCGGTCGGGTTTGTCGGGCCGGCCTGACCCATTGAGAACTCTAACCGTTGTTGACTGTTGATGATGATAACAGGCCAGGTGTGGCTAACGTGAGCTCTGCTAACAAAGAAGGACATGGAGCCGTTCCAGGCAGCTAAAGCTGGATTTTTCTTCTCCAGCTTCACAAAAACTTGTGACACAGACTGAGCTGAATTCAATGATAGGCAGGTATGTTGTTGAGAACATGCTCCCGTTATCAACAGCTGACCCAGACTCTTTCAGAGCCTCATTGGTGAAATACCGGTGAGAGCAGGAGCCGGTCCACCATGCAGAAAGACATTTTCTAAATACATAGATGCCGAGTAGCTAAAATGAATGCCGAGCTCAAAGGGGGGAAGAATTAAAAGTAACCCAATAGTTACTTTTCCTGATAACTAGTTACTTTTATAGTGGAGTAATTCCGTTACTAACTCAATTACTTTTTGGAAGAAGTAACTAGTAACCCAAACTAATTACTTTTTAAAAGTAAGTTTCCCAACACTGGAAATAGGTTTGGTTTCCTTTGTTCATGCACCACTTGATTGAATCACTATTGCTTTTTTTTTTTAAAGAAATATATAATAATAATAATAATAATAATAATAATAATAATAATAATAATAATGATAATAACTAGAACTGCAAGCAGTTATGAACGGGGGCCAAGCCCCCCCCTGCACGACTCGGATCCCGTGCACCGCAGAGCCCATGGAATTTGCCCCCAAAGGATGACGGGCTCGGGGCAAAAGTGGGGACACAGGCCAACGTCTGAGCCGCGGTATTCGCTGTAATGGGAAGTGCACCGGAAGTGCAAAAGGCTGAATGTGTGCTGATTTGGATTTGTTGTAATAAGCCACGCCCACATTGACCAGTCATGACCACCTTCAAGATATGGCCTCAGGATTGGCCCTACATCATTCGACCAAATTTCGTAAAAATCAGTGTAGCTGTTCAAGAGATATGAACTTCCCATATTTTTAGCGCCCCCTAGTGGCCAAAATTCGCCAAATTCGGCTCATCCCTTATCAGTGTCATGGCAACCAAGGATCTCAAATTTGGTGTTAAGAGCATTTAGTTTAACTGAGATATCAAACGGTTTCCATTTTTCTAGCTAGCTAAAGAAATTTGTTTGTTAATAATTTGCGCATTTTTTGACCAAGCAAAATTCTTTTGATAACTTTAGACCAGGTCCAGCTGAAGAGTGTATGTGGCAAGTTTCACGCAGATCGGACAAAATCCCAAGGAGGAGTTCGAAAAAGTAGGTTTTGGATATGTGGCTATTTAGCGAACGAAATGTGCAGCAGAAGTGGGCGTGTCCTATGTCAAAAAACCCAGCTCTATTCAGGGAGCATATGGATATAAGGTTTGCGAATAGGTTATTTAAAATGTGGAAGTTACAGGCAAAAACGTGATTGCATCCATTACAGCGCCACCTAGTGGAGTACATGTGCAATTTTTGTTTTGGAAAAACCGTGTCCTATTCTTTATGTACCATATACATTTCAAAGCTGTCAGCATAATAGTTTAGTTGAAATTAATGTTTGTTGTTTATCTTGTAATAACCCACGCCCACATAGACCAGTTATGACCACCTTCTAGATATGGCGTCAGGATTGGCCCTTCATCATACCGACCAAATTTAGTAAAAATCGGTGTAGCCGTTCAAGAGATGTAAACTTCCCATATTTTTGGCGCCCCCTACTGGTCAAATTTCGCCAAATTCGGCTCATCCTTCCCCGTGTAATGGCAACCAAGGATCTGAAATTTGGTGTTAATAGCATTTAGTTTGACCAAGATATCAAACAGTTTACATTTTTATAGCTAGCTACAGAAATTTGTTCGTGAATAATTAGTGCATTTTTTGACTGAGCAAAATTGTTTTGATAACTTTAGATCAGGTCCAGCTGAAGAGTGTACATGCCAAGTTTCACGCAGATCAGACAAAATCCCAAGGAGGAGTTCGAAAAAGTAGGTTTTCCAGTTTTTGCGATTTTGCGAAAAAACTTTCTAACCGGAAGTGGGCGTGGCCAATCGCAAAGTGATTCAGCTCCATTCAGGGAATCTGGCGATACAAGGTGTTTGAATGTGCAACATACGGTTTGGGAGTTATAGGCAAAAACGTGTTGGCCTAGGTTATAGCGCCCCCTGCAGGTGGATGTATGTAGTATGTATGCCAATGTAGTATGTATGCAGGAGAAATATGAAACAATATGTGTTTTTTAGCTAGCACAAAAGACTGTTTGGTTATAACTAGCAGATTTTTTGGAGTGCCAAAATTCTTTTGATAACTTTTCATCAGACACATAGCCATTCAAGAGATGTAAACTTCCCATATTTTTAGTGACCCCTCGTGGCCAAACTTCACCAAATTTGGCTCATCCCTTCCCAGTGTCATGGCAACCAAGGAACTCAAATTGAATTGTTGAACCAGGCCACCTTGCCACGATGTTGGTTAGCTGCATTTGCGCATCACATATTATTTGAACATTAATTGAATGAAAAGGTTTCCTGTTGACAAAAACAAATTCATCCTGTGATGGCGCTTTTATAGCAACATGTGTGCAGTCAATATTACATTAGGGAAACCGACTCTTGCTGCAAATTGTGCTTTAATGTTGGCCTGTTCAACAGCATTGTATGGGAATTTGATGTACCTGGATGACATTCTTATGATCCCGTCCCACACAGCTGGCATGGCTCAGCTCAGAGTGGACTGGCACACTCCTGATCGGTCGGCCAGTTCCCTCTGGAAGGCTGTGTGGGCACGGACAACAACAGGCTCCTGGCTGTGTTTCGTTCTAGGGCCGGCCGCAGGTCTGCGCACAGCTCCAGCAACACTGGCCTCAGTAACCTAAAACGACTCATGAGCCAGTTGTCGTCATTTGCCAGCAGATCTTCCCGTTCAGCGGCAACGCCATGAAGCTGGCGTGGCGCACCGCACATTTCCACGGTCATTTCACTTTTGATACATCTGAACGTTGGCGTGGAAAATGACGTACGCCACGTTTTTGTGCATGCGCAACATTGATACATGAGGCCCCAGGTCACCAGAAGAGGAAGAAGCACCATGACAGTGAGCAGTCAACATTAGTTCATGTTCCAGCATGCAGCTTCTCTCTCGTCAGTCTATCCTGCTGAGCCGGACACTGCAGCTCCTGATCCGTCTGTCCTGCACTGCAACTTTATTCTTCCACATTTTGGAGGAAAATATTCTACTTTTTACTCAACTACATCTGTTTGATAACTTTAGTTCCATTACAGATTACATGCTGCATTAGAGCCGAGACTGAAAACTGGTTTTCCTGCGTTTCACAGCTGACAAGTCAACAAACCTTCATGTGAACAAACAGGTCGACTTGGCTTGTTGGCACCAGTTCAGTTTTAACTTTGGTTGTTTTCACAGTGACGGTCGACTCAAAGCACACAAGGAAAAACTGATTAACTCACAGTGAACATGAAGAGACTCAGTCTGACAGAAAAGTCACAGATCATAGAAGAGTTAGTGAATGAACTCATGAACATACAGATGTACAAACAGGAAGTAACAGTGTGAAAGATTGAATCACTGCTGTCATCGAGTATAAAATGGAGCTCCATGACAGCAGGGTTTCTTCATCAAAGGTGTGTCCTGTTACCTGTCAGGGTTCTGACCCGTTACAGTCCAGATGAGCTCAAACAGGATGTGTCCCTTCTTCTGCAGACACCGACAGACGCTGCTGGTGTCTGTTGATCCGACTGACAGCCGTCACATCCTCAGAACTTTAGGTCCAAATGGAGACGGGTCAGAACCAGGTGACAGCAGACAAGCAGAGTGAGCTGGAGTCTAACTGGACAAACAGATGTGCATCAGTCCTGCTCTGGTTCAATGATTGTGTCAGTGCAGTGATCATCTCTGATCTATTCACAGTGTTGTGTTACTGTACAACAACATGACAACAGTCTTTATACTGAACGTACCATCACAGTTAAACCTGTTCAGAGACACAACAAACCTGCAGTGACTGTGACAATAAAACAGCAGCTCAGTTTTTATACAGTGAATATGTGACATGATGACCTCATGAAGACACAAGTATTTAGATGTTGCTGTTTAAATCCATCACACCAGAGTCTAAATGATGCTGTCACATATTTATATGACAGCTGTGTGTGAAGTTTGATGGAAAGAATCAGTTTTCATGAGAAAGAACTTTCGTGGAGTTTAAACAAAATGGCGACCTGTTCTCAGTTTGTGTTTGAGTGATAGTTTCAGGAAGTGTTTAAACAAAGAGAGGCTGGAATAGTTTCATGTTCTCTGCCCTCCACATCTGATGACAAGACAACAAACAGGTCGATTTATTATTGATCACATTTCAGTGGACAGAGACAGAAAGAGGCAACACTTCCTGTTGGAGGAGTGTTCACAGCTCTGACAGCTCATTTAGTGACATTTTCATTCTTTCATTACAAAATAAAAGCTTTCATCTGCTCATTGTCCTCTGAATGCTGCTTCCTGCTGTCTGCACATCAACTGCTGATGACCAACTAACTCCACCTCTGCTCTTCCTCCACCGTTCTCCTCTCAACATGGAGGATGATGTTTGTAATGGCGGCTGTTTGAACTCACAGCTGTGAGTTTGTAGAAATGAACAATGGAGCGGCAGATTGTTGCTGTTTCTAGTGTCGCTAAGCTAACGACAGTTTGTGTTAACGAGTCAAACATTTTAAATGTGTTACATTACCTTCAGCTGGAGGTTCACAAGGACACGACTGTCTGCACCACAATGATCAGAGCAACTGACACTAAACTTTTAACAGGAAGTGAAAATCGGGAAGTGAAAGTCAGAGAGTGAGATGATTGTTAAACATGAATCATGTGTCAAATCTGATGACTTGTGTGTTTAATGAGAGTGCAAAGGTCAAATACATGTTCAGTTGTTGTTACTTTGGTTCAACAAAGCAGCTTTAGTGACTTTTACAGACCAATATCACTTTAACTGACTGTTAGTTTCTATGAGGTCACTACACAACAACTCACACACAACTCACAAGTTGTCATGAAGAAACATTCAGGTAACAACTTGTGTTATAAAATCCTTCAGCTGTGCTGCAGATACTTTGTGAGTTTTTAACTAGAACCTCGTCAAACACACAGTAAAGTTACATGTTAGTGTTTGTGACTGTGATTCAGTTCAGGTCCAGTTTGAATGAAGTGAGTTTGACGACGAGTTAACAAGCAGATTAAACTGATCTCAGTTCAGTCAGACACAAACTTCAGCTCAGACGGTTGGATTTTTCTGTTTAGAATGAAAATAGGAGTCAAAATATTTCCTTTCTTGACATTTAGTGAGTTTATGTTGTTGACTTATTAGACTCAGTAGTGAACTGGCTGCTTTTACATCTGCAGCTGCAGCTGCAGGCTGTCAGACTGTCACCTCTGAGCTACAGAGGGGTGGACTGGGACAAAAATTCAGCTCTGGCATTTTCTCTCCAGACCAGCCCACTACATTATCAGCGAACACCACGTAGAAGTCCACAAATCTCACAGCGTCTTCTCTCACACGTACTACAAAGGAGAGTCATATTCCTTGATAGCAGTTAACAAATAAAGCACGTAGCTGTGAACTCAAGGACGAAAACTGACAGCTATAGCAATCAACCAATCAATCTTTATTCATTATAGTGTCAAATCACAACAGAAGTTATGTCATGACAAGAGGTGGGACGAGACTAACGGGAAGAACCCAAAACCAGACTCGGGGTGGGCGCTACCTCTACCAGTTGGGTGGAGGAGGGAGAAAGAGCGAGAGAGACAAAGAGACAGAGAAGGGAGAGAAGGACAAACAGGGACAATAACAACAACATATCCTGGCAGATAATCTAAATAGAGACATATTACAGACAGTAGCAGCATTAGAGCTGGAACTCATTCATATTAACGGTGACTCAGTCATTATGAAACCATAAATAGAGAACTGAAAAAAAAAAAGATCTATAGCGGTGTGAAAAAGTCGAAGAATTACAGGTCTGAACAGATTTGCATTCTCATATACGTGTATGTGTCTCTCACCACATCTGTGACCTGCAAGAAACAGCAAACAGAACTTGTACTCAGTATCTGTGTGCTGACAAGTATATGTAGCCAAGTCGCCTCTTTGTGACGTGGTGCCACCAGGTGAACAAATGTATCTGTCATGAAGGACGACTTCAAAGTCTCCAAAGAGGCCTCAGGCCGACCTCCATAACTGTTAACTGAACTTAAAAGATATGCAGATGTTGGAAAATTAAAATCACCAATATAAAAATCTTCAACAAGGAAATAATCAGAATCTTTTTCCAATATGAGACAAAACAAGCTGCATAATAAACTCACAAAGTCAAGACGAAGGTCTGAGATATGATGGACGACTCAGCACCACAGAAGAACTTCTAGCAGGTCAGGAAGTCTCTAATCATCACAAAGTCAGTATGATTTCAGAAAACATAAAACATGATAAACTCACCATCCTACAGGAGACTCATCAGCCAAACTTTGGTGCAGTGAAGGCAGAGAGTGGAGCAGAGAGAGAGCAAGTCCTGGAACATGGACGGAGGGGGAACAACCAGCTGGACTCGCCCTGAACCGGTCTGGGCTGGACGTAGGGAAAGCATTTATCATTGGATGGTAAAATAACTCAAAACCACAGAATAATGTACAAGAAATTCTCACAAAAAATATGAATACCACATTCATATATTTCTTTTTTGCTCCACAACATTAACAGTGCATTGAGTTTTCACAAAGTAGTGAAACATCATTTGAAAATATAGATAAAAGCTATAATGAAGCCTTGTATAATGCTCAGGGTCCAATATGACCCGATGTTGTTTTAAACAGTTTTTCTCAGTGGCGTTGGAGCATTTCTCACATCATTACTCACATTTGCACAACAGTTGGTGCATTTCTCATAACAATTAGTACAAACTGCAAAACCTTGTTGATAACCTGCAAAAGCACGTCACATGCTCCAAATAGAGGTCGTTCCTCAAAACCAAGTGTTCATATCAATGAAAGTGTGTGTGTCTCAAAAAAAAGGCCTGACAGCATCATTTATGAACAAGATAGTCAAACAGCTTTGTCGTGTTTTCATTAGGACACTTTACTCGTGTTTTTCAGATCTTTGTGACCTGAAAATGCTCGAGACAACACGAGACACAGCCATTTGAAAAATACAGTAAAGTAACACATTTACACACAAATTAAAGCTACACACAAATTATACCTATTAAATAGTTATCGCCTCGGTAAACAATAAAGTAATTGAAAGATTACAATAAATTCAATGGTAAATATTGGACATTACACGTATTATTTCCTATAGGTTTATTTGTATTTTGTGCTAAAATTCAAAGTATCTCAGCTTGATTCTGCATCATCAGTCCACGTCAATGTTCACTGTTGCTATGGCAACAAGAGACCGCTGGCGTTAGCATCTGCTAGCTAGCTTAGCTAAATCATCTGAACAATAAAAACTCATAATATCACAGTTCGGCATATTTGAACAAAATGAACCACAGCTACCAGCAGTCACGACCCTTCAACTCTGGGCTGATATGCTGTCACATGTTAGACTGTCAAAGTTAGAAAGATAACGGCTTCAGTCCCTGAGGAGCTACATTAGCATTAGCGGCAGCTGCATTCATCAGTATGCAGTGAGTTAGCTCACATCACATTCAATGTAAACACGTGTTTTACTTTGTTTTGGACTCAGAAATGTGTCCCAGCCAGCCCCAGGCTGACGTTCCTGTCTGCCTCCACTCCTCTCCATCAGCAGGTCCTCCTCCCTGGTCTCCCGGTGCAGCGGCACCTGCGGCCGCGGGCGGGTTGGTGGTCCCGGCACCAGAACAGCTCCGTCAACTTCTCACATTTAGAAGCCTCCACCTCCAGAGACTTCAGCTTTTTAACCGGCCCACATTTGGTCAACGGTCCACCGGGACGATGTCCGGTATTCCAGATGGCCAGTCAGCCCCCGGCCACACAACTGTCAGAGAAAGAGAAAGTAAACTGTGAGGAGGAAACAGCCAGAGAGGCGTGTGACTGACTGGGAGTCTTCCTGTTAGACTGAGGCGGCTGCAGCACGACCCACAACCAGCTAACACATGCCGAATTTACAAGAAGGCCCAAATAATGAAGAATCAGTCACAAACAGCGTTTCAGGAGGTTATAAAGTGTCTCCTAACTCAAAAACTCACTAAATGGAGAGATTTCATAAGGGAGTCTGGGGGCTGTCTCTATTTCTTCACACTGTTAGTGACGTCACCACTGAGGATTTTTGGGTATTGCAGTTGTTGGTCGTTGATCTGTGAGTGTCCTGTGAGACAAAGAGACACTGAGCTGAAACAAGACGTTTCTTCTTCCACAGCCAAACTGTTACTGATGTGAAATAATGCTGAATATTCAGTGTGGAAGTAAAGAAAAGTAAAGATCACATCAGAAGTCTCGGCAGAATGTTTTCACAGCTGATGTGGACACGATTCATTATTAAATGTGGCACATTTTCAATGAACATCCTTGAATATATTTGTCTGTGTGATTTAGCTGCTGTGGTAAAAAACAAATGTGTTTTTCTCACATTGGAGCAGAAAAACCCTCAGACTATACAATCTGTGATGATGCTCACCTGGTTTCCATCTTTTTACAAAGAAGCACGAGATGGAAGCAGAATTTAAGATGGAAGCTGAAATGATGTTTTCATGATTGTAGATGTTTGTTACACTGCAGCCTTCAGACTGCTGCAGCAGCAGCAAACTGGCTGCTTGTCACCTGATCAGTCATTGTCAGTGATGTGGAGCACCTGTGAAGACTTGGAGGCTCTCAGTCATTCAGACAAACACACTTCAGAGAGAAGACGCTCCAAGTTCACTCACAGGTTCAGTCCAAAGATGTTGGTGAAATGTTTTATTTACTTTCATGGTGTTTGAAATGCTGCTTAATATGTTCAAGTTTATGTTTAACTGTTGTGTAGATTGGTTAAGGAACACATTGCAGCACTGACTTCATTGATTTTGTGTTAAATGGGTTTGTGCTGAAATAATACTAATTGTTGTAAAAGTACTCAGTTACTTTCCACCAGCGCGCTGACAGAGACAACATGATGATGATACAAGCAGAAGTTTATATTCAGCTACTTTAGCAGAGGAGAAACATTTCAGTGATCATGTGGTTTTTTCAATCATCTGATCTGATCTCATGTGTGCTGATCCAATAACAGATCAATACATTCATACGTGTTGAAGAAACAGGTTTGCTGAAGTCGTGCTGTTGTACTGACGACTTTAACTGTGTGGCAGCTCTTTATTTACTGCAGCAAAGGATTGTGGGTATTTCTACCACTCTTTATTCTAAACAAACAGATGTGGGCCTGAATAACACTGTCCTTTTTTTCATTCTTGTGGACATCAGGTTTAAAATCAGCTGAACTACCCAGGGATTGAACCCACAACCTCCAGACTTCACAGCATCACTTCACCATCCTGAGCTGATGAATCATCTGAAATGAATCACTTTCTTTGAGCATTTCACGTCTTTTGACCACAAAATAATTGTGTGAAAACCTCGAGGATTTGAACTCACAACTTTAAACAGTGGAAGCGACGTCATCAGATACTCGTCCTTCCTTTCTTACTGGTTCTGACTCCAGCCAGAGTTCTGATTGGTCCAGCGGGCTGACTCGACTGCAGTCCTCCAGTAAGACACCTGCTCCCCTCTAATAATTCAACCACAGTATTTTTCAGCAGAAAGGATCACTGATGTTCTTCTCCCTCTCAGTCCCCTCCCCCGGACAGCTGCAGAACCGGGTCCAGAGCGTCGGGAACTTCACCACCTCGTCACGCCAAACGTTAAAGGCCACCGCCTACGTCAGCCCCACAATCAAGGGCTCGGCCTCCATGCCGACCTCCACCAGCCTCCAGTCTCTGAGCGGCGGCGGCACTGCTGGGGGTAACAGCGGGGTGGGCAGCGGGATCCCAATGCTCAGTAAACCACCTGGAGGTGGAGGGACGCCCATGTCGACCCCGGCCCCGCCCTGCAGCGGCCCGGCCCGCCCCGCCCCGCCCTGCAGCGGCTCGCCCAGCCCCGCCCCGCCTCCTTTGTTGGCACCCCAATCTCCACCCCTCGCAGCAAGGCGGCCCAACCAACACGAAGGTAACACGTTTGCTTTTACAGAATGTGTCTTTAAATGGCAACATCAGCTCTTATATAGCAGCCGGTGTGGGTTGGTTCCATCCTGAGTCTCGGCCACTAAACTTTGAGCGATCTCTTCTTGTTGTCCTCAGTTTACTGACTCCTCCAAAGAGCTTGTCCACCCTCAGTGCCCTTCGTGACAGCACCTGGAGAGACGGCTGCTCCTGACCAGACCCGGGTGCAGTAGTGCAGTGGCTGCCCCGCTGGCTGGGGTAACTCACTACACCTCAACGTGGAACAAAAAGGGGGACGTTTCTGACCAAAAAGTAAACTGTTAACTTCACCTTAAATCTGAGATCCTGCATAGAATAGCTCCAACAGTGGAGGTGGTCTTCACGCGTCGCCAGTCCGATTCTATGCAGAGTTTCTTCGGGGAAGGCGGGTTGTCGTTCAGTTTTTTCTTTCTGGATTTGAGTGAGTTTGGTCCGTGCCGAGGGGGAGTCGCTCCCTGTTGCTCTTGTGCAATAAAACCACTGTCTTTAGGCTCCCAGTGATACTAACCTGCTGAAGAGGGCTGCCAGTTTTTATGATACACGCCTTCACAATACTGTATTTATTTATTTTATATATTTATTATTTTGAATAAAACGCTTTTTGACTAGTCAGGTGTTTTTTCCCTTCTGGCAACAAGCGCCAACGGTGCTGCTAAAAAAAACATGTAATCAGTCCCTGTTCGTTTTTTGGGCACATTTGGTCTAATTTTTACAAGATGTTAAAGTATTCATGGACAAATCTTAACTATTAAGTGTGCATACATTATAAATATATATTGATGCAATATTACTGAATTTTAAATGTGAATCTTGACCAAAAGGAAAATGTTTGAATGTGTTTACAAAATTGTCTCACCACAGACTTTTCTGCATATTAACACTTTAAAATTGACCTATAAAGGGATCTGTTCTTGTTGCACTTTGTATAAACTTACTGATATTTTTACGTTCTGTTTACTGACGTTTGCACTGCTTTTACTTTGTGTCTTCTGGATTTAAGGAGGAAAAAACTGGTGGCCGGGGGGGAGATTTCACAGTTGCACACGGCAAAATGTAGCACCCTCTTTTTGTAATATTTGTGTTTTTTCACATTTCACAAAATCCCGACACTTTTGTTACTGTGATGGTCTGAATGAGTGGAACATTTTAATGAAACACAATGAATTAAAGATGACTTTGTTCCTCACTGCTTCATGTTGAAGCTGGATTTATATAATCTCATCAGTGTGCAACAAGAGAGGTTGGTTGTTGATGCATTTCAGTGTTTCCATCTAGTGGTAGAGTTTCAGACATCTTACTGTGGGTTTAATACACATGACTACAAAGTGTTTCCCCCAGAAAGACCGCATGAATAATAGATAACTTAAATCTGAACCCAGTGATGTGATTTGAATTGTGTGAAAAATGGAGGACAAAAGAAGATTTTTTCAAAATGAAATAAATATATTATGAAAGATTACCACAAAAAAATCAATAAATAAAATTTCACACCAAAAGTTAACTGGTTCAATTGTGGCCAGAACTCCTCCAGTCAAGTTTCATGTAAATCTGTTGAACAGTTTTTGTGTAATCTTGGTGACAAACCAACAAAACAAAAAACACAGAAGCTCTGATGCTTGTTTCACTCCTGCAAAGACTTTTTGGACAACAAATAATTATTTGGCTGTGACATCAGAATTTAATGTGGAGTTTATGAACAAAAGTATACAAATTTAGTATCACAAAGGTTTCTTGAACCAGGATCATGAACTATAAAACTGTGAACAGTGAAGTGTGGAGGTCGAGCTTCAGCTGCTGAAGGTTTCACCAGATTGATTTATGTGAGGACGAGTTTGGGCTGCGAGCAAAGAACCACCAGAAGCAGAATTTAAGGTCGACGGCTGAAATGATGTTTTCATGGTTGTAAATGTTTGTCACACTGCTGCCTTCAGACTGGGAGGTTGTGGGATTGATCCTCTGACAAACTTTATGTTGTAAAAACCAAATTATTGCTCTCCTGCACAGTTATTGGTGTTATATATACTGTGAAGTGAGTTTATTGTGTTGTGAAATAGCTCAGTGAGATAAGATGCTGCTGTTGTTCTTCTGAGGTTGAGGGATCAAATCCCAGCTGGTCCATCAGTGTGTTCTGAGCTTTATAGCATTTTTTGGGCCTTTTTGAGAGAACAAATCAGTAAAATCCTCAGCTTCACCAGGACTTGAACTCACAACCTCAGAACTGCTGCTCAGTCTTCTAACTCACTGAGCTATTTGCTCTGAGATATTTTGCCTTCATTAGAGATTTTCACTTCTTCTTTTTGATTTACAGACTCCAAAGTCAAAGGTTTGAGTGAGGATCAAACCCACATCATAAAAAACTGAAAGGAATTCTCAAATATCCTGAACTACCTGATCAGTGAGCCTTCTAATCTGTTTCTTGGTGTTCAGCTTCAAAGTATTGAGTCTCACATCCTCAGCACACCTTTCAGAAACAGGTGTGCTGAGGATGTGAAATTCTATTCTCAGGGATCAAACCCCAGCTGATCTGTGGGGATGTTTTCAGTTTTAAAGCATTTTAAGGCCTCTTTGATGGACACCTCAGGAAAAATTAAAGCTTCACTGGGGATTGAACTCACAACCTCAGGAACTTCTAGTTGCCTGCTTACCAACTGAGCTATTCAGCCTGACATATCTCACCTTCATTAAGGGTTTTCATTTCTTCTTTTTGATAACAGACTCCAAAGTCAGTCAAACCCACATCATGAAAAACTGCAAGGAATTCCCAAATATCCTGAACTACCTGATCAGTGAGTCCTCTGATGTGTTTCTTGGAAGTTTTGAGTCTTTTTCTCGGTGGTCAGCTTCAAAAGTATGAATCTCACATCCTCAGCACTTCAGATCCTCAGCACACCTGTTTCTAATCTGTTTCTAATCTGTTTCCTTTAGAAACAAAAAGCTTTCCACCTTTTAGAAACAGGTGAGCATCATCAAAGATTCTATAGTCTTAGGGTTGTCTTTTCTGAGAGAAAACCCAAAGACTACACAATCTTTGATGATGCTCACCTGTTTCTGAAAGGTGGAAACAGCAGCATTCAAAACTGACCGTGTGTTTATTGTGTTTGTGTTGTTGATCCTGGAGAAACATAATGTCATTTTTGTTGTACTACTTTTGTTGGTACAACTAAATGACAATAAAGCTTTGAAATCTATAAAGAAAGAAAATCAGATTTGATTTCTTAAACCTACAACCTCAGGACTGCTGACCAGGCCTTTATCAGCCTGAGCAACTGGAGCAGACTGATGCTCTTTGTTTCTGTCACATTTCACTCTTTTGAACAGAAACACTTGAAAATCAATCAAGAATTGAACCCACAACCTCATAACTTCCAGCCCTTGTTCATGCTGCTGCCAGCCAGCTGCATAAACCACCACACTACAAAGTCCACTTCACATTGGGATCACTTCTCTGGACGCCTTTGATTTTCAACTTTTCAGTCTGAATATTATAATAGTTGCACCCAAACAAGATTATCTTTCTGTTGCCAGACAGTAAAAAACAACGAAGAAGAAGTTGAGGAAGAAGAGGCGGGACAAGAGAGAATTCAGATTTATGTGTTGGTGTTTTATTTTAATACATTTGTTACATTTAAACTGCATCAATGTGAAGATATCTCAACTATTTTACATTTACTGACAGAGAAAAACAACATGATGAGGACACAAGTAGACTTTTATATTGAGCTACTTTAGCAGAGGAGAAACATTTCAGTGATGCTGTGCGACATCTTTCAGTCTGATTATAAACTCGTCAGCTGATCGTTTCACAAACAAAGTCAGATTTAGACAAAAAGGAAGAATTTGTACAAGTTTTGGATTCTTTGCTCTGAACATCAACGTTCAGAAGCATCAAACATGAGCTCAAATCTCTTCAGCACTTGTTTAAAAACTTCATCAGGACAGTTTAGTTTGTGATCTCTGAAAGTGTTTCAGTATTTCATCCGGCTCTCAGACTTCCAAACATCTTCAGCCAACCGGCTCAGACAGAGAAAGACTTTTCTCACAGCTGTTTAGTTTGACGGACCAGATTCAAATCCAACAAACGTCCTGAAAATACAGCCGGACTTCAACAGCCACAAAACACTGAGAGAAACACAATGATTGTCATTAAAATGTCTTTTCTTCTCATAGAATAATCAGACAGAAATGAAGAGATGTTGTGCAGTTTATGACTCTGTCACTACGGACAGAATTACATGTGTTAACCAACAGTATCAAACTTTTAGTTTCATCATTAGAAACACATGAAACAAGTCAGAGTGTTTCAGGTGGAGTGTCGAGTACATTTGATCAGATTTTACTGTCCATTTACAACTTTGTTCACAATGATTCTTTACAATTAAAGCTGCAGACGAGTCAATGTTTTCTGTTGACTGATGAATTTATTCCAAGAAGCTGAAAGATTGATGTGACTGTGATCCTGTACAGACTCAACTGTTCAGCACTGACAATGTTTCTGTGACAGGAGGAGACTCTGCACACTAAACACCACACAGACTCACTGAGGAACCAGGACTGGACCTGAAAAACCCAATTCCAGGATAAAGAGGTTCAGTGAATGTGGTGTTGAAAGTGTGGAGGTGGATCAGTGAGTCAGAGGAGACTCTGTAGAAGGACAGAGTGCCAGCAGGACAGTCCACATACACTGCTACTCTACCAGAGGAGGAGGAGGAGGAGGAGGAGGAGGAGGAGATGTCTGTTCCTCTGTTTTTGTGCCAGACATAACAACCATCAGAGTACCACAGACACCAGGACTGATCATTGAATCCAAACATACAGTCATCACTGTCTCCTCTACTTCTGATTCTTCTGTAACTCACTGATATATAAATTCCTCCGCTCCACTCGACCTCCCAGTAACAGCGACCAGTCAGACCAGTTCTACACAGCAGCTGAGGACACCAGTACTCAAACCTCTCTGGATGATCAGGATATGACTGATCCTCCTCCACATATGTCATCTTCCTGTTGTTGTCAGACAGTTTGATCTTTCTGCTGACTGTGTTTGTGTCGACTGTGAGCTCACAGGAATCTGATGGAGAGAAAAAGACACAACACAGCTGCAGTTATTAATGTGTCATCAGTGTGATGATGACATCACAGATGTGAATGAGTGATGTCACGGTGTTTTGATGAATGACAGTAAAAAGACACTCACACTTCCTCAGACCTGGTGTCAACCATCGGACTCCAGCAGGCTCCACCCTGAAAGGAGGAGGGGGGTCAGAGCAGCACATCCTCTTTCAGCATGCAAACATGGACATGACATGACTCTCATACACAGAAACACAATCTGTCCATCAGGCTGCTTCTCCCTGTTCTCCCTGTTCTCCCTGAACCTCTTCACCTCTGCCACTCTCCTCACACACTGAGAGTGAGCCACAGGATGTTGGTGTGTGTGAAAGAGGACGACAACATCTGAGAACACACACAAACCTCTTGTTGGATTTATCACTTCATCTTTATTTTATTGGATGTTGTTGCCAAAAGACCTAAAAAAGTGTCAAAGAGTGTCAACTTCAGCCACTGCCACCGTAACACAGACCTCCATTGAGGACACTCTTTACAATGCTGCTCCATATCCCACCGGCTCCTGGCGACAGTGAGAGATAACGGAGGCTGTGACATTCATGCTAGCTATCAGTACAGTTAGCAACCCAGGCTTCAAGACACTGGTCAAGACTTTGGACAAGCGGTACGCGTTGCCATCACGCAAACACTTCAGCAGAGTTGCACTGCCTGCTTTGTACAGTCTGAGTGCATGTAGACTGGGTGTTTATTTTTGTTTATTGTTTTTTATTGCTATTATTTTTATAATCATTTATATATATTATTTAATATATTACTATTATTTTACTTTTTTACTTGTTACTAATTTATTTCTGGTTGCTTTTCTAAAAGTTATATTTAAAGTTGAGTTTTGGTGGCTCAATAAATACTTTTTTGAAATCAATGAATAATCATGTTTATTAATCGTGATTTTAATATCAATCAAAATAATCGTGATTATTATTTTTTCCATAATCGTACAACCCGAGGAGTAACACAACCATTTGTGTGGTATCTTTGTACCTTTCTTTGATATTCTGTTGTGTTCTGGGCTAATTTGAAATAAAGAGCTATCTGAGGCTATCTTATTGCTGCTCTCAAAAGATTTTTTGCAATCAGGCTGCCCTGTTTAATCTCCGTCAACCTTGCTGTTGCTTTCTACGTCTTCCTTCCAGTTTATGTCTCTGTTGGTCTTCATTTGCAGAGCCAATATATTTTAATTTTTTGAACACTCCTGGATGTAACTTTTCCCTGTAGCCGTTACATTTGCCATGTATTGCTATGCAAGTTGACCAGAAAGTAACAAAATGTGGCAATTGTCTTGCTGTCTATTAATTTTCACATTGAACACCTTAGTCATCATCACAACAGCTGCCCCCCTTGAGAAATTTGTCAGGAGCCACCACTGTTCAGTGATTAAATTCATTTATGTGTCACAGAAATCTTTTGAATTTGAGGTTCAGTATTTTCTAATCAGACATCTGACACAGAGAGTCTATTGTTATTATTAATATCATAAATCAGCAGTGACATGGTGGAAATTAAGCAGATCTTTCTACAATGAACCATCTACAATCCAGATACAGAGTCTCACACTGACTGTCTGTGGCTGCAGCAGGACTTTTCATACCTGAGAGTGTCCAGTCTCCAGCCTGGATCCTCCAGTTGAGCAGACAGGAGCTTCACTCCTGAGTCTTCTGGATGGTTGTAGCTCAGGTCCAGCTCTCTCAAATGGGAGGCGTTGGAGTCCAGAGCTGAGGCCAGAGAAGTACAGCCTTCCTCTGTGATCAGACAGCCTGACAGCCTGAAGAAACACAAAACAACACACATCAGCTGAGGGTCCTGATGATTCAGTGCACATCTGTGTTTAAGGGTTTAACGTTTATAATATTCATCATCTTAGTTTGCACTAATTAATTAATCAGCACAAATACAGAGTATAACTGAAGCTGATGGAAATGCCATTAGTTTTGCAAATATTTGATCATGAACCAACATATTGATTAAAATGATGACCTGATGATGGAGCTAGAAGAAAAGTCAGAGGATCACAAAAGTATTTACAGTTCATCCTGAGGGGAGCATAAATGTCTGAACCAAACCTCATGACAATCCATCCAGTGGTTGTTGAGATTAGTAAATCGGGACCAAAGTGCAGGATAGACTGACGGACCCACATTTTATATAGAATGCATTCATGCTTCCATCAGGATGAGATGTAATTATTTTGGTGATCTTCTGACATATATTTTTTCATTTATTTGAAATAAAATGATGAATCCTGACCTGAGAGTTTCAAGGACACAGTGTGGACTCTTCAGTTCAGCAGAAAGTCGCTTCACTCCTGAATCCTGCAGGTTATTGTTACTCAGGTCCAGCTCTCTCAGATGGGAGGAGTTGGAGTCCAGAGCTGAAGCCAGAGAAGTACAGCCTTCCTCTGTGATCAGACAGCCTGACAGCCTACAGACACACAAAACAACACACATCACAGATCAGGTGAGGGTCCTGATGATTCAGTGCATATCTGTGTTTAAGGGTTAAATGTTTATTATATTCATCATATTAGTTTTCACTACTACTACTACTACAAGAACTACTACTACTACTAATCAGCACTAAACTCAGAATATAATGGAAATGCCATTATGTTTGCAAACATTTAGTCATGAAGCAACATATTGTACAGATTAAAATGATGACCTGATTAAGGAGCTAGAAGAAAAGTCAGAGGATCACGACAGTAATTACAGTTCATCCTGAGGGGAGCATGAATGTCTGAACAAAACCTCATGACAATCAGGACTAAAGTACAAATTAAACTGACGGAACCACATTTTATATGAAATGCATTTATGCTTCCATCAGGATGAAATGTAGTTACTTTGGTGATCTTCTGACATATGATATATATTTTTTTACCCTGTCTGGTTTATCAATCAATCAATCAATCAACTTTATTTATAGAGCACTTTTCATACATTGGTATGTAGCACAAAGTGCTTTACATAAGAAAAATAAAACAATATAAAAGAAAGCCCCTCCCTCCTCCCTTCCATACTATATACACCCACACAAGCACACACACACACACACACACACACACACACACAAACACACGCACCTGCACACTCTTACTACTGGCAATAAGGAGACATGGCAAGGCACTGAGGATTGAGGAAGCGCTACCTTTAGGGCCGTTTAGACCTGCGCCAATTGTACATGAGTACTTGTTAGATGAAATAACGAAATAAATTAATGAATTCTGACCTGAGAGATTTAAGGACACATCGTGGACTCTTCAGTTCAACAGAAAGTCGCTCCACTCCTGAATCCTGCAGGTTGTTGTTACTCAGGTCCAGCTCTCTAAGACTAGAGGACTGGGAGCTGAGAACTGGGGAAAGAGCTTCACAGCTTTTCTTTGAGAGGTTACAGCTACTTATTCTGAACAGGAAATAATAAATAAGAACATGGTAAAGTGTTGAGTTTTACTGAGACAGTATCAGTGTTTCAGTGTCATTTCCACATCTCCTTATATTGTCTTGAATACACCAGGCATTTTAAAGAGGTACTTTACTGAATAACTACTGTGTTTACCAAAAACATATACACATGTCAAATACAGTATAAATGAGATCAAATAAATTCAGTTTTCACAGAGAGACAGAGGGGTCAGGTCACTCAGTGTCTCCTGAAGCTGTACCAGACCTCCTGATTTACAGATCAAGCACTGGATACCAACAAGTTCCTTATGTGGCTCAAACGTGTACTGCATATAGAAATCTTGAATCAAAGAAAGTCAGCTAATTTATGTGGCGACCCAAATAAAATCCTCTGACCCAGTCTCTGGGAATGACTGGTATATATAATCTCTTGACTGACTGAATCGATAATAAACATCCAGGTATCAAAGTCATATGATATTAAACATAAATGAGGTTCTTCATCCTCATTGTTTATGTTGTACAGGAGCTGAATTAATGAAAATTACATTGAAAGAAAACAAGTTTGATAGCAAAAACATCTGCAATAAAAAAAAGAAAGAAATATATAAACGATTTCATAACAAACAGTGATCTGACCTCAAACTTTCCAGATTGCAGTGTGGACTTTCCAGTCCAGGTAACAGCAGCTTTACTCCTGAATCCTGCAGGTTGTTGTTACTCAGGTCCAGCTCTCTCAGACTAGAGGACTGGGAGCTGAGAACTGAGGACAGAGCTTCACAGCTTCTGTCTGAGAGGTCACAGCCACTCAGTCTGGATAAAGAATAATGAGCAGAACAAGAAAATAATATTTCTATTTGAATCAATGACAACACATTTACTGCATTTTGAAGAAACTTCTCCACACTTACAGAGCTTTCTTGGAGGCTTTGACCACTGGCAGCAGCCTCAGAAGAGTCTCCTCTGAAGCAGAGTATTTCTTCAGGTCAAACACATCCAGATCTTTTTCTGATGTCAGTAAGATGAAGACCAGAGCTGACCACTGAGCAGGAGACAGTTTATCTGTGGAGAGACTTCCTGATCTCAGGTACTGTTGGATCTCCTCCACTAGAGAATGATCGTTCAGTTCATTCAGACAGTGGAACAGATTGATGCTTCTCTCAGGAGACAGATTCTCACTGAACTTCCTCTTGATGTACTGGACTGTTTTCTGATTGGTCCGTGAGTTACTTCTTGTCTGTCTCTGCAGACCTCGCAGGAGAGTCTGATTGGTCTGCAGTGAAAAACCCAGGAGGAAGCGGAGGAACAAGTCCAGGTATCCATTTGGACTCTGTAAGGCCTCGTCCACAGCACTCTGGTAGAGACGTTTCTCTGCAGATTGACGGTCTGTTGTTTGTTTGTTTGTTGCAAGCAGATTGACTCCAGAGGAGATGAATGTCAGATGGACATGAAGAGCAGCCAGAAACTCCTGAACACTCAGATGGATGAAGCAGAACACCTTGTCCTGGTACAGTCCACTCTCCTCTTTAAAGATCTGTGTGAACACTCCTGAGTACTTTGAAGCTGCTGTGATATCGATGCCACACTCTGTCAGGTCTGATTCATAGAAGATCAGGTTTCCTTTCTGCAGCTGCTCAAAAGCCAGTTTTCCCAGCGACTCAATCATCTTCCTGCTCTCTGGAGTCCAGTGTGGATCTGTCTCAGCTCCTCCGTCATACTTGACCTTCTTCCGTTTGGCCTGAACCACCAGGAAGTGGATGTACATCTTAGTCAGGGTCTTGGGCAGCTCTCCTCCCTCTCTGGTCTTCAACACTTTCTCCAGAACTGTAGCAGTGATCCAGCAGAAGACTGGGATGTGGCACATGATGTGGAGGCTTCGTGATGTCTTGATGTGGGAGATGATTCTGCTGGCCTGCTTCTTGTCTCTGAATTTCTTCATGAAGTACTCCTCCTTCTGTGGGTCAGTGAACCCTCTGACCTCTGTCACCATGTCCACACACTCAGGAGGGATCTGATTGGCTGCTGCAGGTCGTGTGGTTATCCAGAGGTGAGCAGAGGGAAGCAGTTTCCCCCTGATGAGGTTTGTCAGAAGCACATCCACTGAGGTGGACTCTGTAACATCAGTCAGGATCTCAGTGTTGTGGAAGTCCAGAGGAAGTCGACACTCATCCACTCCGTCAAAGATGAACACAACCTGGAACTCTTCAAAGCTGCAGATTTCTTTGGTTTCAGTGAAGAAGTGATGAACAAGTTCCACCAAGCTGAACTTTTTCTCTTTCAGCACATTCAGCTCTCTGAAAGTGAATGGAAATGTGAACTGTATGTCCTGGTTGGCTTTGTCTTCAGCCCAGTCCAGAGTGAACTTCTGTGTTAAGACTGTTTTCCCGATGCCAGCCACTCCCTGTGTCATCACTGTTCTGATTGGTTCATCTCTTTCAGGTGAGGCTTTAAAGATGTCTTCTTGTCTGATTGTTGTTTCTGGTCTGTGTGGTTTCCTGGATGCTGTTTCAATCTGTCTGACCTCATGTTCATCATTGACCTCTGCAGTGCCTCCCTCTGTGATGTAGAGCTCTGTGTAGATCTGATTCAGAGGAGTTTTGTTTCCTGCTTTAGCGATCCCCTCAAACACACACTGGAACTTCTTCTGAAGGTTAGATTTGAGTTTACGCTGACAAACTGCAGAATGACTTTCTAAATAAACACACAACAAAGATCATCAGGTTTGGCATTTCGTGTGTCTGGATGAGCCAATTTTGTATTTACGTCTTTATTCACTTCCTTAAAAAGAAACCAACGCGACAATTCCACATCTCAACTGTAAATAATCTATGATGTCAGCAGTCGTTATAATTTGACTAGTATGTTTGGGATCACAGTGTGAGGTAAACAAAGAGTTGAGCATCTCTACTCTCATTATATTATTTCTTCGTTCATTAAAGGAACACTACATTTTATTTCACTGAATGTTTTCGGCCTGTAGATCCTTTAAACAACTGTAACTCAGAGGGATTTACAGTCTCAGTCTGTGGGCCTCCCTTCACACAAAGCCTGGACAACCCGGTACTAACCCTAGTTTGGCTTTATTCCTGGATGTCTATGACATCAACATGTTATTTGATCCAAGAGATATTCAACAGTTGAGCAAAAATATCCTGTTATTATTTATTCTGTCTGACACGAATTCAAACATCACCAAATAGACACCAAAGTGAGAAAACAGGAACTGATTCCCCCAAACGACTGGAACTCTGAACTCTCTTCAAACAAATCACAGATTTATCATATTCTGTATGAAGTCTCTAGATAACTAAGGCAATATCTAAGTCATATATTTCACCTACATTAAACTACACTTGGTCTTTCAGGGCTTCCATAAAAACCAGAGACAACAGCAGCTTTACCTTCAGTCTGAGAGGAGGATGCTCCTCTGTTCCCTGGAGCTCCTCCAGCACCTTCAACATCCAATGACACTGACAGAGAAAGAGACATTTTGTCATATTGTTTCAGTTTGACTTCTTATTTGTTACATAAATGTATCGTGTTACATACGGTAGGTTATATAGTTTATTCTTGGACAGTTGATTAGTTAGAGTGTGATCTCTAGCAATTCATCTTTATTTTTAGATACAATTATTCTGGACTGTGGTTGTTAAAAAAGTCTGTGAATAAAATCATTCAAACTATGAAACTACAAAGACTGGGATCAACTATAAAGACGAGTGAGTAGATCTAACTATTATCTCTAACTACTACTACTCTAACTAATTATCTAACACAGTTCTTTGGTCTCACTTGAAGTCCCGCCTACAACAACGTCTGATTGGCTGTTACTGGTGTGCAGTGTAACCAATCACCACTGAAGGCTTGGTGCCACTGCACAGAGGAGCAGCTCTGCAGACTGGAGCAGGGGTAGATGCTCCGGTGAGGCAGCAGGTATTTACAAAGTTAGAAACATCACAATCCTCTACACCCAGTATTCCCACACTGGGGTACGCGTACCCACAGGGGGAGACGGAGGGACGTAGAGGGTACGTGAAAACAAAGTGGTTCGTATAATCAAGGTCAAAGAGTACGATTACAATTCAAAAGAGTGGTCACGTGCTTCCAGGCGGCTGCTCCTGACGTCACAGCAGCATCCACCAGGAAGTTGTTGCTGCCACCTTGAAGGACGTTTGGGAACTTTGCAGGAGAGCTTGGAGGCTTCGGGGCCGAGCGCTCTGTGGCATCACATTGTCTCTTGCCTCTGAGACGGCCTTCTAACAACTGGAGGTGGTCTTAACTTTGGTTGTTGAACATAGATTTGTTTGAAAAATCTACATTATGTCATGTCAAATTAAGAAAATGTAAGATATTTAAAGAAGTAAAGACTCCTGGTGTCCCTGCAGAGAGCAGTCCTGTTGTTACTGCAGTCAAACAGCATCTCCAGCTCACATGCTGGGAGTCCTAAAATTCAGTAATTATTAATGTTCTAGATGATCACAGTGATTATTCTTGTTGATTTTGTGTCCATGAAGCATCTCATACTGGTTTAACTTCTCCTGAACAAACAGGTTAACATCACAACATCTCATTGGTTATTGAAGGAATTGATTAAATACCACACTAATAATAAAACCATCCACATGAGTCAGTGACAGAAGAGTCTTAAACCAAAGAGTAACATAAAGAGAATAAATCAGGGAGCTCCATCATGTCTCTGTCCTCTTAGTAAACAACAATGATTGATCACTTCAAACTTTTCTCATAAAAACAAGTTGTGGCCTTTAGTTTCATTCTCTGTTGAATTCAATGAGATTCTCTACTGAGACTCTGCTCCGTCGCAAGCATCGTGTCACCAGTTTCCACCAGCTGTCTTTTCTCTGGAAATACAGAGATATAAAACTGACTGACCTTCTGATTCTGAGCTGCTGTCTGACAGGTTCTGCAGCAGGTCCATCCTGGGTATCTCCTTCAGAACCTCCTTGGTCACCTTCACAGCTCCATGAAGTGTAAAGGTTTTCTCCATCAGGTTCACTGTTTCCGTCCTTTCTGCATTCTCCAGGTCGGCAGTTGCGATGCCACAATCCTCCAGAAAAAATTTGAACTCCTTAAATTCTTCGTTCTTAAATTTTTTCAGAATTTTCAAGATGTCCACTTTCTTCCGTTTGGCTCCCTGCTAATAAAAGTCAGTATTATCAACCTGACAGAAAACTGTGACAGGAACATATCAGAGCATCAACAGGAGCTCTGATTGGCTGACACAGCAGTAGAGTCTGGCCAGTTAGAGCTCCTGCTGCTGCTGTGTGGGCCGGACTGAAAGTAACTGAAGTGATGCTCTGCTTACACGCCCTTCTGTCTCCAGATGTGAACAGCTGACAGTCTGTTCCATTTTCCATCAGCTTCCGTTCCACCAGCTGTTACTTCTTGAAATGAAGCTGTCATCTCAGGACACCAAACAACACTGAACAAGAAAGATGAAAACATGAAGACACAACTTTAACATCAACACAAGTAAAAAGTTCTTAGATGTTCTGTACTGAAACATCTTGGATCCAATAACGTCGCTGCATTCTGACTATTCAAGTTGTGTTGGGCCCAGAAATGATGCAACACGTCTTCCCCTCGTGTGAATGCAGGTGTGACTGTTTCAAACTTTGATGGAGGTTTTGCTTTGTCCTCTGATCTCATCAGGAACATCTGGTCACCAGAAGAGGAAGAAGCACCATGACAGTGAGCAGTAAACATTAGTTCATGTTCCAGCCTGCAGCTTCTCTCTCGTCAGTCTATCCTGCTGAGCCGGACACTGCAGCTCCTGATCCGTCTGTCCTGCACTGCAACTTTATTCTTCCACATTCTGGAGGCAAATATTCTACTTTTTACTCAACTACATCTGTTATATAACTTTAGTTACATTACAGATTACATGCTGCATCAGAGCCGCATTTCTGCATTTCACAACTGACGACAAGTTAACAAACCTTCATGTGAACAACCAGGTCGACTTGGTTTGTTGTCACCAGAACTTTAGGTCCAAATGGAGACGGGTCAGAACCAGGTGACAGCAGACAGGCAGAGTGAGCTGGAGTCTAACTGGACAAACAGATGTGCATCAATCCTGCTCTGGTTCAATGATTGTGTCAGTGCAGTGATCATCTCTGATCTATTCACAGTGTTGTGTTACTGTACAACAACATGACAACAGTCTTTATACTGAACGTACCATCACAGTTAAACCTGTTCAGAGACACAACAAACCTGCAGTGACTGTGACAATAAAACAGCAGCTCAGTTTTTATACAGGTGAATATGTGACATGATGACCTCATGAAGACACAAGTATTTAGATGTTGCTGTTTAAATCCATCACACCAGAGTCTAAATGATGCTGTCACATGTTTATATGACAGCTGTGTGTGAAGTTTGGATGGAAAGAATCAGTTTTCATGAGAAAGAACTTTTGTGGAGTTCAAACAAATTGGCGACCTGTTCTCAGTTTGTGTTTGATTGATAGTTTCAGAAAGTGTTTAAACAAAGAGAGGCTGGAATAGTTTCATGTTCTCTGCCCTCCACATCTGATGACAAGACAACAAACAGGTCAATTGATTATTGATCACAAAGTCAGAGAGTGAGATGATTGTTAAACATGAATCATATCAGTGAAATCTGATGACTTGTGTGTTTAATGAGAGTGTAAAGGTCAAATACATGTTCAGTTGTTGTTACTTTGGTTCAACAAAGCAGCTTTAGTGACTTTTAAAGAGCAACATCACTTTAACTGACTGTTAAAGGTCACTACACAACAACTCACACACAACTTGTAACAATAGCATTGTTTTCTACTGTTGTTTCTGCATGGACTGCATTAGTTGAAGCACTGCACATGCGCAGGTGTTGTTGTACCAGAAACGAGTAGAGACCGCATTGTACTTAGAGTGAGTTACAGAGTGAAAAGTGTTTAATAAAGTTCCCTGTGAGTAATACTCAACTGTCCAGTTTGTATAGTTTAGAGAGGACAGAACAAACTGAAACACAACTCACAAGTTGTCATGAAGAAACATTCAGGTAACAACTTGTGTTATAAAATCCTTCAGCTGTGCTGCAGATACTTTGTGAGTTTTTAACTAGAACCTCGTCAAACACACAGTAAAGGTACATGTTAGTGTTTGTGACTGTGATTCAGTTCAGGCCTCCCTCCTCTCTGTCCTCACACTGATTCATGCTGCTCATCTCACACACACTTTCATCTGGAGAGGAAACACAAATCATTCATCTGCACATCAACTGAAATCAGCCTTTCCATCATGTCTCCTGTCAGAACATCAGCGGTGTATTCTTGCCTGGCCTTATTATCACACATGTTGGATTGATGAGAATTTAACATATTTCCTCAAGTAGGATTTCTTAGGACGTTTAGTATGTTGTTCTGGACACCTCATAAAAATGATCTAAGCTGCAAAAAATTATATTAAAACTAGTCTGTCGTAAAACGCTACTTTGCCTGGACTACATGTCTCCTGTCAGAACATCAGCTGCTCCTCCTCTGATTGGCTGCTTCATAACAATGTCACATGAATGCTGCACAGTCCACTAGATGGTGACATGGGGACATGTACCAACAAGTATCTGATGATTATGAACAAGAACCAGCACACCAACATATGTTATTACACGGCTCTTCTTAATGCTGCAGAATGCTTCATTCACTTGAATGAGCCTTCCCAACATTCGGCGGTCTGTTATTTACGTATAATTGACCGTTGCTAAGCATATTTGACCGTTGTCAAGGAAATTGGCCTTTTTGCCTCTGATTCACGTATTTCGTATCACTCCGCGCTCTAAAATCTTTGCTCCGCAAGTAGTCCAGTCACCACAGCGTCTTCGGTTGCTAAGCGACGTCAGCTGATCTGTAGTTTACTTCATATCGGGGAAAAACGTACTCCTATGCCACTAGTATGGATGAGTTTCACATTAACTTAGTATAATATTAACTTAACTTAATAACTATAATATTAACTTAATATTTTTGGAAAATACGGTGATTTCAACTCTTGGCAAAAGGCTGAGTTGTCACCGGTCAAGAAAAGAAGAAGAGAGGAAAGCAGCGAAGAGGGAGAAGCGAAACGGCGTCGGTTTGGTGAACTATTTTCTCTGCTGAAAAACACTGTGAACGGTAACAAATACATTGTAATAAGACACACTGTGTCAAGTTTTTTTTTCGTGTTGGCAAGTAGCCGTGTAATAATAAGTCACGGTTCGTCCTGTCGGGACTTATTTTCCCGATAATGACCGCTGTCTATACATTATCCCTTAAGTCACATCAGCTACAGTCAACAGCAGCAGGGAGAGGAGGAGGGACAGGAAGTCACCAGACTCATTTAGTGAGTTGTTGAGTTAAGAGAACCTTTATAAACTGCGTGAAACGCTGTCAATGACAACATCTTAATGACTCTGGCCTTCTTGTAAATTCGGCCTATGTTACAGCCTCGTTTTAGGGGGTGCTGCAGCCCCCTCAGCACCTCCAGCTCCCGCATCCAGGCGAACAGCTGCTCTGCAGCCGCGTTCAGTGCGTCAGACAGCGGGAGAGCGGCGGCTCGTCTCGGCCTCCTCCACAGGCTGATTCAGGCAGGCTGCCTTCAGTCATCAGTAAGTGGAGCTACACAGTGACAACCACTCTGTGTTCACACACTGACCAACTCACTGCACTTCTACTCTCATTACACCGAGTCATTAAAGTGTAAAACATTTACAATGTCGTTAAATTACCTTTAAACGGAGAGAAGAAGCTGCTGCGGCACGAGGATCAGAGAAAGTGAAAGTTAAGTAAACCGGAAACAGCTGGGGGCGGGGCTTGATGACGCAAAGACGTAAATATAGTTATTTAAAGTGTATTGATGAGTGTTGTTCAGCACATTGATCCCAACAGTGATGAGTTCAATACAAACCTTCATGCTTCATATTAATGTGGATGAAGTTCTGTGTTAAAGTGACAAACTGCAGCAAACAGAGCAGTTTATGATCCACCTACTGTGTGACTCAACACACACAATCAGTCACACACACACACTCAGAGTCCACATCAGGTTCAGCCCGTGGCCCGGTTCTGGAACTCCCTCTTTGTGATGTGAGCGTCCAATCAGAAGGAAGGAAAACAGACTTCTTTGTGTTTTTGTGTTCAGAATCAAATGATGAAATAACCCGTCAGTGTTTCACTTCCTGGTTCTGGATCGTCACCAGCAGCTGTTTCTAAACCTCTATATTCCTTTTGTTCAACAGCAGCTTTGTAAACTATTTAAACCATTTATTTTATCCATCCATCGCTCAGACTGTCAGAAATACAGACTCTTTTCATTCCTACAATATATTTAATGTCTTAACTGTCATTAACTCCACTAAAGTCCAACGTTGAGGTTCTTGTACTGGAACATTTCCACGTTCTGCTCCTTTAAACTTGCAGTCAGTGACATTATTAAAGAAGGCAGATAAAGACAGAATGTTTCCTTGTTGTGCGTCAGGGTTGTTACGTGGGGTTCCACTGCGCCCACGCTGCAGGAAACGCCCAGCTGAAGCTGCACGACTGGGGGGTGGACTTCACCTGCTGGTGCTCCTACAAGGTGAGCTGACAGGAAGAGTCCTCCACATGTCCTTCATATGAGAGTTCAGGTCTACAGTGTGTATATGACTGACCATTGTCTGCTCTCACTGTCTGAACTCAGCTGCTGCAGCTCCACTCTCACTGGGTTTAATGGGGCCATCTTTGCTTCTGGTATCTACTTCTTCCATAGAAATCTGTGCTGCAGGTCCAAACTCTTCCTTCACTGATGTTCTGAAAATACTGGTCGTCACATGAAGTAATTTTATTTCGCAGCTGGATATTTCAACCTCTCTGTCTCAACATCTCCTTTATTTAATTTAATTTTTAATTTTTAATTTTTTTTCCCGAACTAAATTAAAACTGCACAGATAAACAGAAAATGCTTATTCTTATCGCCCAAGTTATAACAAAGATGTTGATTTCTTTTCTTTTATATATTTTATAAAACGTTTTAACGTTTCAAAATAGTTTCAATAATGTCTCTCACACTGAAGGGAAAACAAGCCGGGCGTTTATTTGTTTCAGTCACTGAACAGACCAGGCGTTTATTTGGGACCAGGCGGCAATTTGGGACAGACTTTTAATTCCTTCCACTCAAAAATCCGGGATGAAAATGTCCCAAACTTCTCCAGCTTCTCTGTGAATTCTCTGGCATCCTTCTGGGCAATAGTTGTCTTCTGCAGGTGAAGTTGTTGCGGCGGAGGAAACGATTCAGCTGACCAGCACTCGCTGCAAACTCCTCATCTCTGCTGTCACTCGGACATTTGTTTCTCCATCACCCTGATCATTTTACGGGACACTCTCTCGTGGCGTGCCCGTTTGCTGAGAACTCGTTCCCGCATGTTTATCTCCGGCTCCTCGCTCGCTCCCAGCCTGGTCCTGTTGCTGTCCTCCTCGGACAGACGCTGAAGCAAATAAATCAACATTAACAACAAGCATCCATTTTGGAGCCTATTTTCCTGCCGTTTCCTACTCCAGCTCTGACAGGTCCAGTGTTGCCATGGAGATGATACAATGTTGCCACAGACTTGGCGGAGTAATATTTGGAGTAATGAGTCAGGCGTGCTGTCATGCTGATTTGAGCACAGTCTAAATGCCTTGTTGACCAATCAGATTGCTTGGTCGGAACTACTTGTTGCATAATGCTGCATATATGTCCTCTCCTCCTGATGTGTCTCAGTGGTGTTACAGCCAACAGGTCCTCACAGAGCTCTTTCTCATCTCTGGAAAAAGGTGGAAACCTTTTAGAACCAGGTGAGCATCATCCCAGATGGTCTACTAGACCATCTGGGATGATGCTCATCTGGTTCTAAAAGATTTCACCTCTTTCATTCTTCCATTCTGAGTATTTTCGCAGTAAAAGTCATCAAACTGGTTTAACGTGTCACATATGTTGTCAGAACGGTAGAAACACTGAAAACAATAAATAACATGAAGTCAACAGCAGAAAAACACCACGTCAGCACAATGAGACAGTTTAATGAATATATACAGAATAATACAGACGTGTTTGTTTTGTATTCTAATCAGCTGTTAATATTCTGTTTCTGTAATAAAACATCCTGATAAACAACCTGTTTTTACATCCATCTGTTTATTATGTCACCATGGAAACCATCAGGTGAGTTTATGAACACCATCACAGGTTTTTTTTCTTCTCATCGTGATAAAAACACATAAAACAGCAGAAACATCAACATCTGAGTGACACACATCTTGTTAAAGAAGCTTCAGAGACGTTTGATTTTACGTCCTGAATGTTTTTCAGGTGAAAGTGTTGAAATATAAAAACTGAAGTCGTATGGAAAGTAAGACACGTGTTATTTTCAGAACATCAGTAAACGACAGAGTAAAATCAGATATTTAGATGTTCTGTAGATACGGGTCGCTCCACACCGACTGACCCAGGACCTGCCAGCTCATGTCACAAATTCTTTTTAAAGAAATTTGTGTTGAAACTTTGGTTCAATTCATGACAACTTGTAAAATCCAAATAGTTGTTTTGTCCTGAAATTGAATTTAAAGAGACAAAGTTGAAAAATCCACAAGTTAAAAAGTATTTGGAGTTCAGCTGCACGATCACATTCAGTTCATTTAAGTTTCTACATGAATGTTCTGGAGAAGCAGGAAAAGTTCTGGATTGTGGGTGAGTTGGCTGGTTGGAACGACCCATAATCAGTACATGACTTATTGACTCACACACATATTGAAGCACTGAACATATTTGGTGAGAACTTAAAGCGTTTAACAAAAGAAATGAAGAGAAAATGAATGATTGAATCTGAGTGTTAAACAAATGAGTCACATACAGATTGATGAGAGTCGTCAGGACAGAAGATCTCTGAGTCCCACTGATTCTGTGCTGCCACCTGCTTTATTTCACCATCAATTCATGTCTCAGCAAACTTTTACACTCATTCTGTTTTGCTTTTATTATTTATTTGTTCCTTCTCTAAAAGAAAACATGTTTAAGCTTTAACAATATTAAAAATCTGTTTTAAAAAAACCTCTTTTATCCTGAAACAAGTCAGAATAATAAAATAAAAAGAGGAGTTTAAGTTGTGCTCGCTGTGCTGCAGTCAGACAGAATAATACTTGTTTCACATATTTTCTAAAATCAAGTCAAAGTTTTTGTTCTTCACTGGATTTCTGCTGCCAGGAAAGAAAGTTTAAAGGAGCAGTCTGTAGTTTAGTGGAAGAAACAACAAGGAGCAGACAAAGATCTTCATCAGCTGATCAACAAACTAAATAAACAAACTTTGTATTGTTGTTGTGGCGGACCCCGCCACCTCTCTAGCTTCAAACTGCTCTGCTGGAAAAAAATTGTCTTCTTACCTCATTAATATTGTAAATATTTGATGTTCTTATATTGAGCTACTTTATCAGAGGAAAAACATTTCAGTGATGCTGTGCGACATCTTTCAGTCTGTTTATAAACTCGTCAGCTGATCGTTTCACAAACAAAGTCAGATTTAAACAAAAAGGAACAATTTGTACAAGTTTTGGACTCTTTGCTCTGAACATCAACGTTCAGAAGCATCAAACATGAGCTCAAATCTCTTCAGCACTTGTTTAAAAACTTCATCAGGACAGTTTAGTTTGTGATCTCTGAAAGTGTTTCAGTATTTCATCCGGCTCTCACACTTCCAAACATCTTCAGCCAACCGGCTCAGACAGAGAAAGAATTTTCTCACAGCTGTTTAGTTTGACGGACCAGATTCAAATCCAACAAACGTCCTGAAAATACAGCCGGACTTCAACAGCCACAAAACACTGAGAGAAACACAATGATTGTCATTAAAATGTCTTTTCTTCTCATAGAATAATCAGACAGAAATGAAGAGATGTTGTGCAGTTTGTGACTCTGTCACTATGGACAGAATTACATGTGTTAACCAACAGCATAAAACTTTTAGTTTCATCATTAGAAACACATGAAACAAGTCAGAGTGTTTCAGGTGGAGTGTCGAGTACATTTGATCAGATTTTACTGTCCATTTACAACTTTGTTCACAATGATTCTTTACAATTAAAGCTGCAGACGAGTCAATGTTTTCTGTTTCTTACATTTCACTAATAGTTGTGGATTTTATTGGAACAAGAGCCAGAATTCAAAACAACACATGACAGAAAGTACAAGTCAACGCAATTTAATCCACAATTTAATGGAAGAAGTTTCAAATGTAAATGAAGAATCTTTTCAATCAGTTTGAATCATTTTGTACAAAGTTGACTGATGAATTTATTCCAAGAAGCTGAAAGATTGATGTGACTGTGATCCTGTACAGACTCAACTGTTCAGCACTGACAATGTTTCTGTGACAGGAGGAGACTCTGCACACTAAACACCTCACAGACTCACTGAGGAACCAGAACCAGAACTGAACCAGAACCAAGTCCAAATCCAGGATAAAGAGGTTCAGTGAATGTGGTGCTGACGGTGTGGAGGTGGATCAGTGAGTCAGAGGAGACTCTGTAGAAGGACAGAGTGCCAGCAGGACAGTCCACATACACTGCTACTCTACCAGAGGAGGAGGAGGAGGAGGAGGAGGAGGAGGAGGAGGAGGAGGAGAGGAGATGTCTGTTTCTCTGTGATTGTGCCAGACAGAGTAACGACCATCATCATAGCAGTCCAGACTCCAGGACTGATCATTATATCCAAACATACAGTCTTTACTGACTCCTCTCCTGCTGATTCTTCTGTAACTCACTGATATAGAAACTCCTCGTCTCCACTCGACCTCCCAGTAACAGCGACCAGTCAGACCAGTTCTACACAGCAGCTGACGACACCTGTAGGACTCAAACCTCTCTGGATGAACAGGATATGACTGAACCTCCTCCACACGTGTCATCTTCCTGTTGTTGTCAGACAGTTCGATGTTTCTATGGACTGTGTTTGTGTCGACTGTGAGCTCACAGGAATCTGATGGAGAGAAAAAGACACAACACAGCTGCAGTTATTAATGTGTCATCAGTGTGATGATGACATCACAGATGTGAATGAGTGATGTCACAGTGTTTTGATGAATGACAGTAAAAAGACACTCACACTTCCTCAGACCTGGTGTCAACCATCGGACTCCAGCAGGCTCCACCCTGAAAGGAGGAGGGGGGTCAGAGCAGCACATCCTCTTTCAGCATGCAAACATGGACATGACATGACTCTCATACACAGAAACACAATCTGTCCATCAGGCTGCTTCTCCCTGTTCTCCCTGAACCTCTTCACCTCTGCCACTCTCCTCACACACTGAGAGTGAGCCACAGGATGTTGGTGTGTGTGAAAGAGGACGACAACATCTGAGAACACACACAAACCTCCTGTTGGATTTATCACTTCATCTTTATTTTATTGGATGTTGTTGCTGTTTCCTGTGGGCGACCTTACGCTTGCTGTTTGATCCAATGTCAACTTGTGACGATGTTTCTATATTATAGGACTTTTGGATTTGGACGTCAGAACTTTTGAGGTCCGATTCCTGTTTGAAGCTTGGAGGGCTTTTCTGAATCTCAGCTGCACAGTCTGCTTTTTGTTAGCTAACGTTAGCTTGCGTTAGCTAGCAGTAACTAGACTTAGAATATTATACAAGTTAACGTTAGCTAGCGTTTGTTAGCTTGCATTAGCTAACGTTAGCTAGCGCTAGCTCCTCTCACAAGCTAGCGTTAGTTAACATTAGCTAGGGTGGCATTTCCTTGCCAAACATCATTTCCAACTTGATTTGAATCATAGTATAAGACTATTTACTGCTAGCGCTAGCTAACGTTAGCTAGCAGTAACTAATGTTAGAATATGATTCAAACCAAGTTGGAAATTATGTTTGGCAAGGAAATGATTGCCATGTTGGCTTGTGTTAGCTAATGTTAGCTAGCATTAGCTATTTTTCGCACAGGAATGACAGATAGCTAACACTAGCTTGCGTTAGCTCGCAGTAACTAGACTTAGAATATGATTCAAATCAACACGATGCAACTCTGAGTAGCTTCCTGTTTCATCATCTGAAACCTAATAAATTCAAAATGTCTTTATTGGCACGATGTCACACAAACATGTGGCCAAAGCTAGAAAAGAAGAAGAACATTGTAGTGTAAAGACTAGTACAATAGATGAAAACACAACATAGATATAAGTGTAACCAAAGCTGACAATAACAGCACAACACTAAATAATAAGTGTCATCACGTATAACATGAACAACTGTCAGCTGACTGTCACTCGCTGTCACTCAGTTTGTGGCAGCAGAACATAGACTGCTGCTGGATCACAGCTCTTTGGGTTCTCCACTAGTAGGACTGTTCATGTTTCTGCATCTACTGGCTCAACAAAGACTTTGTAATCTATTACATGTTGAACATGTAATCTATTACATGTTTAACATGTTCTCTAATATGTTTCTACTTTTCACATGTTGTGAGGAAGTGCTGCTCTGTTGTTGTTGTGTTTTATTGTACGGGTCTGATCTGTATTTGCTCTTTACATCAGCAGATATGAACTAAAACAACAAGACGTGTACTGAGTTCACTGAGCTTCATGTTAATTGTGCTACTATGCAAACTGATATTATATAATATTGTGTCTGTCACTTGACAAAGAAACAAGTCAACATGGTGACTCCGTTGTGAGGAAGGACGCCCCATGACACCACAGCCAGCAGCTGTTCTGACTGATGGTATCCTCAGTATGCTGCTAACACACATGAGGCCACTATCAATGGTGGAGGATGAAGGAGCGCTATGTGCACTTTAGAAAACAAACTACATTTTACTTTGGATTCTTCATGTAACAAACATTTTAGAGGTGTGAATCTTCAGCGGCCTCATGATTCAATTACGATTCAGCTGTCAACGATTCTCGATGCATCTCAGTGTTCGTCATCCTCAATGATCTATATCACTGCACACGGCTACTGTTCATCATTTACATTCCCCTTTTATTCTGAAAGTCCTTCCAATATCAGACTGCAGCAGTCTACAAAATAAAAGCGGCATCTTTTCAGTCATCAAACAAAACCTGTATCCATCTGCAGCGTCTTTCACGTTTGTCTACAATAATCTAGTTTTCACATGGCAGCTTTAAGATCCAACATTTACTGACTCTGCTGCACACACCTCTCTCAGAGTTGGACAGCAGAGTTGACAGCAGCTCCTCAGATCTCGGCTGATTAGCTGCTGTAACAGTTATTATTTATGGCTGCAGACGTTAGCTTCAGGAGAAAATGACCAACCTGATCATTGATTGTTGTGAGGCAGAAGTCTCGTCCAGTTCGTGCTTCACAGCAAGTTCATAACATCTGAAAGTGTCTCGAGATGTCCGATTAAATAAATACTCTGTTTTAATCCCTCTCAGATGATCTCTGCCTCCCTCCAACATCCTCCTACATCAGTAACTTCAGTCAGAAGTCCTCCCACAGAGCAGAGTTTTATTCTTTTAATAAAATGTTGGAAATGTAAAATAAATCTTTCTTGACTTTTTATGTGATTAATGGGTTATGAAAATAGTTGCTAGTTGCAGCCCTATAAGTTGTGACAACAAACACTACTCTGTGTTGTGTTGGTAGGGAGTGAATCTTTCTGGTATGTGACAGAGCTATGAGCGCGTTGCTGCATAACGTGCTGCTGTTGCTGTAGTCGGCCATAAATTGTGTGGATAGACTCAGTTAGTGACTGAAACCATGTGTTGTTTGCTGCCGCAGAATACAAATTAAAAGTCCATTCATGCATCATTGTCACGCCATCTTCCTGCATTTAACACTTCCTATAAATCCTTCACAATAAGAGTCCTGCATTATGTAGGGGTTTCACCGAATAATCGAATATTCGAATATTCCACTATCAAAACCACTATTCGACGCTGTGCGTGATAGTCGAGTATTCGTCTTTTTCTTGTTTTTCTTTTTTTCAAAAGCCCGGTGCTGTAATAAAGGCATCTACATTAATGATCTACCGCAGATATGCAGCTGGGGGCTATCAATATGATAGTATATACCTATTCCGGCCATAATAAGTCATACTGACCGCACATCATTTCGCGGCTTTCACGTTTCATTTTTCGCGCGGTTTGCTGCTTTCATTGTCTCTCTTGTCTCTAACTTTGTTAGCGGCCTCCAGCTGTGCTTCTTTGCGAATTTACTTGTGAGTTGATTATAATATAGATGCATCATAAAGCCTGGTTGGCACCATTGGCAAACAACAACGGGTGTTCCCCCCTCCGTGAAACAGCGAGCGGAGCTGTTCAAGACGACCGTGCTGAAGTGGTGTGACTCTGATTGTGTACCAGGGAAAGCCGAGGAAGAATGTCTGCAGCCTGAGCACCGTGCACACAGCTGTGGGCACCATAGTGGGGCGAAAGAAAAACAGAGTCTGGGATTTAAAACAACCACACGAAGTACGGTGTGGACGTCCCGGACCAGATGCGAGGGCGTACGCCGTCAAATGCGGTACGGGAAGATGGCCGGTTGCGGTCCTCTATAACATCCTCGACTTGGCTGGGATCAATGCCCGCATCTTATTCAAGGAGCACCAGCAGCAGGAGAGCCCGGAGGAAAGTCCTGCAGCAGCTGCAGAGGAGCTGAGGGCAGAATATATGGAGGGGAAAGCGGCCGCGGCAGTCAGCACAAGGTGGCAGCAGCGGAACCAACCACCGCAGCAGCAGCAGACACAGACACGGAGGCAGTGCCGGTCCAAAGAGCTGTAAACGGGACCAAACGTCGGACACTTGAAATGCCACAAGCCTGTAACTGTGTGAGGAGAGCGGAGGAAATCTGTGGAGACTGTGACCAGTGATCACAACGGCTCTTTTTTGTTGTTGTATTAGAGCAGCTCGTTTCCAGCTTTTTCGATTCTTATTTTTTAAAATATACATTATTAAGTATTACAATTAATTGTTTAATAATCAAATAAGTTACTTTTAATTATTAATTTTCTTGTTCTGAGTTTACTCTATTAAAATCGTGTGTAAATATATGCAATAATTACGGTTTACGATGATATGAATATTGATAAATGTATAATTAAACTTGTTAAAATGTAGATTTTGGTGTTATTTCGTTTTTTTTAAAATATGACACAATGAAGGCATTCATCACCCAATTGGGTGTTTACATAAAAGATTAGAGAGTTTAAAATCTAGGTCCAAATGACGCTTACGGCCGTTCCGTGTTGGAATTCCGGCCGTTCTAGTGTAAATAGCGAGATTACTACAGTTGTTTCACAATTTACATCCAGTGTTGATCTTAAATAGGCCTACATTGTGTTTTCATGGTCATTAACAGAGGCAAACTCAGTGATGAGGGTTAGGTCTGGCCGCAGCGGTAATGCATGGATTGAAAAAACAAAAAACCAAAAAAAAAACAGGCGAATATTCGACTACTAGTCGACTTTTGGGAAGTATTCGAGGAATACTAAAATGCAGTATTCGTCAATGCCCTATTATGTAGTTATTTAAACACTTATATTTTGAAGCAGCAACATCAGGACACATTAGATTTCCAGCAGCAGAACCTGAACATGACTCCAGAGCAGCTGAGAGTGAAACTGAGTCTGCAGCTAAGAGCCAGGTTGAAGTAAATTACAACAGCATTAAACCAGAGGTCCACCAACTCCTGTAGAGAGCTGCAGCTCTGCACAGGTCACATGTCATGTTAATCAATGGAGCAGATGATTGATCACTGAATGTTTTCTTTTGTAATTTGTTTTTTGCTGACGGTGTAGAACACTGAAACTTTCCTGCTTCTGCACGCTGTTATAATGATAACTACCCAAAACAGCCCAAACTCAGCTGGAGCAGCAGTTTCCTCATGACAGGAGCCAAGACGGCACGAGCCCATCTTAAATTAATCCATGCACTGCTGCTGTTATGGTCATGTGACGGGAAGGTTCCACCTCGTGTCATCTAACGTTGTTATTGGACTGTTTTATATCTTCTGTTCACAGTTGTTATAGTCTGTGAATCATTTCACACTAAGGCACAAACACACTGTCAGTGATGAGCAAGAATCTAATTACTCCAGATCCATGTCAGAACCATTTTAAGTTCAAAGTCAAGCACTTTGGCAGAAACACTGATTCTCCAGTTCAGGGAAAGGGTTTCTATGACATTCAGTGATTACATTCATTCATTCAATAAATTTGAGCTGTGGCTCAGTGGGTGGAGCGGGTCGTCTAGTGATTGGAAGGTCACGAGTTCGAATTGCATGTCGAAGTGTCCTTGAGCAAGATACTGAACCCCAAATTGCTCCTGATGAGCAGTTGGCGCCTTGCATGGCCTCCGCCATCAGTGTATGAATGTGTCTGTGAATGGGTGAATGTGGCATGTATTGTAAAGCACTTTGAGCTGTCAGTAGACTGGAAAAGTGCTATAAAAATGCAAGACCATTTACCATTAATGTGTTACAGAAATCTTTTGAATTTGAGGTTCAGCATTTTCTGATCAGACATCTGACACAGAGGGTCTATTGTTATTATTAATATTATAAAAACAGCAGTGACATAGTTGAAATTAGATTTAATATTAATGTTTTGATAACCTTCTTCTGTGTGAAGTAGTTTGGACGAGCGATTCATCAAGCAGCAAAACCAGAGGCCGAGAAATCAGTTTTCGAACAGGTACTAAACTAGCCTGAAGAAAGAGATGTAAGTTTAGTGTTTGTGCCAAGACTCTCCTGGTCATTGATCTTCATCTCTTCTCCTCATCTTCCTCTCTTCACTTGTAACTCTTGGCTTCAAGCTATGCTGCCTTTTCTCCTGAACTGAACTAATCAACTGGAGGTGGAGTAAACAAAGCAGACCTCCTGACACTGAACCATCTACAATCCAGATACAGAGTCTCACAGTGACTGTCTGTGGCTACAGCAGGACTCTTCATACCTGAGAGTTTCCAGTCTCCAGCCTGGATCCTCCGGTCGAGCAGACAGCTGCTTCACTCCTGAGTCTCCTGGATGATTGTAGCTCAGGTCCAGCTCTCTCAGATGGGAGGGATTAGAGTCCAGAGCTGAGGCCAAAGAAGTACAGCCTTCCTCTGTGATCAGACAGCCTGACAGTCTGCAGACACACAAAACAACACACATTAGCTGAGGGTCCTGATGATTCAGTGCACATCTGTGTTTAAGGGTTAAATGTTTATTATATTCATCATCTGAGTTTTAACTAATTCTTTAATCAGCACTAATACAGAATATAACTGAAGCTGATGGAAATGCTATTCGTTTTGCAAATATTTGTCCATGAACCAACATATTTTACAGATTAAAATGATGACCTGATGATGGCATCAGATGAAAAGTAAGAGGATCACAAAAGTAATTACAGTTCATCCTGAGGGGAGCGTGAATGTCTGAACCAAACCTCATGACAATCCATCCAGTGGTTGTTGAGATTAGTACATCGGGACCAAAGTGCAGAATAGACTGAAGGACCCACATTTTATATGAAATGCATTCATGCTTCCATCAGGATGGAATGTAATTATTTTGTGGATCCTCTGACATGTGATATATATTTTTTTCATTTATTTTCTTACCCTGTCTGGTTTTGACCTGCTCCAATTGTGCAGTTACAAGAAATAATGAAATAAAGTAATGAATCCTGACCTGAGAGTTTCAAGGACACAGTGTGGACTCTTCAGCTCAGCAAAAAGTCGCTTCACTCCTGAATCCTGCAGGTTGTTGTTACTCAGACTAGAGGGCCATCAAATGGTTGTTGAGATATGTAAGTCAGGACTAAACAGAATAGATTGACTGACCCACATTTTAAACATATATATAGATTAGTGTTGTCATTGGTTTTATATTGTCACTTTGATGAATGAAGGATCTGTTAAGTTGTCGGACTGTGAACACTATTAGAACACCACACTCCTGTCCACACAGATGTTGTCTCACCTCTGTTGTGGCTCTGTTACTACCTCTGTTGGAGGATCAGAAGTGAAATGAAACCGTTCCCTCACCTTTGTAACTTTCACACCTACAGTGAGGTGGAACATCGACGCAAGATTCCTGCCTTGAAGAGGCAGTAGCCCTTTTTACACAGCGCCACGGCTTAATCTCCGGAGTGGGGGTTGGCCAATTCTCCGCCGATGGTGATTCACAGAGCGAAGTATCATTTTCACACAGAAAGCCAACGCTGCGGCTCCTAAAGAGGCGTTACAGTACACGTCATGATGTCATGACGTTGGTGTGTTTAAGGTGCTTCCTAGGTGTCCCCCCCGTCGATCTAAACCCGTAGACAGTAAACAGGATGCTGTCTGGCTCATTCGCTGGATGGAGAATGTCTTCCGGGGGAAAGTAATCTGATGTCTCAGTCCGGAGGACTGATGGTCACGGAGATTTATTTTCATTGAAAACACTCAGTGAGTTTATCGCCGCTGACGGGCACTGTTTTTTGGGCAGAAATGTGAGGAAGAATCGGGAGGGCAGGCGGGAGGACCGACAGGAGGACAGACGCTTCTGCACATACAGCTGAGGTATTTTTTTCCTCATATAAGTTGCCAAAGACAGTTACAGTTACAGTTACAGTTACTATGTTACTTTTGTTTGGTCCTGTAATTTTGCTTTGTGGGAAATTTTTCTTTATTAAGTTGAGTGAAGGGCCTGTGCAGTTATCAGACTAGTCAGACCGACATGCCTCCGCTCCACGCCTCTGGCTTATCCGTTCACACTGGGGCGGATAAAAAAATAATGCGGCCCTGATACTACCTCCAGAGTAAGATCAGGGCCCAAGTAAAATTTTCCCCCTCGCCGCATCTGAAACTTTCAGACAGAGGAGGGTGCGGAGAATTGGCGCTGGATCCCAGCATGCAAATGGCAGTGTGAATGGGGTTTCTGTGTTTTTCTCTCTGGCAGATGGTGGTCCTCCACTAAGTCCAGTTCTAAGGCAGTTTTTTTCTCGCCACTGTGAGTGCTTGTTCATGGGGGAAATGGTGGGTCTCTTAAATAAAATGAATCATGATAAGAGTATGATCAAGACCTGCTCCAATTGTAAAGTTACATGAAATAATGAAATAAAATAATGAATCCTGACCTGAGAGTTTTAAGGACACAGTGTGGACTCTTCAGTCCAACAGCCAGATGCTTCACTCCTGAATCCTGCAGGTTGTTGTTACTCAGGTCCAGCTCTCTCAGACTAGAAGACTGGGAGCTCAGAACTGAGGACAGAGCTTCACAGCTTTCATCTGAGAGGTTACAGATACTCAGCCTGGAGCAAGTATAGTAAAAAAGACATTTACATTATTAATAATATCATTGTAGCACATGTGACCTTGCTTTCTGTTTTACTCTAATATGTTGTAGGTCACAGACACTCAGCCTGGAGCATGAATAGTAAAACAGACATTAGGTGATACAGTATTTATAACATCATTGTAGCACATGTGAACTTCCTTTCTGTTTTACTGTAATATGTCGGAGATATGGGAAATCAACAAGACTAAATCTCGATTAAACAGACATTAAATAATAATTAGTTGCATGGTTTCAAAACATAAGAGTTCTGACTTGAGAGAGAACTGAATTAAAACGTTCAAGAAATAACAAAAATAATTTAAGACAAACTATGAACTATCTGACCTGAGAGTTTCAAGTCTACATTGCGGACTCTGCAGTCCAACAGACAGCTGCTTCACTCCTGAGTCCTGCAGGTTGTTGTTACCCAGGTCCAGCTCTCTCAGACTAGAAGACTGGGAGCTCAGAACTGAGGACAGAGCTTCACAGCTTCTCACTGAGAAGTCACAGGAACTCAGTCTGGAGCGTGAATAGTAAAAAAGTCTTTAGGTGATACAGTATTTATAATAATATTGTAGCACATGTGAACTTTCTTTCTGTTTTACGCTAATATGTTGGAGATATGGGAAAACAACAAGGCTAAATCTGGATTAAACAGACATTAAATAATAATTAGTTACATGGGAACAAAGGAACATGTCCTCTCGTCTCCTCATCAGCAGGAGGCCCTGTTCGTGTGTCTGTGTTTCACCTTTCACCTAATACACTGTTATGGCAGACAAAAAGTGTCGATCCCCAAGTGCGACCTAACAGGCAGGAGAGTAACGGTGGACCGATCCTCAAGCCTGCCTGTTAGGTCACACTCGGGGATCGACACTTTTTGTCTGCCATGACAGCAGCGCGCAGGAGTTGCTACTGCTAAGGTGAGTTGTCCAAAAACCTTCTTTTTAGTAAACTCTGTGCACACAAACAATGTTCACAATGCTCGTGTTCATGTGTAGAGACCCTGGTCATACTGCGAGCAAAGTTTCATGTTGTGCCGAGCCCTCTTAGTGTTTTAAAAATAGCGATTTTTATGCTAACGCCATTGAAAATTAGCTTGCCCGAAAACGAAACTACGGTAAATCTTAGAAGTGCCTCTTTGGTCGTAGTTATGCATTTACACAAAGGTTTGACTCATGTTCAATCACAAATAAAGCCTTGGTTGCTTTTTGGCGAGAGGTTCACTTTAAGTCAGTCATAATCGAAGCTGAATAATTACCTCTCTGAGCAACTCTAAGACACTGATCATAATTTGGAACCCGGTGCAGTAATTGAACTGTTCAAGAAACTGGGATAACATCTCCAGCTGAACAGAGAAGTTACCATCCAGCCACTACCGGACGCCCACAACGCACTCAAGCAAAAACTCATTCCCTGGGCCTGTGAACCATACTCAACGGAGACAAAACACAACGTCATCCTCCAGCTGTTGAGGTGCTGCCGCAAATCCACAGTCAAGCTGTGGAAAGATCAGAGGAACCTGATTCGTAGACTTCATCTATCTACAACAAAGTAGGCTGAACTTCTGAATATTTATTATGAATTATTATTTCATATTATTTACTCTGCATTATTTAGTTAATAAACATATACAACCGTATGTCCTTGTCTGTGCAAGTTTAATTTGATGTGGGAAATCGATGGACCCGTGTAAGGAAATCACTGCTTCAGATTTTGAGTAATCACAGAGCATGACACTCTAACTGTCCAAGTCAACTTGATGTTTGGAATAATTCCTTCCGGCCTATTCCAATAAATCAAACAACAGAGGTGGTGCCCCATTTATGAGTGTGTTATTAATCATTAATTGTCTTTATTATCAAGTAGTATTTCCTACAGTGGTTTCAAAACATAAGAGTTCTGACATGAGAGAGAGAATTGAATTAAAAAGTTAAAGAAATAACAAAAATAATTTGAGACAAACTATGAACTATCTGACCTGAGAGTTTCAAGTCTACATTGTGGACTCTCCAGTCCAACAGACAGATGCTTCACTCCTGAATCCTGCAGGTTGTTGTTACTCAGGTCCAGCTCTCTCAGACTGGAGGACTGGGAGCTGAGAACTGAGGACAGAGCTTCACAGCTTCTCTCTGAGAGATTACAGCCACTCAGTCTGGACAAAGATTAATGAGCAGAACAAGAAAATAATATTTCTGTTTGGGTCGATAACATCACATTTACTGCATTCTGAAAAAAACTTCTCCACACTTACAGAGCTTTGTTGGAGGCTTTTACCACTGGCAGCAGCCTCAGAAGAGCCTCCTCTGAAGCACAGTATTTATTCAGGTCAAACACATCCAGATCTTTTTCTGATGTCAGTAAGATGAAGACCAGAGCTGACCACTGAGCAGGAGACAGTTCATCCGTAGAGAGACTTCCTGAACTCAGGGACTGTTGGATCTCCTCCACTAGAGAATGATCGTTCAGTTCATTCAGACAGTGGAACAGATTGATGCTTCTCTCTGCAGACAGATTCTCACTGATGTTCTTCTTTATGTACTCGACTGTTTTCTGATTGGTTTTTGAGATACTTCCTGTCTGTGTCTGCAGACCTCCGATGAGAGTCTGATTGGTCTGCAGTGAAAGACCCAGGAGGAAGCGAAGGAACAAGTCTAGGTGTCCATTGGGACTCTGTAAGGCCTGGTCCACAGCACTCTGGTAGAGACGTGTCTCTGCAGATTGACAGTTTGCTGGTTGTTCTTCTACCAGCAGATTGACTCTAGAGTTGATGAATGTCAGATGAACATGAAGAGCAGCCAGAAACTCCTGAACACTGAGATGGATGAAGCAGAACACCTTGTTCAGGTACAGTCCACTCTCCACTTTAAAGATCTGTGTGAACACTCCTAAGTCCACTAAATCATCTCTGATATCGACACCACACTCTGTCAGGTCTGATTGATAGAAGATCAAGTTTCCTTTCTGCAGTTGATGAAAAGCCAGTTTTCCCAGAGACTCAATCATCTTCCTGCTCTCTGGAGTCCAGTGTGAATCTGTCTCAGCTCCTCCATCATACTTGACCTTCTTCACTTTGGACTGAACCACCAGGAAATGGATGTACATCTCAGTCAGGGTCTTGGGCAGCTCTCCTCCCTCTCTGGTCTTCAACACATTCTCCAGAACTGTAGCAGTGATCCAGCAGAAGACTGGGATATGGCACATGATGTGGAGGCTTCGTGATGTCTTGATGTGGGAGATGATTCTGCTGGCCTGCTCCTCATCGCTGAATCTCTTCCTGAAGTACTCCTCCTTCTGTGGGTCAATGAACCCTCTGACCTCTGTCACTATGTCAACACACTCAGGAGGGATCTGATTGGCTGCTGCAGGTCGTGTGGTTATCCAGAGGTGAGCAGAGGGAAGCAGTTTCCCCCTGATGAGGTTTGTCAGCAGCACATCCACTGAGGTGGATTTTGTGGCATCAGTCAATATTTTAGTCTTGTGGAAGTCCAGAGGAAGTCGACACTCATCCAGACCGTCAAAGATGAACACAACCTGGAACTCTTCAAAGCTGCAGATTTCTTTGGTTTCAGTGAAGAAGTAATGAACAAGTTCCACCAAGCTGAACTTTTCCTCTTTCAGCACATTCAGCTCTCTGAAAGTGAATGGAAATGTGAATTGTATGTCCTGGTTGTCTTTGCCTTCAGCCCAGTCCAGAGTGAACTTCTGTGTTAAGACTGTTTTTCCGATGCCAGCCACTCCCTGTGTCATCACTGTTCTGATTGGTTCATCTCTTCCAGGTGAGGCTTTAAAGATGTCTTCTTGTCTGATTGTTGTTTCTGGTCTGTGTGGTTTCCTGGATGCTGTTTCAATCTGTCTGATCTCATGTTCTTTATTGACCTCTGCAGTCCCTCCCTCTGTGATGTAGAGCTCTGTATAGATCTGATTAAGAAGAGTTCGTTTTCCTGCTTTAGCGATCCCCTCAAACACACACCGGAACTTCTTCTGAAGGTTAGATTTGAGTTTACGCTGACAATCTGCAGAATGACTTCCTGAATAAACACACAACAAAGATCATCAGGGTTGGCATTTCATGTGTCTGGATGAGCCAGTTTTGTATTTACGTCTTTATTCACTACCTTAAAAAGAAACCAACGTGACAATTGCACATCTCAACTGTAAAGAATCTATGATGTCATCAGTCAGTAACCAATCACCACTGAAGGCTTGACAGAGGAGCAGCTCTGCAGACTGGAGCAGGGTAGAAGCTCCGGTGAGGCAGCAGGTATTTACAAAGTTAGAAACATCACAACCTCATCACCATCCTCTACACCCAGTATTCCCACACTGGGGTACGCATATCCACAGGGGGAGACGGAGTGACGTAGAGGGTACATGAAAACAAAAGTGGTTTGCATAATCAAGGTCAAAGAGTACGATTACAATTCAGAATATGTGGGCATCTGTACAGACGGCCCAGAGGCCATGATGGGGAAACTGAGTGGTCACGTGCTTCCAGGCGGCTACTCCTGACGCCACTGCAGCATCCACCAGGAAGTTGTTGCTGCCACCTTGATGGACCTTTGGGAACTTTTGCAGGAGAGCTTGGAGGCTCCGGGGCCGAGCGTTCTGTGGCATCACATCGTCTCTTGATGTGGGAATTGTGATAATGTCTTAATTATTCTCATTGTGTGAAGCACTTTGTGCTACTTTGAGACAGACTCTACAAATAATGTCTGTTCCCAATACATACATTAACTTTATACAACCTGTGAACATGGTGTTTACTGAAGAGATTGTTACAGTAGTTTGACAAACTGTGTCTGAAACTGATTTTGTATTTCAGACTAAACATATAATCATAAGATCTTATATTAAACTATTCAGAGCCTCTGAGACGGCCTTCTAACAACTGGAGGTGGTCTTAACTTCGTTGTTGAATATAGATTTTTTTTGAAAAATCTACATTATGTCATGTTAAATAAAGAAAATATAAGATATTTAAAGAAGGAAAGACTCCTGGGCCTGTATTCACAAAGACTTTTATCTTAACGTTAGGAGTACTCCTAAATCGGACTAAAAGTTTTTATGTAGGAGTTTTTTCTTAAAAGTAATTCACAAAGCCGCTGAGACCTACTTTTAGTTATGAAAACAGTGAACTCCTAAACTAGGAGTAACTCTCTGTTGCTATGGATGACGTCATTTTATAAGGACGCACTTAGAAGCGGTGACAACAGTGATTGGTTGTTGAGTGACAGGGCAGCCCATTGAAAAGTCATTCAGGCTACGCAATGCATGAAGTGAAAATAAGGAAGTTGCCCACAAGCCCATGACAAGATAAAGAATAAAGAAATGTATTTATAAGGAGGATTAAGTGCAGCCCCCCCCGGAAAAAAAAAAAACGCTTCGGACTAAAATTACAAATTTGAAGATTGTGTGAAACTTGAATTGTCAATAAAAGCGGCATTTGCTCGAAAAGCTCAGGAATCGTGTGTTGATCCGGGCCATTTCGCAACAATGTCCAGTATATTGTAACATGTGTCAAAGACAATTTGTGTATTGATGGAATGCAACTTTTCCGATTGACATTTCGCACGGGACTATAACTTGGGGACCTCCAGTAATTTGTAATAATTGCGGAGGTCATCTGTGATCTTAATCCCGTGTGAATCTGCCATGTCTGTAATTTGTAAAGTAAAAATTCCACTTCAAATTACCTCCCATATTTCACCAACCACGGAGGTCATTTGATAATATTAGTCCCGTGCGAATCGGCATCTCTGTGATTTGGGTTCGTTTTTTGTTTTTCTTAAGGTTTTTTGTGTTTTCCACACCTTTTTTCTGCCTTTTTCTCGGTCGAGAATTATGGAGGCTGCGTTGGGAATTATGAATGAAAGTTTTGACAGCATTTTGGGTGCAAATTCAGGACAGGAGGCTCATCAGAAGAGCGAAATCTCGAAAGATGATTAGATGGATTACATGCATGGCAGCATGCGGTAAGGAACACTCTTCCATCTTTCAGCAGGCTCACCAGTTATTATATTAAAAATATCCATATCTAACCGTTGTGCTGCTCCAGTAAGGGCTCCGGTGCGATCGACCCGGGGGATAATGTCAGTAAATTAAAGTTTAAACACAGACTTCGCTTATCCTGTGTGAATGCGCCGCACGAAACACAGACGTGGTGGGATGATTTCTAAATCACTTGAGGTCCCCAGGTAATACTAGTTCCGCGCGAAGAGCTGCATTTTCCCCTGCAGCCAAATACCGGAGTGTTGCCAAACATTTTAACTCCGGCGTTATCGGATCGTTTCAGTTGGTTGGGGACGTTATTGCGCCCCTCACCAACTCAACCACAACTTCAGTCCCTTCGCGGTCCATCCGACATCGTTTAATAATTCCCTGTCATTTAGCGTCTCCAAAACATTCGGCTGTGACCAGGTCTTAGTGAGTTAAGAGTCCTCCGGACTACTTGCAAGGTCTCCCAGACTTAGGTGCTACTTTTAGGCTTAAAATGTTTTGTGAATAACTCTTATTTTCAAAAATTAGGAGTCCTAAAGTTACGACTGACACGCCCATTATTTTTAGGAGTTGCTCCTAAATTCGCCTGTTAGGAGCTACTTTTAGCCTTAAGATTCTTTGTGAATATGGGCCCTGATGTCCCTGCAGAGAGCAGTCCTGTTGTTACTGCAGTCAAACAGCATCTCCAGCTCACATGCTGGGAGTCCTAAAATTCAGTAATTATAATGTTCTAGATGATCACAGTGATTATTCTTGTTGATTTTGTGTCCATGAAGCATCTCATACTGGTTTAACTGCTCTCGAACAAACAGATTAACATCACAACATCTCATTGGTTATTTAGGGATTGATAAAATACCACATTAATAATAAAACCATCTACCTGAGTCAGTGACAGAAGAGTCTTTAACCAAAAAGTAACGTAAAGAGAATAAACAGGGGCGCCGCCAGGGGGGGAGAGGTTAGGACGATTCCAAGGGCCTGGCACTGACAGGGGGCCCTTTGATAATGTTGCCCTGTTTAGGCTTTTGAAATAAAATGTATAATTTAGTCTGTTAAAATAAGCTAATTGAACATGGTTGCCCTTTACTATAACATTTTTCTCAAATTATTTTACGTATTGTCATTTACCCCTCTCTCTTTTTGGTACAGTCTGATTCTGGCAGAGCGGGACACGTGAAATGTGTATGCTCAGAGAATGATCAGCTGTTCTAACGTGAGCGCTACTGCTGCATGCAGGTGTACACATGAGAAATCGCTAAGCAGGACTGATGGTGGTGGTGAGGTGAACTTAACTATGAAGTCCGGTTACCAAAAACGCAAGGAGAAGCAGCAGAAAGCTGAGAGGGAGAAAAAGGCCAGACAACTAGTGATTCAGTTTTTCCCCAAAGAAAGGTATTAGTCACTGACCTTGGTGTTTACAATATGCTAGCGAATGATAGACCAACAGATTTCGTATTAATGTGGTTGGATTAGCCATTAGTGGTTGGATCAAGAGAAAAGTTTACAGTTAGCAGTGCAGTGCCATTTTATTTAAATTCTCTACCTTTATTGCCATGGGAGATCTGATGAATGTAATGTAGGTCTGCACAAAACTAGATGAACTTGTGCGATAAACTAGGCTACTAGGCTAATATGCAAGATAAAATATTACATTATGCTGGTGCTAATAACAGTTTCATAACTAATGAGGTGCACTCAACATGCACAGATTCAGCCTCAGGAGGACACCTGCCCTCAACCCAAAACCCAGCTGAAGGAGAAGGAGGTGAGCAATACAATCCATAGATAAAGGCTTTAGGGTTAAACATTTTAATTTATACAGGGAGCAGCTACCAAGCTAGTTAGCATATTAAAGTTTTGGTGATAACAGACAACAGGCTGAATTAGGCTGAAAAGACTGTTATCTTAAAATGGAAAATCCATGGTCACTTTCAAATTAATTAAAGATATTTATTTTCTTTTGTGATCAACAATTGTTAGGCTACTTAGTATGGAGTTCATTTAAATGCAATGTTAATATGGTGAGAGAACTTGCATGCATCACTGTATCAGTATGAATTTATAGACTGTATTATGCACATTATGGATACTTCAGAGCCAGGTCCCTATTCAGCAGTGTTGGTCACGTTACTTTTAAATAGTAATTAGTTATAGTTACTAGTTACTTCTCCCAAAAAGTAACTGAGTTAGTAACGGAATTACTCCAATATAAAAGTAATTAGTTACCAGGAAAAGTAACTCCTGCGTTAATTTCTTTTCTTCCCCTTCTGAGCTCAGCATTGATTGTAATGTACTCTGCATCTATGTATTTAGAACATGTCTTTCTGCATGGCAGACCGGCACCTGCTCTCCATGGTATTTAGCCAATGAAGGAGTCTGGTCAGCTGTTGATAACGGGAGCAAGTTCTAAACAACATACCTGCCTATCATTGCATTCAGTTCAGTCTGTGTCACAAGTTATAGTGAAGCTGGAGCAGAAACATCCAGCTTTAGCTGCTCGGACAGCTCCATGTCCTTCTGTAGCTGTTTTTAGACGGAGCTCCAAGCCGCATATTTGCCCGTCCTTTTGGCGGCTCGGTCCGTGGTTTTAGACAGAGGCCGGCAAATTGGGGGTCTGTTTTGGTCCTGCGATTTTCCGCCTCGGAGGGTACACTTATTTCCGCCTCGACTGCTGTCTAAAACCAAGGCGGTAATGTGCGGCCCGTGGGTGAGCTGGGTGGAGGTGTCAATGACCTGCACTGTTGTGCGACCCACAACCGAGGAGTTTTAAAACCAGGAAACAACTGATCACAGCAGTCAGTCCGTCACTTCATCCGCGGATATTAAGATGAGCAACTGGACAGCCGCTGAGATCCAGGAGATGCAGCGTCTCCTGGATCTCAGCGGCTGTTTAGTTGTGTTAGCTTGTTGTTGTGTTGGCAAGCAAGAATGGTCGCTACTTTCGAATTAAAAGCCCCCCGCTAAGAACCCAGTTCTAAACTCCAGTGGGGTGCAATGTAAAGCTCTTATTTTGAAGACAAATTCTACGTCACTGTTCGCAGCCCAACTTCGAGCTTCACGTCACGTTGCATGTTTACGCCTACCTCAGAGGCAGCTTTTAGAAAAGGAGGAATATTACACATCGGTTTTAGAACGACAGGCCGGCTTTTCTATCTAAAAAGGGCTTGTGTTAGCGGAGCTCACATTAGCCACACCTGCTATCATCATCAACAGTGTCAACAACGGAGTTTTTGGCCACTAGTTTTGTAGAAGCGCGTGCAGTTGAGAGATGCTTCATTAGATTAGAGTTGCTTAAAACAGACGTGGACAAAGGAGGTTAAAGTGGTGTCTGTACTTCCACTTTGAAAACGTTAACTTTCCCTCTGGACGCCATTTCTGCAACTCACCTCTGCTAGTTTGTGTGTGCGAGGCTGTGTGGTTTGTGTACAAACCGAACACAGCCTCTGATTGGCTTACGAACTCTCACTCTACCTTAGAGAGCCAATCATCACCTCTGCAGTTGTCCCGCCCCTCCCTCCTGCCTCACCGGAGAAAAATAAAGCAGCCCTGCTGCGCCGGTGGCTGAGAGCCGAGTCGGATGACAACAGCTTCAATGAGAAACTTCAATTTGTAACGTGCCACATTTAATAGTCGGTAACGGAGTTGTAACGATGGGAAAAGTAATTCATTAGATTACTCCGTTACTGAAAAAGTAACGCCGTTATACTTAAACACCATTACTCCCAACACTGCTATTCAGGCCATGATGCAGCAGCCAGAGAGGACACCAGAGGTGTTCAAATACAGGAAGAGAACAGGGCGAGCACTAGCAGCACAGATGATGAGGAAGAAGCAGCGAAGAGTAAGGAGCAGAGAGAGGCTGAGTTGAGGGACATTGGTGAGACTGAGCAGCATGCTGAACCTGAAGATCTGCTGTCTGCTGATCCAGGGTTGTGGCCAGAAAAATTAACTGACAGTGACAGAGCAAGCATTGTTAGAAAACTAGCTACCACAGAGGAAAAACAAATGTCCAAAGATTCTGAGGGAAAGCCATTTCCAGATTACTTAAAATATACAAAGGCAGCAAATGGCAGAGAAAAGATGAATGATTGGTTAATTTACAGTGAGAGTGTAAATGCACTCTTCTGCATTCCATGAATCCTTTTTCATGTGACGTAAAAAGACATTCTCAAAGTGCTCTGAGTAGCGAACATGGTTACAAGATGTGTGATGTCAAATGGCGCCGCATGTATGACAAATTCCCAAGCCATGAAAACAACCGAGCACACAGGGATTGTTATTGGAAGTGGAAAAACTTGCAATGTTCAATTATGGCTGCAAAAGGGATAGACCACCACCTGCAAAGACAGATGCAGTCTAAAATAGAATGAAATATAGCTCTCTTGGAGAGACTACTTGATGTTACGCTGCACTTGGTATTGAGAAATTTGCCTTTCAGAGGTAAAACAAAAAAGTTAGGCGATGTCCACAGGGGGAACTACTTGGGAACACTGGAACTAGTATCCCACTATGACACACTTTTAAAAGACCACCTAGACAAAGTGAGGAACTCAACCAAAGAAACTAGACTTACTCATTATTCGTCCTCAGACATTCAAAATGAGTTCATTGAACTGTGTGGGAAAAGAGTCCTTAAATCTATTTTGAGAGAAAGAGAGGATGCCATTTATTACAGCATTATTTGTGATGCCACACCAGACATTTCCCACACAGAGCAAAATGTTTTGCTCATTAGATATGTCCATTATAATGAGGATGCAAATGAATGGGAGATAACAGAAAGGTTTATTGAATTCAAACAATTTCACAAAAAAACAGGGAGTGAAATAGCAGGGATGATCGAGGATGTGCTTAAGAAACTAGGGATAGATATTGGTGATTGCAGGGGACAAGGCTATGTGCTGCCCACACGTTAAATCTTGCTGGGGTACACGCTGCAGGATCAAGTGATGAAGTGTCAACTTTTTTTGGCTTCATCAATTGTCTTCACACATTTGTAAGTGCCAGTCCAGAGCGATGGGCCATATTCAAGGAAAGATCCTTGTCTGACACTCGCTGGAGTGCAAGAATTGATGCTGTTAAACCGCGAGCAAAACACTTACCTAGTGTCATTGAGGCCCTTAGTTCCGTACTCAGTACGCAGTCTTTCAAATGATGCTAGAGCTGAAGCTGTTGGTCTGAGGGAGTACTTTATGTCATTTGATGACATTGTACTTATTACCATTTGGTTGAAAGTATTGCAGTGTATTGATTGCAGGAATGTGATACTCCAGTCAGGGAAAATTTCTCTTGAGGTGGAGGCAGCCAATGTAAATGCACTAGAAGATGAGATGCAGGCTCTTAGAAATGAATAGGATCCCCTCCTCTCTGAGGCAACATTAATTGCTAATGAAGAGGGGATTCCACCTCAATTCAAAAAGAACACAGCCGTGAGAGAAAGAGGTTCTTTGATGAGGCCCCAGAAGAAACAGTTCAGGGCGACTGTGCAGAGACATATCGAAACACTGTGTTTTTCACTGCCATGGACCATATCATTAGTGACTTGGACACTCGGTTCCAAACCATAGCAAACATTGTTGAGGAAGTTGCAGCCATTATTAAGGTTGGTCAGTGATGTTGCTGCTGTGTGTCACCCACTCATAAGCAAGTACACAAGGATCTCACACCTCAGTTTGAGAGTGAAATCAGGCATCTCAATACAGTATTTTCTGCCACGTTCCCCTCTGATTGCACCAGCCCTGATCTCCTCAATTCAGTTTACAGAGTGCAACTCCAGAGCATTTTTGGTGAAGTTTGTATTGCCATTAGGATTTTTTGCACTCTCCCAGTTACTGTTGCTGGTGGAGAAAGGGCATTTAGTAAACTGAAACTCATCAAGAGCTACCTCAGGTCAACAATGGTACAGGAGAGGTTGAACAGTTTGGCAATCCTCTCAATTGAAAGTGAACTGGCTCTCTCTCTAGACTTCAAAGATTTAATTCACGACTTTGCTACAAAGAAGCCTCGGCGTCTAGGCTTTGGCATTTAAATCAAGAGACAAAAGGAGAGTTGAGAGAGAAAAAAAATACTAGCAATACTATCATGAAGACTAGTCTGTATCCTAACTTATATTTGCGGATGAAAATAATCCCTGTTTATAATACTGCATGTGAAAGAAAGCACCTTTTTCATAGGTATCTTTACTGTATGAGTAGTGTGAATGTTTTACCATTGTTCATGTTTGGATTTGTTGATATTGTTTGTAAGTATCTATCTTGAGTATTTGAACATTTGCTGTGTTTTCTAATAATTGAGTGCTGCCTAAAAGAATCTATGTAATTGTATGAAATAACTACAGCCTAGTTATTCATCAAGGAATACATTTCATCATATACAATAATTTCAAAAATGAAGGAAACAGAGGAATGAATTTTATAATCATGATTACTAATGTTTGCAGTGAGCTCTGGCTCTGAAGTACACATAATGTGTATCTGTTATAAATCCATACGGAGACAGTAATGCATGCAAGTTGTTTCAACACATAAACATTTAGAATGAACTCCATACTAAGTAGCCTAAAAATATTTGCTCATGAAAGAAAATAAATGTCTTAAAGTCTAATTCTGACAGTAGTGGATTTAAAATGATACCATCAAATGATGTTATCACCTAAACATGCTAGGTACATGATCACATGCAGCATACCTTTTAGCAAAATAAGAGGGGGGGGGGAAATTTAATCTGTCATGGGGCCCAAGATTTCTGGCAGCGCCCCTGAGAATAAATCAGGGAGCTCCATCATGTCTCTGTCCTCTTAGTAAACAACAATGATTGATCACTTCAACCTTTTCTCATAAAAACAAGTTGTGGTCTTTAATTTCATTCTCTGTTGAATTCAATGAGCTTCTCTACTGAGACTCTGCTCCGTCACATGTATTGTGTCACCAGTTTCCACCGGCTGTCTTTTCTCTGAAAATACAGCGATATAAAACTGACTGACCTTCTGCTTCTGAGCTGCTGGCTGACAGGTTCTGCAGCAGGTCCATCCTGGGTATCTCCTTCAGAACCTCCTCGGTCACCTTCACAGCTCCATGAAGTGTAAAGGTTTTCACCATCAGTTTCACAGTTTTCAAACTATTTGCATCCTCCAGGTCGACAGCTGCGATGTCATGATCCTCCAGATACCATTTAAACTTCTCAAATTCATCTTTTTTTAACTTTTCCAGAATTTTCAAGAGGTCCACTTTCTTCAGTGTGGCTCCCTGCTAATAAAAGTCAGTATTATCAACCTGACAGAAAACTGTGACAGGAACATATCAGAGCATCAACAGGAGCTCTGATTGGCCGACACAGCAGTAGAGTCTGGCCAGTTAGAGCTCCTGCTGCTGCTGCGTGGGCCGGACTGAAAGTAACTGAAGTGATGCTCTGCTTACACGTCCTTCTGTCTCCAGATGTGAACAGCTGACAGTCTGTTCCATTTTCCATCAGCTTCTGTTCCACCAGCTGTTACTTCTTGAAATGAAGCTGTCGTCTCAGGACACCAAACAACACTGAACAAGAAAGATGAAAACATGAAGCCACAACTTTAACATCAATGCAAGCAGGGGTAGACTGGGACAAAAAATCGGCCCTGGCATTTTAGGCTTAGACCGGCCCCTCATAATTAGCGGAGCAGAAGCGGGAAAAAAAACATAACTTTTTGCCTTTAGGCTTATTAGAAATTTACAGTTTATCATTCAGGGATTAAAATTAACGCCGTCCTGTCATCCTGGGGACGTAATAAATTGTCATCGGGAGGATCAATAATCTAACTCGGGCCGACCTCGGCATGACGAGAAATTTGGCAGACTACATTTTTCTGTTTAAAAGTTTTCCTCACTTTCTGCAAACCAGAATGGTGGTCGGTGGCAAAAGATCTACGTGAACAGGTAAATGGAACAGGACTGACTGGCGCACTTGCGTTTATGTTGTTCTGTGACACAAGTGGCAACAACGTTGCAGCCTGTTGCGCTTGCGCTGTTTACCGTTCGAGCTCGGACGAGACGAGGATATTGTGGTAGCTACTACCACTCAACACGATGTTGCGCTGGCTGAAGCCTAGAGGAGAGTGTACCCAGCCCCAGGACATAGCCCAGGCAGCCAGTGCGACGTAAGGAGTGATGGCGAAACAACTTTTCCCACAGAGCCTGACATAAGCTAACGCTACAGAATCACCACTCTCTCGGCAACGATAGCTGCTACACTGAGTCTCGGCGCAGAAAGCTTTTAGTGGCTAACGATGCGAGTAAGCTAGGAAGCTAAGAAACTGTGGGAATTGTGGTAGAAAGATACTTTGATAACGACTGATACTTTAACGTCCCACACATTCAGACATGTCAACGCAGGAGTCAGAAACCTTTTCTTTCCAAAGGGTCTTTTTTGACGATATCAGGCTGTCAGAGACGTCTCAGATATCGGAGACGTTTTAACAAGCTAGTCAATCACTGCACATTATTAACCTTCTATTCAATGTTATTATTGTCATGGCTATACTGTATGTCCATTAATTGTTATAAAAATACAGATAGTCTATTAGTCCATGTACTTCAGAAATGTATTTATTGTTATAAACATGATGTATTGTGTTTTTCTTATATTATCAGTAAGTAACAACTCAAAATGTAAAAAAAAAGATTTTCGGGACGATTCGGGACGGTTCAAAATGATTTTTGGGACGTTTCTGGGACGGTTGTGAAAAAAGTTAATTTTAATCCCTGTTATCATTACTTTAGAAGTCTATCAAAAAACATTGTGGAAAGCAAAAAGGAAAATTTACTCAACACATAGTTCTAACTCCTTCTCTATTTCAAGCATAATGTATCATCAACATCCTAAATCTCAGAGGTTTAGTGTCTTTTGTTAACTCCACCACTTGTCTGCTCTGTGTAGCTCAATTGATTATTTTATCCTTTTAATTGAAATCATCCTTAATATGTATTTTCTGTATTCCTCTGATATAGCAGCTCAATTCTAATTCTTCAGGTTAAAAGGTGCTCCCTCCTTTAAAAAGCGATAACTGTTATATCAGGCTAAAGACAGGGCTGCTTTATGAACTCATACAAAGCAACTATGTCTTAAAAGCATTAACACTGTCTTACTCATCTTGTTCATTGTGGGCACACCTTTTGCTAATACTACGTTTACACTTTCTTTACACTTACTTTAGTGCTTAAATTGCAAAGCTTTTACTTCTTATTTAGCAGTTTTAAAATCAGTTTTTTAAAACATGTTTAACCACAGCATAGAGGGTTGCTACAAATTTAAACTACTATGCAGCCTTTCAACACACCTTTAACCTAAATACCTAAAATGCCATGATGGAGCCTAAACTGGACACTTGCTGCTCATCCAACACTTCTCAGCCTTGACCGTTTGCTATTTTATCAGAATAAGGTGCCGTGGCTGCCAGATTTTGGGATGCAACACCAATTAATATTGATACTAATCAATCGACATTGCTCATCATTCTCATGTAATTAGAGTTCTCAACGGGCCCGGAAAATTACAACCCGACCCGGCCCGCGGGTTTTTAAGCCCGAACCCGACGCAGTGCGACACACCGGCATGAATTGTCTGCCGGCCCGCCACGCTAACCCGACCGGACCTGAGACCGAGGTCCGGTCGGGTTTGTCGGGCCGGCCCGACCCGTTGATAACGCTTCATGTAATAGAGCTACCGTTACCTCCATGACCTCACAGTCCCTGTATTAAGGTTACTACCTGCCTGCCGGTTGTACACTGTCCCTGTCAGTCAGCAGCATCTCTGGATGCTCCTCTCCTGCCCGCAGCTGCTGTCTTCACCTCCAACCTGCTGTTGCTGGTTCACTGCTGTCTCAGAGGACGTGGAGGCTACAGCAGCTTCTCAAGGCAACATGTCTGTGATCTTAGTACATTTTGCAGCATCTACAGTGAGATTCTTCTCTTAGAACGCAACTTTTCTCTCTTTACTTGCTCCATGTTGTCACTCCTCGTGCTTAACACTTTGAAACTAGTGTTGTGTCGGTCGCGAACGTGTCGTTCGAAAGAACGAATCTTGTAAGTGAACGAAGTGAACGGAATCACTTCAGGAACTGATTCGTTCCTTTCTCGGTTCAGTTGAGCTGTGGAACTGCCACGACTCACTGTGAGGACGTGATTCACATTCGCGCTGTGATTCGTTCCTGATTCGCGAACCTACTGCATACAGAGAACTGTCTGAGGATGTGATTCTCGTTCACTTACTGTGCTGAAAGTAGCGCTGTGTCACTCATTCACTTAGGGCAGAGGAGGTGATTCTCGTTCAGTAACCGCACTGCTAAAACTAGCGCTGTGTTGCTAACATTAGTGTAGCATCATGTTAAGTGATTTTACTGCACAGTAAAAGTCATTCACGCTCGCGAACGTGGTTCACGTTCATGCTGAGTCAGTGACAGTGCTGCGCGAACGTGATTCACGTCCTCATCAGGTCGTTCGCGAACGACTGATTATACAACAAGTAGTTCCGACCACGCAATCTGATTGGTCAACAAGACATTTTGACCGTGCTCAAATCAGCATGACAGCACGCCTGACTCATTACTCAAAATATTACTCCGCCAAGTCTGTGTTTATCCATCTCCATGGCAGCGTAGTAACTGTCAGAGCTGGAGCAAAAAAATAAAAAAGTACGGCTTGAAATTCAAACTTTCTGCCGTAAAATATGTAGAGGAAAACTCGGGAGAAGCCGCCGCTAGACGTTTCTCTGTCGACTCCAAGAGAGTGAGAGATTGGTGAAAAAATAAAACGGAGCTGTCCGAGGAGGACAGCAGCAGGGCCAGGCTGCCTGGTGGAGGGAGGGAGAAGGCTAGCGAGGAGCCTGAGATAAACATGCGGGGATGAGGTGACAGCAAACGGGCACGCCAGGAGAGAGGGTCCCGCAAAATGATCAGGGCGATGGAGAAACAAATGTACGCCACCGTGAGTGACAGCAGAGATGAGGAGCTTGCAGCGAGTGCTGGTCGCTAAATCGTTTCCTCTGCTATAACAACTTCACTTAGACAACTATTGCCCAGAAGGATGCCAGAGAATTCGCCGAGAAGCTGGCGAAGTTTGTGACATTTTCATCCCAGATTTTTGAGAGGAAGGAAATTGCCGCCTGGTCTGTTAAGTGACTTAAACAAATAAACACCCCAGCTATTATTTAGTATTTTACGGTGTTCGGGAAATTCCGAGACCGCGATAAAACATTCACGTCAGCTCAGAGTTCACTCATCTGGGACTAGAAAATCCTTTCTGTTGCTAGGTCGTTACTAAGGTTTGGATTATTTGCTGGAGTGGTAAACTACGTTCCATTACACATATGAGTCTACTGACGTGACTGATTTTGTTTCAGTTATTAGTCAGACCCCATGTGTTTCCATGGAAACGCGACGCACACTCGCAAAAACCTTTAAAATTTGAGAGCAAAATGTCAATCAACATGGATATACTTTGATTATACATTTTATTTGTGTTGGTATTAGTTGTATAATCGCAATATTACTTCAGTGCTGCTTGCGGATCTCGGCGCAAGCGCCTCGGTCCTGACCACATCACTGTCGTGCTCAAATGACGTTAAAGCACACCCTCTCGGGTAATATTGCTTAATTCACTCATGATTCGCATCGCTGAGGACGTGAATCTCGTTCACGTACTGTGCTGAAAGTGGCGCTGTGTCACTCACTCACTCACTCAGAGCAGAGGAGTAGGAGAGGAGAGATTCACCTTCAGTAACCGTACTGCTAAAATTAGCGCTGTGTTGCTAACATCAGTATAGCATCATGTTAAGTGATTTTACTGCACAATAAAAGTCACTCACGTTCGCGAACGTGATTCCCAGACCTGCTGAGGACGTGAATCACAGGAAGCAACAGATCCGGGTCGTCCCATATCCCTAAAGGACAATATCCGACGCCTGATACAGTGGCAGTATCTGTGGCTGGTCCTGGAGAGATTTGGCGTGGGGAGAGGGTTTGTCAAGATGATTCGTGTTTTATATGCTAACCCCACCGCCATGGTGTCCACGAATGGCTTACACTCAAACCCCTTTCCCATCTTTCGTGGGACTCGACAGGGATGTGGCCTCTCGCCAAGTTTATTTATTCTTTCGTTAGAACCGCTAGCCCAACATTTGAGGGAGAACCAGGTCATTGCTCCTATTGGGATTAAAACCTTGTTGCATGCCATATCGGCCTTCACTGATGACATACTTATCTACTTATCGGATATCGAAAAGTCAATACCCTGTCTGTTAGACACTTTTGAAGAGTTCAGGATGTTGTCCAGCTGTAAGATCAACTGGATGAAGTCAGCTCTGATGCCCCTGAATGAACCCGCAAAAGCGATAGTTTTGCCTTATGATATTCCCACTAAAACAGAGATCACATACTTGGGCATCCAGATTCAGCCTTCACTGCATAATATAGTAAAAACGAATTCTGAAATTATCTTTGAAGAGGTGAAACATCATAGCTGTATGTACTAAATTACCAGCCTTCAGCACTGCTGCTTTTACTGTTGAACATTATCTGTGCATTTTACAAGTAACTGACACCAGCTAGCTGTTACTGTACTTTAGATATTGAGCAGCAGTTTATGGTTTATTTTGATGTGACAGTGGTCAATACTTTGTCAGAAACAGTTAGCAGTCAGAGCACAAGCTAGGCTGACAATTCCTCTTGTTTCAGACCATTTATTAGCGTGTAGCCAGACATGAACCCACGACCATCTGTAGGATTGTCATTCAGTAGGATTCAGCAGAATGTAGGCTGCAGTCTCTCACACACATTAGGAGAGGTGTCGGATGTGCAGCGGGACAGAAAATGGCTCTTTATAATGTGACTTTTAGTGTTGCTGCTACAGCTGAATGTGACAGAAGCTACATGACAACATGAACTGGTGTTCATTGTATTTATGTCAGGATACAAAGGCATGGATGATATGGATGATGGAAATGGCATCTGAATACTCCACTGCCGTTTGAATCAGCATCATGGTCCTCAAAGGGAGTGTACAATCTCAGAGATGTATTTGACCCAAGGGGTATGCTTATCTTCCAGACATTGTGTTCTCTTTTTAATCTGTCAGTGACATCTCACTTTCTGTACTCTAAGCTGCAGACACATCCTGTCGTAGACTGGCTATCCACAACGAACACGAGAGGACTCAAATCAGTTGTGTATTCAGGACTTCAAACACACACAGAAAGAGCTACCCCTGGCCAAGGCATGGTCTAGAGACTTGGCTGTTGCGAAGGAGGACATACACTGGGAAAATGTCTGGGGGAACACATTTCACACGTCCAAGAACCCCAACCACCAGCTGTTTCACTATAAGTTGTGTCAGAAGGCCTATCTGACACAACTTTTGAGATTTCATATGAAGCTGTCAACCAGCCCGAACTGTGACTTGTGCTTCCTGAACACACCGGGAACACTTAAGCATATGGTATGGGTCTGCCCAGAAGTTTATGGCTTTTGGAGGAGGGTAACTGTGACTTTATCTAATATGATCGATAAGCCTGTACCTCTGGAGCCGACTCTCCTTTTGCTCAATGACGATTCACATTTGGGGCTGAATGAGAAACAACAGAAGGTTTGGTTGGCTGGCTTGATGGCTGCCAAAAAACTGATAGTACAATGCTGGCTACTCCCTCACAAACTGTACACTGTACAAAGCCAAAAGTTCAACACTGGTCTCATGGAAGAGAGCCGCTTCAGTTATAACGGGCCTGCTCAGTTCAGAATAAAGGCACTCAGTAGGATTGTAAGACACTAGACCGAGAGGGGAGGGGGGATGCTGCCATTTTTAACATGGCAAAAATGTCATGTTTTCAATAAAACAGTTGTTCACAAAAAAAATATGTTAAAAGTCTGATAAAAAGGGTTAAAAATGTTAAAATCTTACAAAAATCCTAAAAATTAAAACCAAAATCTGATCACTATCTTAAAAAAATAAAAACATGTTAAAAATCTGAGAAAGTGTTTAAAAAAACCCTTTGGAATATGTTAAAAGATGTAAATAAATCTAACATGTTCAGAAATGTTTAAAAGAGTGTAATAAATCTGACAAATGTGTTAAAGTTGTGAAGAAAAATGGTTAAAAACAATAAAAATGTTAAAAGTCTGATTAAATGCAGCACAAAGTTGATGTGAAACGTGACAAGGCGCTAAAAAGGAGAAAATGTGTAAATGCAGAAAACATGAGAGCGATGCTGAGCCGTTGCCATGGTTACAGATACATGTGATATTCTGGACTCTTCCTTCTGCCGTCTTTGTTTCAGCTGTTTGAACTTCACTTGTCATCACATGTAAGTCATCCAGTAACAGAAGCAACATGCAGAAGGATCAATAAGTTCATCAACACTTTATAGAAGCAGAGCGGAAACAGGAAGTGGAGCTTCTGCAGCAGCTTCTTTACTCACAGTGATTAAAATACTCTCAAGTCTAAAGTCAGAGCCGATTCTCCACATGACCAGTAGATGGTAGTGATGTCACATGTTAGAGACAATAAACAGCATCAGTGAACAGCTGCATCACAGTCAGCACACAACAAGTCTACATTCATCTCCTCATTCATTATCTCCTGTACCTGTACCTGTCCACCTGTACCTGAGCTGGAGTCTAACTGGACAAACAGATGTGCATCAATCCTGCTCTGGTTCAATGATTGTGTCAGTGCAGTGATCATCTCTGATCTATTCTCAGTGTTGTGTTACTGTACAACAACATGACAACAGTCTTTATACTGAACGTACCATCACAGTTAAACCTGTTCAGAGACACAACAAACCTGCAGAGACTGTGACAATAAAACAGCAGCTCAGTTTTTATACAGGTGAATATGTGACATGATGACCTCATGAAGACACAAGTATTTAGATGTTGCTGTTTAAATCCATCACACCAGAGTCTAAATGATGCTGTCACATGTTTATATGACAGCTGTGTGGAAAGTTTGATGGAAAGAATCAGTTTTCATGACAAAGAACTTTTGTGGAGTTCAAACAAAATGGCGACCTGTTCTCAGTTTATGTTTGAGTGATAGTTTCAGGAAGTGTTTAAACAAAGAGAGGCTGGAATAGTTTCATGTTCTCTGCCCTCCACATCTGATGACAAGACAACAAACAGGTCGGCTTGGTTTGTTGGCACGACATCACTTGAGTTGTTTTCACAGTGACGGTCGACTCAAAGACTAAAAAACAACACTGTTGTTTCTTCATTTGTTTCTTGGATTTTCATGAAAAACAAAAAACAAGTAAAACTAGTATTAAATTGATGGATCTTATAAAATCCTTCAGCTGTACTGTAAATACTTTGTGAGTTGTGAGGTTTTTAACTAAATGTCATCTTAGTGACTGTTGTCTGTAATGAGTCGACACTTATTGTGAAAAAAAGTTATGTCAATTAATTGAAATATATAATGTAAAATAAGTGATTGCATAAGAATGAACCCCTTTAAAGTGACTGACTGAATTCAACAGAGGTCCAGTTGGTGCTTGTAGTGTCACACTTAGTGAACTTGAGATCACCTTAGTGCAGTGAATGTGTCTCAGGTGATTGGACCTTCAGACACAGGTGTCTTTATACTACAGTCACTGTTCATCAGTATTCATTGCTGTAAGTACACCACAAGACAAAACAACACTAAAACATCTCTGTGAAAAGGTAATTGAAAAGTATGAGTCAGGGGACGGATACAAAAACATTTACAAGTCACTGAACATCTTCCAGAGTTCATTATCCATCATTAAGAAATGGAAGGAACAGAGCTGGAGCAGTTTTACAAAGAAGAAAGAGTAAAACTGCCAGATGTTGAATCCTGACTGAGACTCCAAACAGACTCAGTACTGTGATCAGGCCAAAGACTTGAAGGGAGAAAACTTATGCAATCACTTATTTTACATTATAGATTTTAATCAGTTGACATAACTGTGTAGAAACCTGCTTCACTTTGACATTACAGAGGTTTTTTGTACATTTTTAGTTTTGTATATTTTTGTATATTGATCATGATTCCATTGATAAAAGCAACAAAAGTGGAAAACTTCCAGGAGGGTGAAACTTTATATTGTCTCTGTAGATCCAGGTGTTCATTAATAACTGATGTTTAACTTTTTAGTTAAATCTGTAAGAAATATACAAGAATGAATTTATGTACGTTTAACATTATGAAGGTATTTAATACAAATGTATGCACATTTGAATCTTTACATTTGTTCTGACAGTGTTTCTGTTCACTTGTCTGTTTTCAACATGTTGGTCATTGAAGGCGTCTGATTGTCTGAACACATCAGTGTCTGTATGAACTCTGTTGTTGATCAGACGCTGAAACATGTGAAACAGGTCAGATCAGATTGTGCAGTGATGACAACTTGTTTTACATGTTTTTAAAGAGCACCTGAATGAGTCATCAGGCAGGAGAATGAATCAGATCAAGAGACAAAACAAAACTCGTTACCTCGGTTTGTTCGCACGACTTCACTTCTGACTTCAGTTGTTTTCACAGTGACGGTCGAGGAAGCAGAAGTTCAGAATGGCGTCAGTGCTGCTCAGCTCCTCTGAAGAGAAAACAGAAGGAAATAAGTCAGACAGTTAATCTGAATGATTGATTCATAGGAAACATGTAAAAAGTTTCATAAATCCTGTTGAATTTCACATTTGTACTGCTGCTGTCTGTTAAATTAAACTTTAATTAATTAGTCCAACATCTGTGTGCAGATTTATCTTCACTTGACCCTTTAAACCACTTGAACATGTCCAAACAGCTCAGCTGTCATTTTACATCCAGTCCTATAAAGTCTCAGTGTTTTATATGTAAACAGTGTTCATCAGCTAACAGCACGTGGAGCTGCTGATCCACATGAGCTCCTCGTCACACACACAGTAAAGTTACATGTTAGTGTTTGTGACTGTGATTCAGTTCAGGTCCAGTTTGAATGAAGTGAGTTTGGCGACGAGTTAACGAGCAGATTAAACTGATCTCAGTTCAGTCAGAGACACAAACTTCAGTTCAGGCAGTTGGATTTTTGTGTTTGTAATGAAAATAGGAGTCAAAATATTTCCTGTCTTGACATTTAGTGAGTTTATGTTGTTGACTTATTAGACTCAGTAGTGAACTGGCTGCTTTTACATCTCCAGCTGCAGCTGCAGGCTGTCAGACTGTCACCTCTGAGCTACAGAGTGCTGTTAGGAGACAGGACGGACACACAGAGACTCTTTGACAGGACGTCAACACTGTTGTTCTTCACTCTGCTCAGAATGTTAGCTGGTTAACTGAATATTAGCTCGTTAGCTGAATGTTAGCTGGTTAGCTGAATGTTAGCTGGTTAGCTGAATGTTAGCTGGTTAACTGAATGTTAGCTGGTTAGCTGAATGTTACTGTAAAGTTAAATCATATCTCACCTCTAAAGGACTGAAAGCAGCAGGTGAGAGTAAACACAGTCCGTCCTCTGCTGCTGATGGTCTCTCAGGTGAGCTTCATCACAGGAGGAGGAGCCCAGGTGAGCTCTCACACTCTGTGTACACGCCCTGATGCCTGCTGGGCCCTAGTGCTCAACCCTGTGCTTAAAGCTTGCTGGTTGACGTTATGAAAGTCTTCGTGTTGTAAAAAGTCTTTCACTTTGTCTACATCTCAAACTTTGCTGTGTCGGGTCTTTTATGGAATCGGTTCTGGAAAGTTCTTCAGAAGCCTGAATATCAAAGGCAAAGATACAAATTGTGAAACTGATGTGTTTTTCAGGACTTTTAGGAAGAATAGAAACTATTCAAACCATTTATTTTATCCATCCATCGCTCAAACTTACAGAAATATAAACTCTTTTCATTACTACTATATATTTAATGTCTTCACTGTCATTAACTCCACTAAAGTCCAACGTTGAGGTTCTTGTACTGGAACATTTCCAGGTTCTGCTCCTTTAAACTTGCAGTCAGTGACATTATTGAAGAAGGCAGATAAAGACAGAATGTTTCCTTGTTGTGCGTCAGGGTTGTTACGTGGGGTTCCACTGCGCCCACGCTGCAGGAAACGCCCAGCTGAAGCTGCACGACTGGGGGGTGGACTTCACCTGCTGGTGCTCCTACAAGGTGAGCTGACACGAAGAGTCCTCCACATGTCCTTCATATGAGAGTTCAGGTCTACAGTGTGTATATGACTGACCATTGTCTGCTCTCACTGTCTGAACTCAGCTGCTGCAGCTCCACTCTCACCGGGTTTAATGGGGCCATCTTTGCTTCTGGTATCTACTTCTTCCATAGAAATCTGTGCTGCAGGTCCAAACTCTTCCTTCAGTGATGTTCTGAAAATAACACCTTTCATACTTTTCACTGGCCGTCACAGGAAGTAGTTTTATTTCACAGCTGGATGTTTGTACTGTGTTGACTTCAAGCTTCTCTTTCTTTGTTTGAGCCGCTCAGAAACGACTTGTTAAAGTGTGAAACTGTGATGTAATACTCAGATTATATATCCAGACACAGGAACAGGTGACATCACCTACATGCAACAAGTCATGAGGAGTTTTAACCTGCTGACGTCCTGAACTGAATGAAAAACAGACTCAACAGGTTTCACAGCAAGTTAGAAAACCTTCAAGTCAACAAACGGAGGAAGTGAAACCAGCAGGTTTAATATTTCAGCCAGTGAAGAGGCTCATTTAAATGTTCAATGATGGAAACATTCAGTTTTTATAGTTCAACACTTTCAGCTGAAAAACATTTAGGACGTGAAATCAAACGACTCTGAAGCTTATTTAACAGGAACGATGATGATGGGAGTCTGAGTCCAGCGTATTCTGACCAGGTGAGACACAGGAGGTGCATGATGGGAGTCTGAGTCCAGCCTGTTCTGACCAGGTGAGACAGAAGAGGTGCATGATGGGAGTCTGAGTCCAGCAGGAGCAGAACAGGAAGTCAGCAGCAGGTTCTACAGCAGTGAAACAGTCAGAACCAGCTGTGACGTCACGTCTCTGTCGTCTGCAAAGTAACTGAAGTCGTTAATGAAGAGAGGAAGTATGAAGAAGAGAAAAGAGGAACATTACATTATCATCACTGATCACTGTTTGTAACCTGGAGAGGAACTGAGAAATGGGGAGAGCACCTCCACATTTATACAGACGGTCAAAGGATCATGAGAGTGGAAGAGTGGCAGTCGGTATCAGCAAACCTGAAGTCGGTTCTAAAGAAGGAAACAGAACTTCAGATCATGTGTCTTCACAGCAGAAATGGTGGCAGTTCTGTGGCATTAAGACGGGTTGAGGACAATAAACAGGGAAATTCAATCATATGCAGCGATTCAGCTGCAACTTTAACTACAATAAAAGAAACTGAATCCAAGTCCAGACCTGATGGAGTTGTAGAACTCTTACAGTCTTTGTTCAGAACTCACAGGGTGGGTTTCTGTCAGGGCGGACTGGGGTTGAAATTCAGCCCGGGAGCTGGTTTGGAGGCCTTTGATCCGATCGCATGACGGATGCAAGTGGAACCGTAATTTTAACATGAATACTTTATTTGCAGTATAATAACTACAGGAGTGGATCGGCTCATTGTTTCTGTGTGACTGGAACTGGAACATCAACATGACATCTTCATATAATTCTATACAAAGACCTGCTGCCAACCCAGTCCTGCACCTGGACTTGGACCTGGACCTGGTTTTCAGGTGGTTCCACTTTCCTCCTCCTCCTCCTCCTGTCCCTCCCCCTCCTCCTCCTCCTCCTCCTCCTCCTCCTCCTCCTTCTTCTTCTTCTCCTCCTCTTCCATCTCCTCTTCCTCCTCTTCCATCTCCTCCTCCTCCTCCTCCTCTTCCTCCTCCTTCTTCTCCTCCTCCTCCTCTTCCATCTCCTCCTCCTCCTGTACCTCCTCATCTGTCTCTTCCTCCTGATGTTGTGTAGCCAAAGGATGAAGGAGGCGACTAACTAATGTGTTTTGATGACTATTCTCCGTGAGTGTGTTAGCTTAGTGCTAGCTTAACTTTGTTAGCTTGAGCTCATTTCACCAACGTGAGTGATGAAAAAAAACCAGTGGGAGGAATGTGAGGTGTTTGGAAAAAATGCTTATCACTGTTGATTTTATGATGTACTAGATACTGCTAGTAGAAATGACAGCCTTAAGATTTATTCTCTTAAACGTGTGTATTTGTGTTGTAACTGTGTGAATAAGAAAAGATGAAAAGATATCAAAACGAGCTGCTGAGATCTACTGATGCTGCACAGTTTAAAGAATCAATATGGACTTTAAGGTTGAACTGTTCACTATGCAGGTTGGTTTTTATGGTTGACTTCTGAGAGGAGGTGACTCGCAGTGGATTCAGCGGGTGAGCGGCAGTTACCACATCTTTAACACTTTAGTGAAATCTCATTTCATCTTGTTCCTGTGAAATGAACAAATAAAGACTGATGAAGTCAAAGATCATGAGGCGGACATTCTTAAATGGTGGTGGCTTTAAAGAGTCACTGTGTAAAGGATGGAAGTCATAAGAAAGGAACTCATGCAATAAGTGAATAAAGACGCTTAAGAACAATCTATATAAATCTATCAAACAATCAAATGAAATCCAGCAGACTGTGTGTTTATTTGATGTTTAGATGAGTAACAGGTGAGTTTGTGGTTACAGGTGAAGATGTTCCTGAGGAGCAGCAGCTGAGAAAAGTGTCATTTCTACATTTCTACAGTACATCAGTACTTGACATTATTGATAACAACGACGACTATGACTGATATTTCTGCAGGATGATGATATCAACCTGTACAGTCAGCTGTGTGAGGAGCTCAAGGAGCAGATGATGGAGCAGAGAAGATCCAGGAGGAGCTGTGCCGGCTGCAGACGGAGAACCAGCTGGCCAAGGAGGAGGTGGAGGAGGTGCTGCAGAGCCAGGAGGTGGAGGAGGTGGAGGAGGTGCTGCAGAGCCAGGAGGTGGAGGAGGTGGAGGAGAGGGACCACGCCGACCTGCAGCTGACCGAGGGGCTGCAGCACAAGGTGGTGAGTCCACTGTCTGACTTCATGCAACAAGGACTACATTTCCCATCATGCAACATGTGACATGATGGTGGTTCTCCTGGCAGAGGGAGCTGGTCAGCTGCAGGAGCTGAACGGCCTGTAGAGGAAGAGAGCCGCCGAGGTCCTCGACCTGCTGCTGCTGCGTGACGTCAGCCACATCGCCGCCATCATCGGCACGAGCGACATCAAGACCGCCGCGGTGAGGACGAGCACGTGCGAGCTTTCACGCCATCATTCACACTCACACCTTAAAGCGCCTCCTCCTTCAGTCCTCACAGACATTGTCACTGCAAAAGGTTCATTATCTGGTATAACAAATAGTACAAATACACAAATGTACTTGTTGTGAGTCACTTTGGACAAAAGCATCTGCTTAATGTCCTAAATGTAAATGTATAATATTCTGTTCTGCCGAAAACACAGGTACCAAAATAAAGTCTACAATAAAGTTAGATTTATCACATTCAACTGTTTTAGTCATTGCTCAGCGTCCAAATGCTGAATAAACAAAATGTGCAGTTATATGTGTTGGCAGCTGAACAAAAAATACAAACACATCTTTTTTTTTAAAGCTGCTTTATCAGGTCACTCTACCCTGTTACAGGTTCAACTGTGTCTTAAGTATCTTAAAAGTTTAAACCTTGAAATGACATTTTGTTGTTCTGATTCAGTTTATTTTATTTCTCAAAGTTTGTACCTTCAGATGTGTCCTTTGTTATCACGGCCTCTTTAAATACATTTACACATTAAATACATTAAATACACTTTTTGTAGACATTTTCTTTGACTTTTGTATACAACACAGATTCTCCTATATACTGTCTGAAATTCAAAAGCACCCCCAAAATAAAAACATCTTACTTACCATCTCATCATGTCTTCAACCTCAACATTGTTTTGGAAATGTAATATATTGCATATTACTAGTTACCTTGACTTTAAAGTAATATGTTACATTTCAACATAACCTTCAACGTGGAGTAATAGATTACTTACTACATTACTCTTTAGACAGAAGCTATCTGGCTTTATATGGACAGACAGACTAACATGTTCAGTTGTATTCATGTCTGTGTGTGTTTTCGTTTTTTTTAATCATTTCAGAATGGCACTCAAAAAGCTGCTAGGAACCAGAATGGACAATCAGCACTTCAGGCCTCCACCAATCAAAATAAAGATAATAGAAATCATGGATTCCTCAGAATGATCACATGGGACTTTTCCCAAACCAACGTTCGCCCGGCTGTCACCAAAAACAACAAGGTGGCGTCATCACAGACGGCACAACATGTGAAAAAATAACAATTTTTGAACAATTGGGGAATAAAATGAAGAGTGGCACTTTATGAGAGGCCACACCCTCAGGGGACGCCGACCCCCGTACTACCTCAACATAACAGGAAGTACATTGGTTTTTCAAACAAGTGATATGAACATCACAGAGGACGTACGCCAAGAGGCCGAGGCCCTGCTACACCCGCGGTCACATGACACTCCCCTGAGTGAGTGTTGTAGGAGACAGGGCCTGTTCACTGCAGAGGGCAGGTGGTGGAGGCAAGTTTGTTTCATGGCTTCTAGTATCAAGATGTCAAAGTGGCAGTGAGCATCCGTAGAACTGTGGCAGGCAGTTTGAAATATCATTATAAAACATGTGAAACTGGATTGTCTGTCTTGTCATTCAGGTGTCATCAGTGATAAAAGTGGCTAAAGAGAAGGACTTCATTCTGTTAAAAACAATGAGCCTACAGCAGGTAAGCTGTAAAGACATATGTGTGGTTCATGGGCATGTAGAGATGGGAAGAGGAGATGGGAAAAGAAAGGGGCAGAGGGACCAAAGTCCAAATCCAAGAACGTCTCTGTTCTCTTGCCATCGGTGTGACCATCACTGGTGTTTGTGTTTGTCTCCTCTGTGTGCAGCAGCAGCCAAGATCAAGTCTCTGACTGACTCCATGCAGAACATGGAGCAGAAGAAGAGGCAGCTGGAGGAGAGTCAGGACGCTCTGACCGAGGAGCTCGCCAAGCTGCAGGCTCAGGGTCAGTACACGGCAAGACAAACGGCCTCTCAACCTCCACACACTCTTTAAAGACAAACAACCTTCCTGTTAGCTGGGAGATGTCAGGGTGGAGTCAGTGAAACATCTGATATGTCAAGTGTTGGTTCTCAGAGAAGAGACACGAGGAGAAGGAGAAGGAGGACATCAGCAGACTGGATGGCGACGATGACGTCAAGGTCATCAAGGTGAGGAGCGGTGGACCTGAACATCACCACCGTCTGTTCGCAGCTGGAAACTGCAGCAGTCAAACCATGTGAGACCATGGTGTGTCTCTAATGTGCTCCTCCATCTCTGTTTCCTCCAGAAAACACTGGAGGAGCAGCTGGAGAACCACAGGGAGGCTCACAGTGGCGGCTGGTGGAAAATATTCTAGGTGGGGCTGTGTGTGCCAGAAGCTTACGGTAACTATCCCAATAAAAGAACCCAAACCAAAAGATGCCATTGTTTTAGGCATAAACAATAATTATTTAACTGCCCTTTAGAAATCTACAGTTTGACAGATAATGACAATGATATGAGATCTCTGATTCTGCTGTAGTCATCGGTGTGGTGATGAGAATCTAAAGAAGACTTACAGTCTCACTGAATGTGTCCTGGAGGTTGTTTTCCATGAAAACCTGCATGAGAGCCAGCGCACCACTGCAAGCCTTGAACTCTTCATTTCCACAGACCAGGGACAGTTCTGTCTTCAGCTCGGCCTTGTCCGGTGTCAGAGCGGCTTCCACAGTGGTTTCCAGCGCTGAATCCAGGGACTTCACGCTGTGTTGGGGGAACAAGTCTCCTTGCAGCACAGCGGCACTGATGAGGTGCTTGGTGAAAGAGAACCTCTCCTTGGCAGCCTCAGAATGCTCTCATATACCTGTGAAATGATACTGATTGTTTTCACTACACATAATAAACAGTAGAATTAAATGTTCACATCTCAGCGTGTTAATATCATCATTATCTCCTTACAAGCTGACCACATAAATGTATATGGAAAAACAAGGACAGCTTATTGTTAAATATCATAAATATGAAAAAACTCCATCTAAACATTTCGGTGTGTTTACGTTCTTCAGCAGGTGTGTGGTGAATAGTTCAGGATATTCAGATACAGACTGACTGTCATAATTATACAGGAAGTGAACACAAAGATACCAAAGGTAAACACCTCCTGACCTGTATACAGAACACTGGTACAGCTCACCTCTGATGTGGGATGTTGCCTGCTGCATTATCACGATCAGCTGATGAGCGTAACAGCGTACGTAGTGGGGTCTCCCGTAAACGTCTTGACGTCACCTGTAGCTCCTCTCATCACGGCAGCTCCGTCACAGACCTGGGCGAGTAGGTTCCCGCGTTGTCCCCCAGGAAGAAAAGTCTTCAGCCTTTCCAACACCGCAGTGGCGACTGTGTCCACGGTCCGTCTGGAAGCTGGATGAACTCGTAAAATGCAACGTAGCACAAGCATCAGCTGACAATGAGCGGCAGTGTGTGTTGTTCCATCTGCCTGGATAGCGAGATAATCTGCCGTGTTTACATCCTGCAGTATGCGGTCTGAAGGACCGACAGCACGCAGTCCAAAAGTTGGTTCTGAACTGTCTTTGAGGTGCATTTTAAGACGGTGGCGGTCTTCAGGTGCCCCTCTAACACACAGTCCAGGGACGCCACAAAATCCGTCTAATCCCCGAAAAATGCTCCAAAAAAATGCCGGGGTTGTGGAAGGATGCTGTCTTCAGTGGCCTCGCAATGCAGCTCAAAAGCTCCACAGAATTTCACACAATCAGTGATCTTCGATAAAACATGTCTGTCCATGTCTCCACCTCTTCAGTGTGTTTTCTCACCGCAGTCCTGTGTCCTTCGTCCGGCTGCGCAGCTATGCTAGTCCTGCCTAGCATGGCAAGCTTGACAGCGTTGTTCATGTGCACCATCGAGCATTCATGTTGTTTGATCCGCTCTGACAGAATGTTTAGGTCTCTGACTCCTGCTACAGTCCATGTAGTTTCTGTCCGCAGCATTTTAAGAAGTCAACACGGGAAGCAGAATGCTGCAGTTGCTAAAGTCCATCAGTGAACGTTAGCCGAGCCGTCCTGCCGCACCGACTCAGAGAGGCTCCTCTGCTGCACTTTACCTTTCTCATGTGTCTGCTGTGTTACATTTGGACCGGGCTGATTAGGTCCAACTTCTTTAATACGGAGTTTTTTCCGTTAAAGATCTCCTTTCGAAGCGGTTTAGCCAGAGAGATGTTGCAGAATGTGTGGGCAGCTGAAGCCCTGCGTGTTCTTGTTCGTGTCTATTTGACGCCGCCATCTCTATTTCCCGCACTTGTTTCTTGTTGCCAGGATACTTAAACACATCAAATCTGACGACGCTAATTGGCTGAATTATCCGTTGCTATGTGTTTATTTGTCTCAGCAACAGTCTCCCATTGGCTGAGCTGCTGCAGTGCTGGAGAGGAGGAAATGACCGTGGACGCAAATTACGTAGATATTTGGCTCTTTCTTGATCATTAAAAACACATTTATTTGTAAAATGAGCTGTTATTATTTATTTTATACGACTATGAAAAAAATTAAAATATATATATTTAAAAAAAAATCACTTTCCACCAGGGAGGGCGGCGCCCTTGCGCCCCCTATTGGCCAGCCGCCACTGGACTATAACCCTTATTCCTGACTTCGTGAGTTTACCCATGGTTCATAGCGGTAGTTGGTTATGTTCCTCCGGTTGAGCTGGCTGACCTCTGTGTTTACGCTAACGTAGCTGTCATGCTCGCTCTAAAAACCGGCTTTTGACACAAAGAAAGCGACAGAATGGATAAAAATCGGAAGTGGATACACAGTACGGATGTCTTAATAAGTCGTGACGACAGTTCTCACAGTGCCTCACCGTCAGTTCTCACGGAGTGGGCAGATGACATGAAGCATTAGCCCGACGTTAGCTAACGTTACATCGATCGTACACTATCTTATATTTTCTAAAGGTGTTGACGGCGGAGAATTACGTAGTTACAAAAGCACAGAAGCATACAACTACCTGCACAGTAACACAATCGGGAAAGTACTGCTGAAAAGACACAGCAAGTTTATATTTCTAAAGGCAGCAGTAACGTTAGCGCGCAGCCACAGCGTCAATCAAGCTAACGTTAAACATACAACGTGGATGATGCTGAAGGAAAGAGGAGTCGTGGAGACAGGCGGCTGCTCGGACATTGTCGGGTTAGAGAAGTCATGCAGTCATGCAGCAGCTATTCTGTGGAATATATTTATAAACACAAATATTTTTATCAGTCTGAAAGCCGCGAGCCACGCTAGTCTCCGTTCCTCCTTCCTCAGCATGACGTGTGGGGCGCAGGGCACGGACATGTATGTCTAAGTTGCTGATGTACTACACGAGACGTTTCTGAAAAAAACTTCAATTTTCATGAATTGTTGTGGCAACCAACAACGACACATGTTGTACCTGAGCTCATTTTAAAAACAATTCAGCCTTTATGACATAACGCTAGTTGTTTAGGGCTAGCTTGGCAGCAGCGGTCAGTCATGCAGTTACAAGGCAACCGGAAACAGAGAACCGCGGGCGGAAGTAGTTATCTGTCATGGCAGCACCCATAGGCTTCTGAGGAAACAGGTGGATAACAACTTGGTCGGACACAAAGACGTTTTTTAGAACAGTTCAGGTTTTCCTTTCAAGATGAATGGACGACATTTGTATCAGATTAAATTTATTTTCTCTTCCTGCTTAGAAAATAATCACACAAACACAAACGTTCAGACACAATGACATCAGCTTATGAACATGATCATGGTGGGCGACAACCTTTTTATTTCATTGTTACAGACAGAAAATGTTTCGTCTTAGGGACAATGTTGAGTTTGTTACTTTACAGCGGCAAATAAAAAGTATTTACTATTAAGGTGACAGATGAGCAATACATGAGTGAATGTTTTGTTCTTTAACTACATGGTTGATATAAATTAAACACAAATACTGAATATTTTACAATGTTTATCTTTCTGTCGCCAGACAGCAAAAACCAACAACGAAGAAGAAGACGTGGAAGAAGAGGCGGGACAAGAGAGAAGTCAGATTTATGTGTTGGTGTTTTATTTTGATACATTTGTTACATTTAAACTGCATCAATGTGAAGATATCTCAACTATTTGACATTTACTGACAGAGAAAAACAACATGATGAGGACACAAGTAGACTTTTATATTCAGCTACTTTAGCAGAGGAGAAACATTTCAGTGATGCTGTGCGACATCTTTCAGTCTGATTATAAACTCGTCAGCTGATCGTTTCACAAACAAAGTCAGATTGAAAAAAAAAGGAAGAATTTGTACAACTTTTCTCACAGCTGTTTAGTTTGACGGACCAGATTCAAATCCAACAAACGTCCTGAAAATACAGCCGGACTTCAACAGCCACAAAACACTGAGAGAAACACGATTGTCATTAAAATGTCTTTTCTTCTCATAGAATAATCAGACAGAAATGAAGAGATGTTGTGCAGTTTCTGACTCTGTCACTACGGACATAATTCCATGTGTTAACCAACAGCATCAAACTTTTAGTTTCATCATTAGAAACACATGAAACAAGTCAGAGTGTTTCAGGTGGAGTGTCGAGTACATTTGATCAGATTTTACTGTCCATTTACAACTTTGTTCACAATGATTCTTTACAATTAAAGCTGCAGACGAGTCAATGTTTTCTGTTTCTTACATTTCACTAATAGTTCTGGATTTTATTGGAACAAGAGCCAGAATTCAAAACAACACATGACAGAAAGTACAAGTCAACGCAATTTAATCCACAATTTAATGGAAGAAGTTTCAAATGTAAATGAAGAATCTTTTCAATCAGTTTGAATCATTTTGTACAAAGTTGACTGATGAATTTATTCCAAGAAGCTGAAAGATTGATGTGACTGTGATCCTGTACAGACTCAACTGTTCAGCACTGACAATGTTTCTGTGACAGGAGGAGACTCTGCACACTAAACACCACACAGAAACATTGAGGAACCAGAACCAAACCTGGACCTGGGACAGGCAAAGGGCGAAGACATTGGGAACCCAAATCCAGGATAAAGAAGTTCAGTGAATGTGGTGTTGAAGGTGTGGAGGTGGATCAGTGAGTCAGAGGAGACTCTGTAGAAGGACAGAGTGCCAGCAGGACAGTCCACATACACTGCTACTCTACCAGAGGAGGAGGAGGAGGAGAAGAAGAAGGAGTAAGAGAGGTCTGTTAGTCTCTTATTGTGCCAGACATAGTAATGACCACCATCAGAGCACTCCAGACTCCAGGACTGATCATTTAATCCAAACAAACAGTCTTCACTGTCTCCTTTCCTTCTGATTCTTCTGTAACTCACTGATACAGAAACCTTTCCTTTCCACTCGACCTCCCAGTAACAGCGACCAGTCAGACCAGTTCTACACAGCAGCTGAGAACACAACCTGGTCTCAAACCTCTCTGGATGATCAGGATATGACTGATCCTCCCACACATCTGTCATCTTCCTGTTGTTGTCAGACAGTTTGATCTTTCTGCTGACTGTGTTTGTGTCGACTGTGAGCTCACAGGAATCTGATGGAGAGAAAAAGACACAACACAGCTGCAGTTATTAATGTGTCATCAGTGTGATGATGACATCACAGATGTGAATGAGTGATGTCACAGTGTTTTGATGAATGACAGTAAAAAGACACTCACACTTCCTCAGACCTGGTGTCAACCATGGGACTCCAGCAGGCTCCACCCTGAAAGGAGGAGGGGGGTCAGAGCAGCACATCCTCTTTCAGCATGCAAACATGGACATGACATGACTCTCATACACAGAAACACAATCTGTCCATCAGGCTGCTTCTCCCTGTTCTCCCTGAACCTCTTCACCTCTGCCACTCTCCTCACACACTGAGAGTGAGCCACAGGATGTTGGTGTGTGTGAAAGAGGACGACAACATCTGAGAACACACACAAACCTCCTGTTGGATTTATCACTTCATCTTTATTTTATTGGATGTTGTTGCTGTTTCCTGTGGGCGACCTTACGCTTGCTGTTTGATCCAATGTCAACTTGTGACCATGTTTCTATATTATAGGACTTTTGGATTTGGACGTCAGAACTTTTGAGGTCCGATTCCTGTTTGAAGCTTGGAGGGCTTTTCTGAATCTCAGCTGCACAGTCTGCTTTTTGTTCTTGCTGTGTTTCTGCTGCTTTGTTTTACTGTGCAAAGAAACAAACACAATTTATACGTAATAAATCAATCAGAAAACATTGGACGTTGGTTCCCGACCTCTGCCACAGAACCAAGTGACAGAGACTCCCAGACTGTTTCCCTCCAGAACCTCACAAGTGTCAAGGAAATGATTGCTATGCTAGCTTGTGTTAGCTAATGTTTAGCACAGGAATGACAGATAGCTAACAATAGCTAACGTTAGCTAGCGTTAGCTAGCGTTAGCTAGCAGTAACTAGTCTTAGAATATGATTCAAATCAAGTTGGAAATGATGTTTGGCAAGGAAATGACTGTTGAGGACAACTTTTAGAATTAGGTCATGTTAGCTAATGCTAGCTAACATTAGCTAGAGCTAGTCTTAGCATAAATCTATTTTGAACTGATGTTTGGCAAGGCATTGTTTGGATGTGACTGTATTTGTTGCTCTCATGGTGCTTTAAGATCGAAAGCGCACAAAGAAGAAAATGATCCCGGAAGTCATTCATTGTGTATTGGGATCCAGGTGGACAAGAAGGGAAAGGTGGAGAAAAAGTAAATAATCCTCCAACTTTATGTTATGATCAAAGGCACTTGTGTTGTGTTTGTAGGGCGATTGTGTGCTGCTCCGTGCTCCCTGTCCATGTGTGCGCTGCTGTGATTGTTTGGCGGTGGTAAGTGTCATCTCTCTCTCTCCGTTGTGGATGTAAATGCTGGCGGCTGCCTGGAGTCCTTTCTCCCCACCTCCTCTTGTGAGTGTGTGAGTGTCTGTGCTACTAAAAAGGTATGTAGCCTATATGTTAACGTGCAATCTCATCTTTTTAAAATACTTAGCCAATGCTAATGATGGTTTTCCTCAATTAGGTGTCACTGTAGCCACCTCCTTGGGCCGCTGCTGCTTTGTGCGTTGTGTCTATTGCGTGCATATCGTTCATATTTGCTCCTGCTGCATGCCATTACGGCGTTGTCCTGCGGCCCTCTGAGGTGTCGCCACCATGTCGGCTTGTACAGGACCATTGGTCGAAGGCATGCCGCAGGCCACTCCCTCACGGCTACGGCGGGCACGTTGCATATCAGAGGGAAAAAGAATTAGTTCTTCTGTTTAAATCTTTTCAACTTTTTTTTGTATGGTTTGCAAAAACGGGAACTGCTTCCTTATAGATAAGAGAAGCAAAGTGTATGCACGTTGAGCACACGCTACATTATGGCCAAGCATGTGCCCTTAAAATAGCATCTGAATAAGCGGCACTGACTTTAGACTGGGTTTTTCCTGGTCTGTTGCGCAAGTGTTTTCTGAAACAGCAAAATAGCGCCAGTGAACGTTTGCGCCGGAACACGCCTCCTCTTTTCCCTGAACCGCCCCCGGGCGCTAATTCCCTAATTTAAGGACGCGCGTCTGTGGAGGGAAAATTCCAATGTGCGACGAGTGCAAAATAGGAATCATACAAGTGCTAGAGTACAAAGTCAATTGCGCTTAGTGCAAGATAGAGCCCATTCATGTCGTAGTCAGAGATCGTCTGAAGTGAAGTCTTTGTGTTGTGTTAAAATATATATTACATGTCCTTTTTATTCTCAGTGCTCAGGCTGCATCCACAATGTACATTTATCTTTTTATTTCATTTTCTAAATTCAAAATGTCTCTATTGGCACGATGTCACACAAACATGTGGCCAAAGCAAGAAAAGAAGAAGAACATTGTAGTGTAAAGACTAGTACAGTAGATGGAAACACAACATAGATATAAGTGTAAGCAAAGCTGACAATAACAGCACAACACTAAATAATAAATGTCATCACATATAACATGAACAACTGTCAGCTGACTGTCACTCACTGTCCCTCAGTTTGTGGCAGCAGAACATAGACTGCTGCTGGATCACAGCTCTTTGGGTTCTCCACTAGTAGGACTGTTCATGTTTCTGCATCTACTGGCTCAACAAAGCCTTTGTAATCTATTACATGTTTAACATGTAATCTATTACATGTTTAACATGTGTTTCTCTAAAATGTTTCTACTTTATGCTGCTAACACACATGAGGCCACTATCAATGGTGGAGGATGAAGAAGTGCTGTGTGCACTTTCAATCATCAAACAAAACTTGTATCCATCTGCAGCGTCTTTCACGTTTGTCTACAATAATCTAGTTTTCACATGGCAGCTTTAAGATCCAACATTTACTGACCCTGCTGCTCACACCTCTCTCGGAGTTGGACAGCAGAGTTGACAGCAGCTCCTCAGATCTTGGCTGATTAGCTGCTGTAACAGTTATTATTTATGGCTGCAGACGTTAGATTCAGGAGAAAATGACCAACGTGATCAGTGATTGTTGTGAGGCAGAAATCTTGTCCAGTTCGTGCTTCGCAGCAAGTTCATATCATCTGAAAGTGTCTCGTGATGTCTGTTTAAAAAGCTACTCTGTTTAAATCCCTCTCAGATGATCCCTGCTTCCCTCCTACATCCCACTACATCAGTAACATCAGTCAGAAGTCCTCCCACAATTCAAAGCATGGGAGCAACGTTGTGATGAAACTTTATCATCCAGCTGAGGCCGAACAATCAACGATCAACATGAGCTGCAGACTCTTGATTATGTCAAGGACCGCCCCCGCGACTATCCGTGAGTGGGCCCCTATTACTTTTTTTTTTTTTTTTTTTAAGGGTTGTCGGGGCGGTCTGAGGTCTGCAACATGTGTCTCAGAGGCTCTTTACACCTGCTATTATCACCTTATTTATTACGTTTGTGATCAGATGACAAGTGAAAGCTCTCAGCTCGTCTGTTCACAGGCATTAAAATGCGTCTGACAGAACACTTGGATCTCACTTTCCTGCTGATGAGCAAATGCAACACGACATCATTTCAAGACTGGTGGGACAGAATTGTAACTGGTAAATTTACCGACCAACACTTGCTAGATAACATTTTATCACATTTATCTATGTGTGAAACTGCTGCTCCACATAAACACACAGATCATTAGTGATGCAGCAGCTGTCTGTGACTCTGACTCCTCCTCATCACTCTTTGTCTTAGAGTGCAGGATTTCATAATCACAGGTAGGCCTGCTGCAAAAAGCCACTCAGACTGTTACACAACTGCACTGTGAGGACAAAAGAAGCTTTTCCCTTACAGCCAAATTATTTTCATTTCAAATCACTTAATCAAACAGATCAATAAATTGTCAGTTGTAATTAATGTTCACATGACAACATGTGTTCTTACAGGCTTGCAGGAGAGTTTACATGCTTTGATCTTTTAGCGTATCGATGAGCAGAATCCCATCCGCCCTCTTCAGGTCCAGACTGAGTGGAGTTTATTTTCAGTACTCAGTGTGACCAGAAGCCCCGACAGTCTCTCCTGTTCCATGCTGCTTCTCAGATACGTCTTAATTAGTTTAAGTTTTTCGGTGCTTGCCACAGTTACAGGTAGAGTCAGAAATAGTTTAATAGCCGTGGCGACATCAAACACACTTGGTAATATGGAGCGCTGCTTTATGAATAGAGTGTCAGCCAAATCTTGAACTGAGCCAACTCGATTTCTTTTATGGTGGACACGAATAAGCTTCTAAATGAAAGAACTACTTCTGGAAAATCTGCAGACAAGTCATCTTTGTACTGGTCTGCTAAAGCACTTGCTGATGTAAACAGTTCACCATCGGATTTCAACAAAAGTTCTTGTGGGTGTAAAAACCCAAACCTCCGTGCAGCTTTTGCAGGCCCTGAAACCTGTGTGTTACCTGCACAATGGCAGCGTCTCGAGCTGCGTTACATACTGACACTTTGAAGTGCTCCTCTGCATTTGAGCCTTTCATCCTCGCATAACTCATCAAAATGTCTTTTGGTGCTCCTTGCGCGTTTTTGTGGAAATGAATGACTGAGCAAGACTTTGGGCAGTTTCTTTAAGGCAGTGAAACTCTCCTCTGAGAGACACGAGGGTCTCAGATGTTCTGGCTACATATTTGCTTGCCTGCAAAATATCATTGTCCTGTTTTTGGAGACCTTGTGAAACAGTGTTGATAGTTTCCAGAATTTTACCCTTTATCACAGTTTGAAGGACAAATTCAAAATGTTCCATCTTATGTTTGAGTCCCTCGGCCTCATCTGGCTTTTCAGATAACAGACACATTTTCGTAAGTGCTTTCATTACATCTAGGTAACGAAAGCGGAGTGAGCACACAGCATCATTTCTGGATGCCCAGCGCATCGGGCACAGCCGTTTAAGTGTTGGTTGCCCTGTCACTTTGAACTGTGATTCAACAAGTTGCCATCTTTTAATACTACCACTGAAAGAAACATACATTTTTTGTTCAGGATCATAGTATTCTTTTACTTTTGACACATTTTGGCATGCATCGGTCAGGACCAGGTTTAGATTGTGAGAAGCACAGTGAATATAGACGCATTTGGTTTCCTGTCTGCCATTCATTTTGCAACCCAGAGTATGCACCACTCATTGTAGCTGCGCCATCGTAACCCTGTCCTCTGCATTTATTTAGAGATGTTCCCTTCTTCTCTAAAAGTCCAACAATCTCTTTTTCCAAACCAGATGTGCTTTGATCGTGGACTGCATGGAAACCCATGAAACTTTCATGTATTTTCACCTCTAATGGATTATCATTTTCATCTTTCCCAATAGTGACATATCGGATCACCTGACTGAGTTGATTTACTTTAGAAATGTCTTGAGTTGTGTCCATTATTACAGAATTAAATTCAGCTTCATGGATTTCTTTCACTATTTCATCTTGAACTTTTTGTGCCATAATAGAGATCATTTCGTTTTGAATATTTGGGCTTCAGTATTTCGTTTGACTTTTACTGGTAATGAACCTCTGTAATACAGGTTCATAACGGCCAAGAAGAGAAGAAGTTCCATAATAGACTAAGAGGTTCTGTTGTTTATTTCTCTCAATCTCTCACGATCTGCATGGAAAAGCTGAGTTACTGGATGCAAGTGTCAAGGTAACGTCAACAATTCTTGTCAATGCCTCTGACCAAAAGCTGACTTCATTTTTATATTCGGAGGAAAGTTGCTCATCGATTGTAAGATTTTGCAGCCACATATCATACGTTACACAAGCTGCCATGTGAGAACGGGCATGTTCGTGTTCTTTGATCTTCCTGGATAGTCCTTGCCAGTCATTAATTCCAGTTGTCCAGAACAAATTATGACACACATGATTTCCTCTCACCAAAAAGCCAACAGGGCTCACAATAGACACAATAAATTTTGGGGGGAGTAACAACCATTTGCGTGGTATCTTTGATATTCTGTTGTAATACTCATTGTTAAAACACTTCCCTTTTGTATCTCTAGGATACGGACCTTCAAATCTGCATGGTCCCTGCCTCAAATAAACTTTTTTCACATTTGGGTCTGTAATATCTACAGGGTAATTAGCGTCAGAGTTGAGCTAAAGATAGTTTGAACGTCGCTCGACTGCTCGACTGCTCGACTGCAGAGGCAGCACAGAGTTCGGATCAAGCAGAACTGGATGAACTGGTGACAATGGCGTACAGAAGTGTGTGATTATGTGACTTCGCTGGAGACTTTTAGAAGCCATCTGGTGTTTTTCTGAATTTGTGTGACACCTGCGCTTTCACACCGAGTGTACCCAATTTGAGGGTCCTCGAGCAGATTCTGCTGTGTGCTCATCTCTTCTTCTTATCTTCCTCTCTTCACTTGTATCTTTTGGCTTGATAACTCTCTGCAGTCAGTGTGGAGTGTGAAGAAGTTTGGATGGGCATTTCATCAAGCCCGGTTGCTGATCTTCATCTCTTCTATTTATCTTCCTCTCCTCAGCTGTAACTCTTAGCTTAGTGCTAGGGATGCGCATCGTTAACCGGTTTCGTTTGGGAACCGGTTCTTAGTCAAACGATTCTTTGGAATCGCTAACAAAAATCCTTTACAATTCCGCTATCGATTCTTCCCGGGCTGTGCCGCCACTGTAAACAAACGTACCCCACTCGCAAATTTGCGATGACGTCACACACAAGCGGCTGCAGAGCAGAGGTGAGCTCGGCTGCTACGTGCGATGCACTGTGGAGAAATGTCATTCTGGCAAATACGATCCAAAGTCTGGCTGCATTTCACAAAGAAGGACAACACCTTGGGGACCGTCACCTGTAATACCAGTAAGAGGGATCTGAGCGCCAAAGGCGGTAATACAACTAATATGTCCAAGCATTTGGCTAATGTCGTGTGATTATGATAAAAATGAGGTTAATTTAATCAGCCCAGCCCTTCCTGTTCCTTGTTTGTTGTTCCTCTTGTTCCTCTATGCAGGGTTCGTACGGGTGCTTGAAATCCTTGAAAGTGCTTGAATTTAAATGTTCCGTTTTCATGGTCTGAAAAGTGCAGTGAAGTTTTTGCTATTGTGAAACATCATTTTAGATGTTTACAGCATAATACAATGTACATAATTGTGATAAAAGGTGAAGAAAAAAATCACAAGTATATATATTCCTGTAGATAAGTATTTTACCCCAGCAATAAGGTGCTGGAAAATCTTGAAAATGACCCTTAAAAGTGCTTGAAAAGTGCTTGAATTTGACCTTGAGAAATGTGTACGAACCCTGTCTATGGGATTATTCTTAGCCAATAGCCACTTGACTTGTGGACTCATTGTACTCATTTGAGTATTGTTTATTCTCAGCAGTGAATAATTAAGATTTATATTAATAAACCTGAGATGTATTTTAATAAACCAGGTTGTATTCTTTTCTGTACTCATGTACTACTTGTTTTCCAGCCAATTTGGGAATCGATAAAAAACCGGATCGATAAGCAGGAATCGAAAAAGCATCGGAATCGCTAAATCTTTATCAATATACATCCCTACTTAGTGCCATGCTGCCTTTTCTCCTGAACTGAACTGAACAACTGGAGGTGGAATAAACGAAGCAGACCTCCTGATACTGAACCATCTACAATCCAGATACAGAGTCTCACACTGACTGTCTGTGGCTGCAGCAGGACTCTTCATACCTGAGAGTGTCCAGTCTCCAGCCTGGATCCTCCAGTCGATCAGACAGCTGCTTCACTCCTGAGTCTCCTGGATGATTGTAGCTCAGGTCCAGCTCTCTCAGATGGGAGGGGTTGGAGTCCAGAGCTGAGGCCAGAGAAGTACAGCCTTCCTCTGTGATCAGACAGCCTGACAGCCTGCAGACACACAAAACAACACATATCACCGATGAGCTGAGGGTCCTGATAATTCAGTGCACAAGAGTGTAACTGATCTGATGGAAATGACATTAGTTTTCCAAATATCTGGTCATGAACCAACATATTGTACAGAAAAATGATGTCCTGATGATGGCATCATATGAAAAGTCAGAGGATCACCAAAGTAATGCCAGTTCATCCTGAGGGGAGCATGAATGTCTGAACCAAACCTCATGACAATCCATCCAGGGGTTGTTGAGATTAGTACATCAGGACCAAAATGCAGAATAGTAGGGCTACCCCCAAATAGTCGACCAAGCACTGGTTGACCAAAATCTCATTAGGTTGGCTAATCTCATTAGCCAACCAAAATTTCAGTGGTTGATTGGTCGCAGGAAAAAAAACCAAAAACATTTGGAGCCGTGTCTTGTCAAAATTAAGTCAAAATCTATGACTGGCAGCTGGCCTGTGTATAAAAGGCTGGAGGGCTTTTAATTTGAAGGGCCAGATATAGGAAGTCGTGTCCTCTGTGTTTTTTATTTAACACGGCAGGTCCCTTCAACATCGCGGTTAGACAGTTAACAATTAATAGCCAACCATGTCGGGAAAGATGTTTAAAGTATGGGATCATTTTGGAAAGAAGAAGAATGACCCGGAGGAGGTGACATGCAAATTTTGCAAGAAAATCTTAGCGTATCACTCCTCCATGACGAACATGATGTATCACTTTAAACATGTAAGTAGCCGAGCTAACGTTACCTGCCCATGGCGGCCCGAGCGTTTAAAAGCAGAGATAAATACATTTTATTATTGTTATATGCGCTTATATTAGACTATTCTTGTGAACTGGGGAAGCTAAATTATCCAGCTCACTGCATTTTACTTATTGTGTAAATCTCTCTACATGCATATCCACTTTACTGCGGAGATGACACAGCGCCCTTTTTTTTCTAAATATATATACATATATATGCGTCGATTAGTCGACTAATTGCTCTAAATGACAACCACTGGTTGACCAAGAAAATCCTTGGTCGGGGGCAGCCCTACAGAATAGACTGACTGACCCACATTTTATATAAAATGCATTCATGCTTCCATCAGGATGAGATGTAATTATTTTGGTGATCTTCTGACATATGATATATATTTTTTCATGTATTTTTTTTACCCTGTCTGGTTTAGACCTGCTCCAATTGTACAGTTACATGAAATAATGAAATAAAGTAATGAATCCTGACCTGAGAGTTTCAAGGACACAGTGTGGACTCTTCAGTTCAGCAGAAAGTCGCTTCACTCCTGAATCCTGCAGGTTGTTGTTACTCAGGTCCAGCTCTCTCAGACTGGAGGACTGGGAGCTGAGAACTGAGGACAGAGCTTCACAGACTCTCTCTGAGAGGTTGCAGCCACTCAGTCTGAACAGGAAATAATAAATAAGAACACGGTAAAATCTTGAGTTTAACTACGACAGTACCAGTGTTTCAAACACTCTTTTTTTCAAACTATTTTCAGTGTCATTTCCACATCTCCTTATATTGTCTTGAATACACCAGCCATTTCAAAGAGATACTTCAGTAACTACTGTGTTTACCAAAAACATATACACATGTCAAATACATTATAATTGTGAACAAATAAATGCAGCTTTCAAAGAGAGACAGAGCGGTAAGATCACTCAGTGTCTCCTGCAGCTGTGAGTTGAGCATGTGTGTCTAAGTGTGACGCTGTCCATCACACTGAAATGGAGCAGAGATCAACTGATAGACAGACAGATGGAACATGTCACTTCACAGGGTTTCTTGGCCTGCTGCTTTTTGTGTTTGTAAATAAAACATTGAGCCTAAATTCCATTTCTCCCCACCATTGTAGCAGTCCACAGGAATGACCCACTGGAGAAGGATTGTCTCTATGCTCTAGACCTCCTGATTTACAAATCAAGCACTGGGTACCAACAGGTTCCCATGTGGCTCAAACATGTACTGCAGATAGAAATCTTAAAATAAAGACTATGAAGGAAAGTCTGCTAATTTATGTGGCGACCCAAATAAAATCCTTTGACCCAGTCTCTGGAATGACTGGTATATATAATTTCTTGACTGACTGAATTGAGAATAACATTCAGTCATATGATCAAACATAAATGAGGTTCTTCATCTTCATTGTTCATGTTGTACAGGAGCTGAAATAAATAAATATTTTTTTATAGAAATATATAAATGATTTCATAACAAACAGTGATCTGACCTCAAACGTTCCAGATTGCAGTGTGGACTCTCCAGTCCAGGAAACAGCAGCTTCACCCCTGAATCCTGCAGATTGTTGTTACTCAGGTCCAGCTCTCTCAGACTAGAGGACTGGGAGCTGAGAACTGAGGACAGAGCTTCACAGCTTCTCTCTGAGAGGTTACAGCCACTCAGTCTGGATGATGAATGATGAGCAGAACAAGAAAATAATATTTCTATTTGGGTCAATAACAGCACATTTACTGCCTTCTCAAAGAACTTACAGAGCTTTGTTGGAGGCTTTGATCACTGGCAGCAGCCTCAGAAGAGCCTCCTCTGAAGCAGAGTATTTCTTTAGGTCAAACAGGTCCAGATCTTTTTCTGATGACAGTAAGATGAAGACCAGAGCTGACCACTGAGCAGGACACAGTTCATCTGTGGAGAGACTTCCTGAACTCAGGGACTGTTGGATCTTCTCCACTAGAGAACGATCGTTCAGTTCATTTAGACAGTGGAACAGATTGATGCTTCTCTCTGCAGACAGAGTCTCTTCAAACTTATTCTTGATGTAACTGACGGTTTCGTGATTGGTCTGTGAGATACTTTCTGTCTGTGTCTGCAGACCTCGCAGAAGTAAGTGATTGGTCTGCAGTGAAAGTCCCAGGAGGAAGCGAAGGAACAAGTCCAGGTGTCCATTTGGACTCAGTAAAGCCTGGTCCACAGCACTCTGGTAGAGACGTGTCTCTGCAGATTGATGGTCTGCTGTTTTATCTTCTGCCAGCAGATTGACTCCAGAGGAGATGAACATCAGATGGACATGAAGAGCAGCCAGAAACTCCTGAACACTCAGATGGATGAAGCAGAACACCTTGTCCTGGTACAGTCCACTCTCCTCCTTAAAGATCTGTGTGAACACTCCTGAGTACACTGAGGCTGCTCTGATATCGATGCCACACTCTGTCAGGTCTGATTCATAGAAGATCAGGTTTCCTTTCTGCAGCTGATCAAAAGCCAGTTTTCCCAGAGACTCAATCATCTTCCTGCTCTCTGGAGTCCAGTGTGAATCTGTCTCAGCTCCTCCATCATACTTGACATTCTTCACTTTGGCCTGAACCACCAGGAAGTGGATGTACATCTCAGTCAGGGTCTTTGGCAGCTCTCCTCCCTCTCTGGTCTTCAACATATCCTCCAGAACTGCAGCAGTGATCCAGCAGAAGACTGGGATGTGGCACATGATGTGGAGGCTTCGTGATGTCTTGATGTGTGAGATGATTCTGCTGGCCTGCTCCACATCTCTGAATCTCTTCCTGAAGTACTCCTCCTTCTGTGGGTCAGTGAACCCTCTGACCTCTGTCACCATGTCAACACACTCAGGAGGGATCTGATTGGCTGCTGCAGGTCGTGTGGTTATCCAGAGGCGAGCAGAGGGAAGCAGTTTCCCCCTGATGAGGTTTGTCAGCAGCACATCCACTGAGGTGGACTCTCTAACATCAGTCAGGATCTCAGTGTTGTGGAAGTCCAGAGGAAGTCGACACTCATCCAGACCGTCAAAGATGAACACAACCTGGAACTCTTCAAACCTGCAGATTTCTTTGGTTTCAGTGAAGAAGTGATGAACAAGTTCCACCAAGCTGAACTTTTCCTCTTTCATCACATTCAGCTCTCTGAAGGTGAATGGAAATGTGAACTGTATGTCCTGGTTGTCTTTGTCTTCAGCCCAGTCCAGAGTGAACTTCTGTGTTAAGACTGTTTTCCCGATGCCAGCCACTCCCTGTGTCATCACTGTTCTGATTGGTTCATCTCTTTCAGGTGAGGGTTTAAAGATGTCTTCTTGTCTGACTGTTGTTTCTGGTCTGTCTGGTTTCCTGGATGCTGTTTCAATCTGTCTGACCTCATGTTCATCATTGACCTCTGCAGTCCCTCCCTCTGTGATGTAGAGCTCTGTGTAGATCTGATTCAGAAGGGTTGGGTTTCCTGCTTTAGCGATCCCCTCAAACACACACTGGAACTTCTTCTGGAGGTTAGATTTGAGTTTACGCTGACAAACTGCAGAATGACTTTCTAAATAAACACACAAGAAAAAAAGATCATGAAGTTACTTATAAAGACAAAAACAATTTCCTTCCCCTAAAGATTGTATATATAAACAGATTCATCATCATCAGACTTCAGTAAGTGTCTCATTTATCCAACATGTTAAATCTTTAGAGAAATCCTCTTACTGCTCTGCAGGAGGTCAGCCAGCTCCTCCTGCTTCATTCTCCTCAGGAAGTGAAGTGTGATCTTCAGAAATGCCTCTCTGCTGCTCCTCCTCTGCTCTTCATCCTCACCGTCCAACACCTCCCCATCCTCCCTCTGACTCTCTAAGCATTCTGGGTAATCTGAACCCAGAACCTTCTGGACCTTCTTCAGCTCATTCTTCACAAAAGTCACAATGTTCTCCTCCAGCAGCTGAAACAGAATATTGACTGTGAATGAGAACATTTAACATCATGGAGCCAAACATCAGATCCATGTTGGACAGATTCACCACTGGTCTGTAAAGTGCAGCATGGAGATTATTGTGAACAGACTGGATGTAAAAGTAGTTGTTCATGTACAGACCATAAATATGGAGTCCAGGTGTGTCTGATGCTGCTGGACAGACGGACCTCTGGGAACCTCTGAGCTCTCCTGGTCGACTCTTTGGAGGAATCATGAAGAATCAGTCACATTGTGTCTGTCCACTCAGAGACAAACACAAGCTGAAGGTCCGTTGAGAGAAGTGTTGATGACAACAATGAAACATGTTTTCTCTGACATCACAGTGTTGGTCGTACTGCTGATCCCACTGTGAATCAACAGTCAGTCAGTTTACTGGGTTGGTTCAGCAGCTTGTCTGGTTTAGTCCCTCCAGCTCTTGACCCGTTTAATACTGTGGACAGCAACACACAGCTAACACAAGCTAGCTGGATGCTAACTGTCCAGTGCAAATTGGTGAAGAGTCTCAAATTAACTTGTATTCAATCAAGATTCCAACATTGGAGAACGAAAAAATGATTCATTCTGTCTTTTTGTCTTCGTCTAAATTATTTCTGCAATAAATAATGCACTAAAATACTGGTTTGTTTTTCGTACAAACTTGATTTTGATATTTAATTTGTCTGATTTGTGACCTGAAAGTTATTTATTGACTTTTTTGTGTTTTGCTTTTGGGCGATTAAAGACACAACGGCCTACATATAAAAATAATAATTAATTCATCATTTGTAATTATAAGCTATATTCATGTAGACATAACTTGAAATACTTAACGTCTGAGTTTCAACATGCTCCACGTAACTTTAGACGTATTTGTAACACTTTATTATTTGTTGCATGTTTGATAAATATTGTAAAACAGTAAAATGTTCTGCTTTCAGTTCATATCTTTGTGTCGAGGGTTTGAGCTATATTTAAGAGATCAGAAAATAAGTTATTTGCTTTAATATATTTTATGTCCAATTGGCCGATATATCAGTTATCAGAGTTTTTGACTCTTTCATATGGGTTTCGGTACCGGCCCCATGAGGTCCGGATGGGTCTGGCACTTGTAACGTCAGATATAACACATAGCCCTTCCTCTCCTCAGCAGCAGGCTCAGATTCTAGCAGGAGGTGAGTCACTGCTGTTTGTCCACAGGAGGAACACTGTCCTGTCAGAGTTGTTTAGGGAAGGACATGAAGAAATGTGAACCTGTCCTTTAATACTAATCCTGCTCTGACCTCCATCATAACTCTGAAAACATGAAGACCATCAGGACAACTGGCCAGTCTGGATTTAATGAGGACAAACATCAACAGAGAGCAACACGACAACAACTTACTGTCTGTCTCACCAATGTGTTTTTAAATTCCATGATCTCATTCTTTGACCAGGACAAGCAGGATCTGGCATAAAAAAACATGAATCAGTGATATTCTAATGTTATTATCAGCTCACCTCTTTACAAGAGGAGGCGACTGTCCTTTAAAATTGATGTGAGAATCCTTTGACCAGTCACTCTTGAAGGACACACAGCTGGGTCCAGGTCCAGGTTCAGGTTCAGGTCCAGGTCCAGTAGAGGCTGGTCTCCTGTTGGACAGCGAAAAAGACCACCAGAGATGTTCATTCACTTTCTAGTCTTCAGACACAGAAGCTTCTGTCCATAAAATAGTGGAAAACATCAGAAATAAACCTTCAGAGAATATTGGACCAAACTAATTCAATAAAGTGAAATGAAGAGTTGCAGACTGGTTCTATTGGGCAGCTTTCTAACTGAGAACATAAATTTAAGTGAAGAAGAACGAAGCTGAAAATAAACATCAGGTTTCAAAAAACATCTTTCTCCACAGTTAAAACATGAATCAGTCAAATATTAATGTTATTAACAGCTCACCTCTTTACAGCAGGAGCTGGTTGTCCTTCAAAATTAATGAAACGATCATTTGACCCATCACTCTTGAAGGACACACAGCTGGGCGCAGCTTCAGGTCCAGGGGTTTTAGAGGGAGGGCCTCCCTCCTCTCTGTCCTCACACTGATTCATGCTGCTCAACTCACACACACTTTCATCTGGAGAGGAAACACAAATTATTCATCTGCACATCAACTGAACATTAATTGCCTATTATTCATTTCAACCATGAAAATTTGAACAGAAAACAATTATTTCACAACAAGAAGTATAAAGTGAACTTTGAAAAAGAGAAAAAGGACAAAATGTTTGACAGTCAACAAATAAAATGATAACGTTAAAGACTAAGATGAGCTGCAGTGTGTCTCTACACAGCAACACACACACACACACACCAACAGTGACTAAAGACAAATACAGTCAGCTGACAGTTTCTACAAACTGTGGCTGAAATTATTATTCTAAACAACGTTTGGCTCTAAGAAACTGTCAAGTGTTCTCCACAACTTTGGACATCTTAAAGACCAAACGACACAGAGTCTTCACTTGGCAGGACAGGAGGGAGAAACTGAAAACTAATTATAAACTAGAACTGCAAGCAGTTATAAACGGGGGCCAAGCCCCCCGTGTGACTCGGACCCGACGCACCGCAGAGCCCACAGAAGTTGGCCCAAAGCACGACGGGCTCGGAGCAAAAGTGAAGACACAGGCCAACGTCTGAGCCGTGGTATTCACTGTAATGGGAAGTGCACTGGAAGTGCAAAAGGCTGAATGTGTGCCGATTTGGAGTTGTTGTACTAAGCCACGCCCACACTGACCAGCAATAACAACCTTCAAGATATGGCCTCAGGATTTGTCCTACATCATACTTACCAAATTTCTTCAAAATCGGTGTAGCTGTTCAAGAGATATAAACTTCCAATCTTTTTAGCGCCACCTAGTGACCAAATTTCACCAAATTCGGCTCATCCCTCCCCAGTGTCATGGCAACCAAAGAACTCAAATTTGGTGTTAATAGCATTTAGTTTGACCGAGATATCAAACAGTTTGCATTTTTATAGCTATCTACAGAAATGTGTTCGTTAATAATTTCCGCATTTTTTGAATGAGGGTTAGGGTTAGGGTTAGGATGGCGCTGAAATTGTAGGAGGAGTTCAAAAAAGTAGGTTTTGCATATGTGCCGATATAGTGAACGGAATGTGCAGCAGAAGTGGACGTGTCCTATGTCAGAAAACCCAGCTCTAATCAGGGAACATATGGATAGAAGGTTTGTGAATGTGTTATTTTAAACGGGAAGTTACAGGCAAAAACGCAATTGCATCCATTATAGCGCCACCTAGTGGAGTACATGTGCCCTTTTTGTTATTGGAAAAACTGTGTCCTATTCTTTATGTACCATATACATTTCAAAGCTGTCAGCATAATAGTTTGGCTGAAATTAATGTTTGTTGTTTATCTTGTAATAAGCCACGCCCACATTGACCAGTCATGACCACCTTCTAGATATGGCCTCAGGATTGGCCCTACATCATATCGACCAAATTTCGTAAAAATCGGTGTAGCTGTTCAAGAGATATAAACTTCCCATATTTTTAGCACCCCCTACTGGTCAAAGTTCGCCAAATTCGGCTCATCTCTTCCCAGTGTCATGGCAACCAAGGATCTGAAATTTGGTGTTAATAGCATTTAGTTTGACCAAGATATCAAACAGTTTACATTTTTATAGCTAGCTACAGAAGTGTGTTCGTTAATAATTAGCGCATTTTTTGACCGAGCAAAATTCTTTTGATAACTTTAGATCAGGTCCAGCTGAAGAGTGTACGTGCCAAGTTTCACGTAGATCAGACAAAATCCCAAGGAGGAGTTCGAAAAAGTAGGTTTTCCAGTTTTTGCGAAAAAACGTTCTAACCGGAAGTGGGCGTGGCCAATCGCAAAGTGATTCAGCTCCATTCAGTGAATGTGGGGATACAAGGTTTTCAAATGTACGACATATGGTGTGGGAGTTATAGGCAAAAACGTATTTTCCTCTGTTATAGCGCCCCCTGCAGGCGGATATGTTTTTTGTGTCTGAGATATTCGCAGGAGTCTGGACCAAAGCTCCAAGTTGCACCGCCCTCCCTTGCACGGTTTAGGCTGCAGCACCACTTTTAGCCGGAGAAAAATAAAAATAAAAATCTTTACAATTACAATAGGGTTCCTAGCACCGCTGGTCCTAGGAAACAGAGATATAAACTTCCCATATTTTTAGCGCCCCCTACTGGTCAAAGTTCGCCAAATTCGGCTCATCTCTTCCCAGTCTCATGCCAACCAAGGAACTCAAATTTGGTGTTAATAGCATTTAGTTTGACCGAGATATCAAACAGTTTACATTTTTATTGTTAGCTACAGAAATTTGTTCGTTAATAATTTCCGCATTTTTTGACCGAGCAAAATTCTTTTGATAACTTTAGACCGGGTCCAGCTGAAGAGTTAACATGCCAAGTTTCATGCAGATCGGACAAAATCCCACGGAGGAGTTCGAAAAAGTAGGTTTTGCATATGTGGGGATTTAGCGAACGAAATGTGCAGCAGAAGTGGGCTTGTCTTATGTCAGAAAACCCAGCTCTATTCAGGGAACATATGGATATAAGGTTTGCGAATGTGTTATTAAAAATGTGGAAGTTACAGGCAAAAACGCGATTGCATCTATTATAGCGCCACCTAGTGGAGTACATGTGCAATTTTTGTTATGGAAGAACTGTGTTCTATCGTTTATGAACCATATACATTTCAAGGCTGTCAGCATAATAGTTTGGCAGAAATTAATGTTTGTGGTTTATCTTGTAATAAGCCAAGCCCACATTGACCAGTAATGACAACCTTCAAGATATGGCCTCAGGATTGGCCCTACATCATACCGACCAAATTTCGTAAAAATCGGTGTAGCCGTTCAAGAAAAATAAACTTCCCATATTTTTAGCACCCCCTAGTGGCCAAAATTCGCCAAATTCGGCTCATCCCTCCCTAGTCTCATGGTAAGCAAGGATCTGAAATTTGGTGTCAATAGCATTTAGTTTGACCGAGATATCAAACAGTTTACAGTTTTATAGCTAGCTACAGAAATTTGGTCGTGAATGATTTGCGCATTTTTTGACCGAGCAAAATTCTTTTGATAACTTTAGATCAGGTTTGGCTAAAGAGTGTACGTGCCAAGTTTCACGCAGATCGGACAAAATCCCAAGGAGGAGTTCCAAAAAGGAGGTTTTCCAGTTTTGGGAATTTTGCGAAAAAACTTTCTACCGGAAATGGGCGTGGCCAATCGCAAAGTGATTCAGCTCCATTCAGGGTTTTGAATGTGCGACATACGGTGTGGGAGTTATAGGCAAAAACGTATTTTCCTCTGTTATAGCGCCACCTGCAGGCGGATATATGTCATTTTTTGTGTCTGAGATATTCGCAGGAGTCGAGACCAACCCTCCAAATTGCACCGCCCTCCCTTGCACGGTTTAGGCTGCAGCACCACTTTTAGCCAGAGAAAAATAAAAATAAAAATCTTTACAATTACAATAGGGTTCTTAGCACCGCTGGTCCAAGGAAACGCATATGCTTGAAACGTCTGAGAGATGCCTGTGACAAACATGAGAGCAGTAAGCCACATTCCACTGTGCCAACAAAACTGGCATCATTCAGGAGCAGCCAAGGACCGCAAAGCTGCAGGACAGTGTTGGACCAGCTGCATGGTGATGAGCCGGCATTTGTGGAGAGAAACCGGGAACATGTTAAGGTATCCTGGACATTGTTATGTTGTGTGCCAAGCTTGAAATCCCACTTAGGGGCCACAGATCCTAGGGGCCACATCTTAGGGGCCACAGAGAAACCGAGGACGCGCTCAATAAGGGTAATTTTTTGGCCCTTTTTAAATTTGTGTCAAAATATACACCAGAAATTGAAACCCGAGTGAAGGAACTGCCACAAAACGCCACATTGATGAGCCACCACGTTCAGGATGAGCTGCTTGAGGCTGCAGCTTCAGTCCTGCTTCGTAAGATAAAGGCTGAACTGCATGGACAATATTCTGCAATACTTGCACATGAGTATAAAGATCTGGCGAAAAGAGAGTTAGTTGCTGTTTGTGTCAAGTTAGTTCCTGTTTGTGTCCGTTTCTTTCATGGAGGAGTCATCAAACAGTGGGCGGTTGGCTTTGTCGAGGCGGCGGATTTGTCTGCACAGGGACTTTCACGGAGGATCCTGGAGGTCCTTCGTCCACTTGAACTGGATCCTACTCTCTGTGTCGGGTTCTGTTTTGGTGGAGCATCAGTTATATCGGGGCACACGGAGGTTCAGGCTGTCCTGAGAGAACATTTCCTGAAAGCCATTTACGGCTTAACTTAGTGTTGTGCACTGCAGCCAAAGAATCCGGGCATGTCAGCACTTTTTCTGACACTGTGAATCAAATCCACAGTTTCTTCTCGGGGGCTCAGCGGCACGCTGGTTTATTGAGATCCAGAAAGAAATGCACCCCGACCGTCCGAGCATGGAACTGGAGCGAGCGAGTGACGCAGGTGGAGCTCAAAATCTGGATCAGTGCACAAGATACTGAAACTGTTGGATGTATTTTACTGGAGGCTCTCGCTGAATGTGCAGAAATGAGCAGGCAAACTAGAACAGAAGCAGAACATCTGCTGCTACAAATGCAAACGAAAAAGTTTGTTTTCATGCTCCTCGTATTTTGCAAACTCATTGCCAACAGTGATGTTGCTACAAAGGGCTGCAGAGCTCATCACTGTGTAACAGACTGCATATCCCTTATCCTGAGCTGTCCAAGGTGCTGAACCCGGAGCTGCGCATGCGCTCTGTCTCCCATGTACAGCAGTGTGAAGTTGTGTGTTATTAACCTCAGTAAACAGAGAAACACACGTCTCTCCTCTCGTTGAAAAGCAGCAGAACAATAAAGCTTCATCAAACAGCCGACATAAACTCCATCTCTCTGTTCTCTCCCTCTTTTTCCACTTTGGGTCTGAACAGTGACATTTAACAGAACAGAGGTCCAGGTGTTGAGCAGCGGTCTCTACTGGAAATCCACTCACAGCTATATTATTCCTACAAGAGGCTAATTTACAGCTGCCGGCACATTTTATTACAGCCGATCAGAAATCGTTTACATACATCTCAGATCAGCTTTAAGAAGAATCAGGCCCATCCGGATTTTTCCAGGCCGACCCATTAGCGACGTTCTGGCTCCGCCACTGCCGTGGAGTCAGAATCTGAATACTGAGAAGAAATTAAGCTTCTACAGTGAAACTCTAGATGCTCAAAGATGTTTAACCAACGTAGTTAAACTGTCGTCAGTCTGTGTTGGCTGTGTTTCAGTCAGTAAGCAGATCGGCACAAAATGGTGGATATTCTTAACGGCAGTGCTGCTGGAAAAACCAGCAGAGACCAGAACCAGAACACAACATATGCTGGTTTTGCTGGTGACCAGTTGCTAGCAAGACCAGCATATGTTGTCTTCTGGTTCTGGTCTCTGCTGGTTTTTCCAGCAGGGTTGTTTCTCCTCCGTCGTCCCGAGTTTAAACTTAAACGAGTTCGTCGACAAATAAACAACCGAGCTTCAGTTTCTGTGCTGTTTCCGGTGTAACAATGAAAAGTAGAGCTTGTGTTAGCGAGTCGAACATGTCAGATTCATTACATTACCTTCAGCTGGAGGTTCAGACGGAAAAAACTATCTGCGACACTTCTGTGAGAGAAAGTGAAAGTAAACTGTGAGGAGGAAACAGCCAGAGAGGCGTGTGACTGACTGGGAGTCTTCCTGTTAGACTGAGGCGGCTGCAGCACGACCCACAACCAGCTAACACATGCCGAATTTACAAGAAGGCCCAAATAATGAAGAATCAGCCACAAACAGCGTTTCAGGAGGTTATAAAGTGTCTCCTAACTCAAAAACTCACTAAATGGAGAGATTTCATGAGGGAGTCTGGTGGTCGACATGGTCACACTGTTAGTGACGTCACCACAGAGGATTTCTGGGTGTTGAAGTTGTTGGTCGTTGATCTGTGAGAGTCCTGTGAGACAAAGAGACACTGAGCTGAAACAAGGCGTTTCTTCTTCCACAGCCAAACTGTTACTGATGTGAAATAATGCTGAATATTCAGTGTGGAAGTAAAGAAAAGTAAAGATCGCATCAGAAGTCTCGGCAGAATGTTTTCACAGCTGATGTGGACACGATTCATTATTAAATACGCCACATTTTCAATGAATATCCTTGAATATATTTGTCTGTGTGATTTAGCTGCTGTGGTAAAAAACAAATGTGTTTTTCTCACATTGGAGCAGAAAAACCCTCAGACTATACAATCTGTGATGATGCTCACCTGGTTTCCATCTTTTTACAAAGAAGCACCAGATGGAAGCAGAATTTAAGACGGAAGCTGAAATGATGTTTTCATGCTTGTAAATGTTTGTTACACTGCAGCCTTCAGACTGCTGCAGCAGCAGCAAACTGGCTGCTTGTCACCTGATCAGTCATTGTCAGTGATGTGGAGCACCTGTGAAGACTTGGAGGCTCTCAGTCATTCAGACAAACACACTTCAGAGAGAAGACGCTCCAAGTTCACTCACAGGTTCAGTCCAAAGATGTCGCTGAAATGTTTTATTTACTTTCATGTTGTTTGAAATGCTGCTTAATATGTTCAAGTTTATGTTTAACTGTTGTGTAGATTGGTTAAGGAACACATTGCAGCATTGACTTCATTGATTTTGTGTTAAATGGGTTTGTGCTGAAATAATACTAATTGTAGTAAAAGTACTCCGTTACTTTCCAGCAGCGCGCTGACAGAGACAACATGATGATGATACAAGCAGAATTTTATATTCAGCTACTTTAGCAGAGGAGAAACATTTCAGTGATCATGTGGTTTTTTCAATCATCTGATCTGATCTCATGTGTGCTGATCCAATAACAGATCAATACATTCATACGTGTTGAAGAAACAGGTTTGCTGAAGTCGTGCTGTTGTACTGACGACTTTAACTGTGTGGCAGCTCTTTATTTACTGCAGCAAAGGATTGTGGGTATTTCTACCACTCTTTATTCTAAACAAACAGATGTGGGCCTGAATAAGTTTGTCCTTTTTTTCATTCTTGTGGACATCAGTTTTAAAATCAGCTCAACTACCCAGGGATTGAACCCACAACCTCCAGACTTCACAGCATCACTTCACCATCCTGAGCTGATGAATCATCTGAAATGAATCACTTTCTTTGAGCATTTCACTTCTTTTGACCACAAAATAATTTTGTGAAAACCTCGAGGATTTGAACTCACAACTTTAAACAGTGGAAGCGACGTCATCAGATACTCGTCCTTCCTTTCTTACTGGTTCTGACTCCAGCCAGAGTTCTGATTGGTCCAGCGGGCTGACTCGACTGCAGTCCTCCAGTAAGACACCTGCTCCCCTCTAATAATTCAACCACAGTATTTTTCAGCAGAAAGGATCACTGATGTTCTTCTCCCTCTCAGTCCCCTCCCCCGGACAGCTGCAGAACCGGGTCAAGAGCGTCGGGAACTTCACCACCTCGTCACGCCAAACGTTAAAGGCCACCGCCTGCGTCAGCCCCACAATCAAGGGCTCGGCCTCCATGCCGACCTCCACCAGCCTCCAGTCTCTGAGCGGCGGCGGCACTGCTGGGGGTAACAGCGGGGTGGGCAGCGGGATCCCAATGCTCAGTAAACCACCTGGAGGTGGAGGGACGCCCATGTCGACCCCGGCCACGCCCTGCAGCGGCCCGGCCCGCCCCGCCCCGCCCTGCAGCGGCTCACCCCGCCCCGCCCCGCCCCGCCTCCTTTGTTGGCACCCCAATCTCCACCCCTCGCAGCAAGGCGGCCCAACCAACACGAAGGTAACACGTTTGCTTTTACAGAATGTGTCTTTAAATGGCAACATCAGCTCTTATATAGCAGCCGGTGTGGGTTGGTTCCATCCTGAGTCTCGGCCACTAAACTTTGAGCAATCTCTTCTTGTTGTCCTCAGTTTACTGACTCCTCCAAAGAGCTCGTCCACCCTCAGTGCCCTTCGTGACAGCACCTGGAGAGACGGCTGCTCCTGACCAGACCCGGGTGCAGTAGTGCAGTGGCTGCCCCGCTGGCTGGGGTAACTCACTACACCTCAACGTGGAACAAAAAGGGGGACGTTTCTGACCAAAAAGTAAACTGTTAACTTCACCTTAAATCTGAGATCCTGCATAGAATAGCTCCAACAGTGGAGGTGGTCTTCACGCGTCGCCAGTCCGATTCTATGCAGAGTTTCTTCGGGGAAGGCGGGTTGTCGTTCAGTTTTTTCTTTCTGGATTTGAGTGAGTTTGGTCCGTGCCGAGGGGGAGTCGCTCCCTGTTGCTCTTGTGCAATAAAACCACTGTCTTTAGGCTCCCAGTGATACTAACCTGCTGAAGAGGGCTGCCAGTTTTTATGATACGCGCCTTCACAATACTGTATTTATTTATTTTATATATTTATTATTTTGAATAAAACGCTTTTTGACTAGTCAGGTGTTTTTTCCCTTCTGGCAACAAGCGCCAACGGTGCTGCTAAAAGAAACATGTAATCAGTCCCTGTTCGTTTTTTGGGCACATTTGGTCTAATTTTTACAAGATGTTAAAGTATTCATGGACAAATCTTAACTATTAAGTGTGCATACATTATAAATATATATTGATGCAATATTACTGAATTTTAAATGTGAATCTTGACCAAAAGGAAAATGTTTGAATGTGTTTACAAACTTGTCTCACCACAGACTTTTCTGCATATTAACACTTTAAAATTGACCTATAAAGGGATCTGTTCTTGTTGCACTTTGTATAAACTTACTGATATTTTTACGTTCTGTTTACTGACATTTGCACTGCTTTTACTTTGTGTCTTCTGGATTTAAGGAGGAAAAAACTGGTGGTGGTGGGGGGGAGATTTCACAGTTGCACACGGCAAAATGTAGCACCCTCTTTTTGTAATATTTGTGTTTTTTCACATTTCACAAAATCCCGACACTTTTGTTACTGTGATGGTCTGAATGAGTGGAACATTTTAATGAAACACAATGAATTAAAGATGACTTTGTTCCTCACTGCTTCATGTTGAAGCTGGATTTATATAATCTCATCAGTGTGCAACAAGAGAGGTTGGTTGTTGATGCATTTCAGTGTTTCCATCTAGTGGTAGAGTTTCAGACATCTTACTGTGGGTTTAATACACATGACTACAAAGTGTTTCCCCCAGAAAGACCGCATGAATAATAGATAACTTAAATCTGAACCCAGTGATGTGATTTGAATTGTGTGAAAAATGGAGGACAAAAGAAGATTTTTTCAAAATGAAATAAATATATTATGAAAGATTACCACAAAAAAATCAATAAATAAAATTTCACACCAAAAGTTAACTGGTTCAATTGTGGCCAGAACTCCTCCAGTCAAGTTTCATGTAAATCTGTTGAACAGTTTTTGTGTAATCTTGGTGACAAACCAACAAAACAAAAAACACAGAAGCTCTGATGCTTGTTTCACTCCTGCAAAGACTTTTTGGACAACAAATAATTATTTGGCTGTGACATCAGAATTTAATGTGGAGTTTATGAACAAAAGTATACAAATTTAGTATCACAAAGGTTTCTTGAACCAGGATCATGAACTATAAAACTGTGAACAGTGAAGTGTGGAGGTCGAGCTTCAGCTGCTGAAGGTTTCACCAGATTGATTTATGTGAGGACGTGTTTGGGCTGCGAGCAAAGAACCACCAGAAGCAGAATTTAAGGTCGACGGCTGAAATGATGTTTTCATGGTTGTAAATGTTTGTCACACTGCTGCCTTCAGACTGGGAGGTTGTGGGATTGATCCTCTGACAAACTTTATGTTGTAAAAACCAAATTATTGCTCTCCTGCACATTTATTGGTGTTATATATACTGTGAAGTGAGTTTATTGTGTAGTGAAATAGCTCAGTAAGATGAGATGCTGCTGCTGTTCTTCTGAGTTTTAGGGATCAAATCCCAGCTGGTCCATCAGTGTGTTCTGAGCTTTATAGCATTTTTTGGGCCTTTTTGAGAGAACAAATCAGTAAAATCCTCAGCTTCACCAGGACTTGAACTCACAACCTCAGAACTGCTGCTCAGTCTTCTAACTCACTGAGCTATTTGCTCTGAGATATTTTGCCTTCATTAGAGATTTTCACTTCTTCTTTTTGATTTACAGACTCCAAAGTCAAAGGTTTGAGTGAGGATCAAACCCACATCATAAAAAACTGAAAGGAATTCTCAAATATCCTGAACTACCTGATCAGTGAGCCTTCTAATCTGTTTCTTGGAGGTTTTGAGTCTTTTTCTGGGTGTTCAGCTTCAAAGTATTGAGTCTCACATCCTCAGCACACCTTTCAGAAACAGGTGTGCATCGTCAGGTGAGGATGTGAAATTCTATTCTCAGGGATCAAACCCCAGCTGATCTGTGGGGATGTTTTCAGTTTTAAAGCATTTTAAGGCCTCTTTGATGGACACCTCAGGAAAAATTAAGGCTTCACTGGGGATTGAACTCACAACCTCAGGAACTTCTAGCTTGCCTGCTTACCAACTGAGCTATTCAGCCTGACATATCTCACCTTCATTAAGGGTTTTCATTTCTTCTTTTTGATAACAGACTCCAAAGTCAGTCAAACCCACATCATGAAAAACTACAAGGAATTCCCAAATATCCTGAACTACCTGATCAGTGAGTCCTCTGATGTGTTTCTTGGAAGTTTTGAGTCTTTTTCTCGGTGGTCAGCTTCAAAAGTATGAATCTCACATCCTCAGCACTTCAGATCCTCAGCACACCTGTTTCTAATCTGTTTCTAATCTGTTTCCTTTAGAAACAAAAAGCTTTCCACCTTTTAGAAACAGGTGAGCATCATCAAAGATTCTATAGTCTTAGGGTTGTCTTTTCTGAGAGAAAACCCAAAGACTACACAATCTTTGATGATGCTCACCTGTTTCTGAAAGGTGGAAACAGCAGCATTCAAAACTGACCGTGTGTTTATTGTGTTTGTGTTGTTGATCCTGGAGAAACATAATGTCATTTTTGTTGTACTACTTTTGTTGGTACAACTAAATGACAATAAAGCTTTGAAATCTATAAAGAAAGAAAATCAGATTTGATTTCTTAAACCTACAACCTCAGGACTGCTGACCAGGCCTTTATCAGCCTGAGCAACTGGAGCAGACTGATGCTCTTTGTTTCTGTCACATTTCACTCTTTTGAACAGAAACACTTGAAAATCAATCAAGAATTGAACCCACAACCTCATAACTTCCAGCCCTTGTTCATGCTGCTGCCAGCCAGCTGCATAAACCACCACACTACAAAGTCCACTTCACATTGGGATCACTTCTCTGGACGCCTTTGATTTTCAACTTTTCAGTCTGAATATTATAATAGTTGCACCCAAACAAGATTATCTTTCTGTTGCCAGACAGTAAAAAACAACGAAGAAGAAGTTGAGGAAGAAGAGGCGGGACAAGAGAGAATTCAGATTTATGTGTTGGTGTTTTATTTTAATACATTTGTTACATTTAAACTGCATCAATGTGAAGATATCTCAACTATTTTACATTTACTGACAGAGAAAAACAACATGATGAGGACACAAGTAGACTTTTATATTGAGCTACTTTAGCAGAGGAGAAACATTTCAGTGATGCTGTGCGACATCTTTCAGTCTGATTATAAACTCGTCAGCTGATCGTTTCACAAACAAAGTCAGATTTAGACAAAAAGGAAGAATTTGTACAAGTTTTGGATTCTTTGCTCTGAACATCAACGTTCAGAAGCATCAAACATGAGCTCAAATCTCTTCAGCACTTGTTTAAAAACTTCATCAGGACAGTTTAGTTTGTGATCTCTGAAAGTGTTTCAGTATTTCATCCGGCTCTCAGACTTCCAAACATCTTCAGCCAACCGGCTCAGACAGAGAAAGACTTTTCTCACAGCTGTTTAGTTTGACGGACCAGATTCAAATCCAACAAACGTCCTGAAAATACAGCCGGACTTCAACAGCCACAAAACACTGAGAGAAACACAATGATTGTCATTAAAATGTCTTTTCTTCTCATAGAATAATCAGACAGAAATGAAGAGATGTTGTGCAGTTTATGACTCTGTCACTACGGACAGAATTACATGTGTTAACCAACAGTATCAAACTTTTAGTTTCATCATTAGAAACACATGAAACAAGTCAGAGTGTTTCAGGTGGAGTGTCGAGTACATTTGATCAGATTTTACTGTCCATTTACAACTTTGTTCACAATGATTCTTTACAATTAAAGCTGCAGACGAGTCAATGTTTTCTGTTGACTGATGAATTTATTCCAAGAAGCTGAAAGATTGATGTGACTGTGATCCTGTACAGACTCAACTGTTCAGCACTGACAATGTTTCTGTGACAGGAGGAGACTCTGCACACTAAACACCACACAGACTCACTGAGGAACCAGGACTGGACCTGAAAAACCCAATTCCAGGATAAAGAGGTTCAGTGAATGTGGTGTTGAAAGTGTGGAGGTGGATCAGTGAGTCAGAGGAGACTCTGTAGAAGGACAGAGTGCCAGCAGGACAGTCCACATACACTGCTACTCTACCAGAGGAGGAGGAGGAGGAGGAGGAGGAGGAGGAGATGTCTGTTCCTCTGTTTTTGTGCCAGACATAACAACCATCAGAGTACCACAGACACCAGGACTGATCATTGAATCCAAACATACAGTCATCACTGTCTCCTCTACTTCTGATTCTTCTGTAACTCACTGATATATAAATTCCTCCGCTCCACTCGACCTCCCAGTAACAGCGACCAGTCAGACCAGTTCTACACAGCAGCTGAGGACACCAGTACTCAAACCTCTCTGGATGATCAGGATATGACTGATCCTCCTCCACATATGTCATCTTCCTGTTGTTGTCAGACAGTTTGATCTTTCTGCTGACTGTGTTTGTGTCGACTGTGAGCTCACAGGAATCTGATGGAGAGAAAAAGACACAACACAGCTGCAGTTATTAATGTGTCATCAGTGTGATGATGACATCACAGATGTGAATGAGTGATGTCACGGTGTTTTGATGAATGACAGTAAAAAGACACTCACACTTCCTCAGACCTGGTGTCAACCATCGGACTCCAGCAGGCTCCACCCTGAAAGGAGGAGGGGGGTCAGAGCAGCACATCCTCTTTCAGCATGCAAACATGGACATGACATGACTCTCATACACAGAAACACAATCTGTCCATCAGGCTGCTTCTCCCTGTTCTCCCTGTTCTCCCTGAACCTCTTCACCTCTGCCACTCTCCTCACACACTGAGAGTGAGCCACAGGATGTTGGTGTGTGTGAAAGAGGACGACAACATCTGAGAACACACACAAACCTCTTGTTGGATTTATCACTTCATCTTTATTTTATTGGATGTTGTTGCCAAAAGACCTAAAAAAGTGTCAAAGAGTGTCAACTTCAGCCACTGCCACCGTAACACAGACCTCCATTGAGGACACTCTTTACAATGCTGCTCCATATCCCACCGGCTCCTGGCGACAGTGAGAGATAACGGAGGCTGTGACATTCATGCTAGCTATCAGTACAGTTAGCAACCCAGGCTTCAAGACACTGGTCAAGACTTTGGACAAGCGGTACGCGTTGCCATCACGCAAACACTTCAGCAGAGTTGCACTGCCTGCTTTGTACAGTCTGAGTGCATGTAGACTGGGTGTTTATTTTTGTTTATTGTTTTTTATTGCTATTATTTTTATAATCATTTATATATATTATTTAATATATTACTATTATTTTACTTTTTTACTTGTTACTAATTTATTTCTGGTTGCTTTTCTAAAAGTTATATTTAAAGTTGAGTTTTGGTGGCTCAATAAATACTTTTTTGAAATCAATGAATAATCATGTTTATTAATCGTGATTTTAATATCAATCAAAATAATCGTGATTATTATTTTTTCCATAATCGTACAACCCGAGGAGTAACACAACCATTTGTGTGGTATCTTTGTACCTTTCTTTGATATTCTGTTGTGTTCTGGGCTAATTTGAAATAAAGAGCTATCTGAGGCTATCTTATTGCTGCTCTCAAAAGATTTTTTGCAATCAGGCTGCCCTGTTTAATCTCCGTCAACCTTGCTGTTGCTTTCTACGTCTTCCTTCCAGTTTATGTCTCTGTTGGTCTTCATTTGCAGAGCCAATATATTTTAATTTTTTGAACACTCCTGGATGTAACTTTTCCCTGTAGCCGTTACATTTGCCATGTATTGCTATGCAAGTTGACCAGAAAGTAACAAAATGTGGCAATTGTCTTGCTGTCTATTAATTTTCACATTGAACACCTTAGTCATCATCACAACAGCTGCCCCCCTTGAGAAATTTGTCAGGAGCCACCACTGTTCAGTGATTAAATTCATTTATGTGTCACAGAAATCTTTTGAATTTGAGGTTCAGTATTTTCTAATCAGACATCTGACACAGAGAGTCTATTGTTATTATTAATATCATAAATCAGCAGTGACATGGTGGAAATTAAGCAGATCTTTCTACAATGAACCATCTACAATCCAGATACAGAGTCTCACACTGACTGTCTGTGGCTGCAGCAGGACTTTTCATACCTGAGAGTGTCCAGTCTCCAGCCTGGATCCTCCAGTTGAGCAGACAGGAGCTTCACTCCTGAGTCTTCTGGATGGTTGTAGCTCAGGTCCAGCTCTCTCAAATGGGAGGCGTTGGAGTCCAGAGCTGAGGCCAGAGAAGTACAGCCTTCCTCTGTGATCAGACAGCCTGACAGCCTGAAGAAACACAAAACAACACACATCAGCTGAGGGTCCTGATGATTCAGTGCACATCTGTGTTTAAGGGTTTAACGTTTATAATATTCATCATCTTAGTTTGCACTAATTAATTAATCAGCACAAATACAGAGTATAACTGAAGCTGATGGAAATGCCATTAGTTTTGCAAATATTTGATCATGAACCAACATATTGATTAAAATGATGACCTGATGATGGAGCTAGAAGAAAAGTCAGAGGATCACAAAAGTATTTACAGTTCATCCTGAGGGGAGCATAAATGTCTGAACCAAACCTCATGACAATCCATCCAGTGGTTGTTGAGATTAGTAAATCGGGACCAAAGTGCAGGATAGACTGACGGACCCACATTTTATATAGAATGCATTCATGCTTCCATCAGGATGAGATGTAATTATTTTGGTGATCTTCTGACATATATTTTTTCATTTATTTGAAATAAAATGATGAATCCTGACCTGAGAGTTTCAAGGACACAGTGTGGACTCTTCAGTTCAGCAGAAAGTCGCTTCACTCCTGAATCCTGCAGGTTATTGTTACTCAGGTCCAGCTCTCTCAGATGGGAGGAGTTGGAGTCCAGAGCTGAAGCCAGAGAAGTACAGCCTTCCTCTGTGATCAGACAGCCTGACAGCCTACAGACACACAAAACAACACACATCACAGATCAGGTGAGGGTCCTGATGATTCAGTGCATATCTGTGTTTAAGGGTTAAATGTTTATTATATTCATCATATTAGTTTTCACTACTACTACTACTACAAGAACTACTACTACTACTAATCAGCACTAAACTCAGAATATAATGGAAATGCCATTATGTTTGCAAACATTTAGTCATGAAGCAACATATTGTACAGATTAAAATGATGACCTGATTAAGGAGCTAGAAGAAAAGTCAGAGGATCACGACAGTAATTACAGTTCATCCTGAGGGGAGCATGAATGTCTGAACAAAACCTCATGACAATCAGGACTAAAGTACAAATTAAACTGACGGAACCACATTTTATATGAAATGCATTTATGCTTCCATCAGGATGAAATGTAGTTACTTTGGTGATCTTCTGACATATGATATATATTTTTTTACCCTGTCTGGTTTATCAATCAATCAATCAATCAACTTTATTTATAGAGCACTTTTCATACATTGGTATGTAGCACAAAGTGCTTTACATAAGAAAAATAAAACAATATAAAAGAAAGCCCCTCCCTCCTCCCTTCCATACTATATACACCCACACAAGCACACACACACACACACACACACACACACACACACAAACACACGCACCTGCACACTCTTACTACTGGCAATAAGGAGACATGGCAAGGCACTGAGGATTGAGGAAGCGCTACCTTTAGGGCCGTTTAGACCTGCGCCAATTGTACATGAGTACTTGTTAGATGAAATAACGAAATAAATTAATGAATTCTGACCTGAGAGATTTAAGGACACATCGTGGACTCTTCAGTTCAACAGAAAGTCGCTCCACTCCTGAATCCTGCAGGTTGTTGTTACTCAGGTCCAGCTCTCTAAGACTAGAGGACTGGGAGCTGAGAACTGGGGAAAGAGCTTCACAGCTTTTCTTTGAGAGGTTACAGCTACTTATTCTGAACAGGAAATAATAAATAAGAACATGGTAAAGTGTTGAGTTTTACTGAGACAGTATCAGTGTTTCAGTGTCATTTCCACATCTCCTTATATTGTCTTGAATACACCAGGCATTTTAAAGAGGTACTTTACTGAATAACTACTGTGTTTACCAAAAACATATACACATGTCAAATACAGTATAAATGAGATCAAATAAATTCAGTTTTCACAGAGAGACAGAGGGGTCAGGTCACTCAGTGTCTCCTGAAGCTGTACCAGACCTCCTGATTTACAGATCAAGCACTGGATACCAACAAGTTCCTTATGTGGCTCAAACGTGTACTGCATATAGAAATCTTGAATCAAAGAAAGTCAGCTAATTTATGTGGCGACCCAAATAAAATCCTCTGACCCAGTCTCTGGGAATGACTGGTATATATAATCTCTTGACTGACTGAATCGATAATAAACATCCAGGTATCAAAGTCATATGATATTAAACATAAATGAGGTTCTTCATCCTCATTGTTTATGTTGTACAGGAGCTGAATTAATGAAAATTACATTGAAAGAAAACAAGTTTGATAGCAAAAACATCTGCAATAAAAAAAAGAAAGAAATATATAAACGATTTCATAACAAACAGTGATCTGACCTCAAACTTTCCAGATTGCAGTGTGGACTTTCCAGTCCAGGTAACAGCAGCTTTACTCCTGAATCCTGCAGGTTGTTGTTACTCAGGTCCAGCTCTCTCAGACTAGAGGACTGGGAGCTGAGAACTGAGGACAGAGCTTCACAGCTTCTGTCTGAGAGGTCACAGCCACTCAGTCTGGATAAAGAATAATGAGCAGAACAAGAAAATAATATTTCTATTTGAATCAATGACAACACATTTACTGCATTTTGAAGAAACTTCTCCACACTTACAGAGCTTTCTTGGAGGCTTTGACCACTGGCAGCAGCCTCAGAAGAGTCTCCTCTGAAGCAGAGTATTTCTTCAGGTCAAACACATCCAGATCTTTTTCTGATGTCAGTAAGATGAAGACCAGAGCTGACCACTGAGCAGGAGACAGTTTATCTGTGGAGAGACTTCCTGATCTCAGGTACTGTTGGATCTCCTCCACTAGAGAATGATCGTTCAGTTCATTCAGACAGTGGAACAGATTGATGCTTCTCTCAGGAGACAGATTCTCACTGAACTTCCTCTTGATGTACTGGACTGTTTTCTGATTGGTCCGTGAGTTACTTCTTGTCTGTCTCTGCAGACCTCGCAGGAGAGTCTGATTGGTCTGCAGTGAAAAACCCAGGAGGAAGCGGAGGAACAAGTCCAGGTATCCATTTGGACTCTGTAAGGCCTCGTCCACAGCACTCTGGTAGAGACGTTTCTCTGCAGATTGACGGTCTGTTGTTTGTTTGTTTGTTGCAAGCAGATTGACTCCAGAGGAGATGAATGTCAGATGGACATGAAGAGCAGCCAGAAACTCCTGAACACTCAGATGGATGAAGCAGAACACCTTGTCCTGGTACAGTCCACTCTCCTCTTTAAAGATCTGTGTGAACACTCCTGAGTACTTTGAAGCTGCTGTGATATCGATGCCACACTCTGTCAGGTCTGATTCATAGAAGATCAGGTTTCCTTTCTGCAGCTGCTCAAAAGCCAGTTTTCCCAGCGACTCAATCATCTTCCTGCTCTCTGGAGTCCAGTGTGGATCTGTCTCAGCTCCTCCGTCATACTTGACCTTCTTCCGTTTGGCCTGAACCACCAGGAAGTGGATGTACATCTTAGTCAGGGTCTTGGGCAGCTCTCCTCCCTCTCTGGTCTTCAACACTTTCTCCAGAACTGTAGCAGTGATCCAGCAGAAGACTGGGATGTGGCACATGATGTGGAGGCTTCGTGATGTCTTGATGTGGGAGATGATTCTGCTGGCCTGCTTCTTGTCTCTGAATTTCTTCATGAAGTACTCCTCCTTCTGTGGGTCAGTGAACCCTCTGACCTCTGTCACCATGTCCACACACTCAGGAGGGATCTGATTGGCTGCTGCAGGTCGTGTGGTTATCCAGAGGTGAGCAGAGGGAAGCAGTTTCCCCCTGATGAGGTTTGTCAGAAGCACATCCACTGAGGTGGACTCTGTAACATCAGTCAGGATCTCAGTGTTGTGGAAGTCCAGAGGAAGTCGACACTCATCCACTCCGTCAAAGATGAACACAACCTGGAACTCTTCAAAGCTGCAGATTTCTTTGGTTTCAGTGAAGAAGTGATGAACAAGTTCCACCAAGCTGAACTTTTTCTCTTTCAGCACATTCAGCTCTCTGAAAGTGAATGGAAATGTGAACTGTATGTCCTGGTTGGCTTTGTCTTCAGCCCAGTCCAGAGTGAACTTCTGTGTTAAGACTGTTTTCCCGATGCCAGCCACTCCCTGTGTCATCACTGTTCTGATTGGTTCATCTCTTTCAGGTGAGGCTTTAAAGATGTCTTCTTGTCTGATTGTTGTTTCTGGTCTGTGTGGTTTCCTGGATGCTGTTTCAATCTGTCTGACCTCATGTTCATCATTGACCTCTGCAGTGCCTCCCTCTGTGATGTAGAGCTCTGTGTAGATCTGATTCAGAGGAGTTTTGTTTCCTGCTTTAGCGATCCCCTCAAACACACACTGGAACTTCTTCTGAAGGTTAGATTTGAGTTTACGCTGACAAACTGCAGAATGACTTTCTAAATAAACACACAACAAAGATCATCAGGTTTGGCATTTCGTGTGTCTGGATGAGCCAATTTTGTATTTACGTCTTTATTCACTTCCTTAAAAAGAAACCAACGCGACAATTCCACATCTCAACTGTAAATAATCTATGATGTCAGCAGTCGTTATAATTTGACTAGTATGTTTGGGATCACAGTGTGAGGTAAACAAAGAGTTGAGCATCTCTACTCTCATTATATTATTTCTTCGTTCATTAAAGGAACACTACATTTTATTTCACTGAATGTTTTCGGCCTGTAGATCCTTTAAACAACTGTAACTCAGAGGGATTTACAGTCTCAGTCTGTGGGCCTCCCTTCACACAAAGCCTGGACAACCCGGTACTAACCCTAGTTTGGCTTTATTCCTGGATGTCTATGACATCAACATGTTATTTGATCCAAGAGATATTCAACAGTTGAGCAAAAATATCCTGTTATTATTTATTCTGTCTGACACGAATTCAAACATCACCAAATAGACACCAAAGTGAGAAAACAGGAACTGATTCCCCCAAACGACTGGAACTCTGAACTCTCTTCAAACAAATCACAGATTTATCATATTCTGTATGAAGTCTCTAGATAACTAAGGCAATATCTAAGTCATATATTTCACCTACATTAAACTACACTTGGTCTTTCAGGGCTTCCATAAAAACCAGAGACAACAGCAGCTTTACCTTCAGTCTGAGAGGAGGATGCTCCTCTGTTCCCTGGAGCTCCTCCAGCACCTTCAACATCCAATGACACTGACAGAGAAAGAGACATTTTGTCATATTGTTTCAGTTTGACTTCTTATTTGTTACATAAATGTATCGTGTTACATACGGTAGGTTATATAGTTTATTCTTGGACAGTTGATTAGTTAGAGTGTGATCTCTAGCAATTCATCTTTATTTTTAGATACAATTATTCTGGACTGTGGTTGTTAAAAAAGTCTGTGAATAAAATCATTCAAACTATGAAACTACAAAGACTGGGATCAACTATAAAGACGAGTGAGTAGATCTAACTATTATCTCTAACTACTACTACTCTAACTAATTATCTAACACAGTTCTTTGGTCTCACTTGAAGTCCCGCCTACAACAACGTCTGATTGGCTGTTACTGGTGTGCAGTGTAACCAATCACCACTGAAGGCTTGGTGCCACTGCACAGAGGAGCAGCTCTGCAGACTGGAGCAGGGGTAGATGCTCCGGTGAGGCAGCAGGTATTTACAAAGTTAGAAACATCACAATCCTCTACACCCAGTATTCCCACACTGGGGTACGCGTACCCACAGGGGGAGACGGAGGGACGTAGAGGGTACGTGAAAACAAAGTGGTTCGTATAATCAAGGTCAAAGAGTACGATTACAATTCAAAAGAGTGGTCACGTGCTTCCAGGCGGCTGCTCCTGACGTCACAGCAGCATCCACCAGGAAGTTGTTGCTGCCACCTTGAAGGACGTTTGGGAACTTTGCAGGAGAGCTTGGAGGCTTCGGGGCCGAGCGCTCTGTGGCATCACATTGTCTCTTGCCTCTGAGACGGCCTTCTAACAACTGGAGGTGGTCTTAACTTTGGTTGTTGAACATAGATTTGTTTGAAAAATCTACATTATGTCATGTCAAATTAAGAAAATGTAAGATATTTAAAGAAGTAAAGACTCCTGGTGTCCCTGCAGAGAGCAGTCCTGTTGTTACTGCAGTCAAACAGCATCTCCAGCTCACATGCTGGGAGTCCTAAAATTCAGTAATTATTAATGTTCTAGATGATCACAGTGATTATTCTTGTTGATTTTGTGTCCATGAAGCATCTCATACTGGTTTAACTTCTCCTGAACAAACAGGTTAACATCACAACATCTCATTGGTTATTGAAGGAATTGATTAAATACCACACTAATAATAAAACCATCCACATGAGTCAGTGACAGAAGAGTCTTAAACCAAAGAGTAACATAAAGAGAATAAATCAGGGAGCTCCATCATGTCTCTGTCCTCTTAGTAAACAACAATGATTGATCACTTCAAACTTTTCTCATAAAAACAAGTTGTGGCCTTTAGTTTCATTCTCTGTTGAATTCAATGAGATTCTCTACTGAGACTCTGCTCCGTCGCAAGCATCGTGTCACCAGTTTCCACCAGCTGTCTTTTCTCTGGAAATACAGAGATATAAAACTGACTGACCTTCTGATTCTGAGCTGCTGTCTGACAGGTTCTGCAGCAGGTCCATCCTGGGTATCTCCTTCAGAACCTCCTTGGTCACCTTCACAGCTCCATGAAGTGTAAAGGTTTTCTCCATCAGGTTCACTGTTTCCGTCCTTTCTGCATTCTCCAGGTCGGCAGTTGCGATGCCACAATCCTCCAGAAAAAATTTGAACTCCTTAAATTCTTCGTTCTTAAATTTTTTCAGAATTTTCAAGATGTCCACTTTCTTCCGTTTGGCTCCCTGCTAATAAAAGTCAGTATTATCAACCTGACAGAAAACTGTGACAGGAACATATCAGAGCATCAACAGGAGCTCTGATTGGCTGACACAGCAGTAGAGTCTGGCCAGTTAGAGCTCCTGCTGCTGCTGTGTGGGCCGGACTGAAAGTAACTGAAGTGATGCTCTGCTTACACGCCCTTCTGTCTCCAGATGTGAACAGCTGACAGTCTGTTCCATTTTCCATCAGCTTCCGTTCCACCAGCTGTTACTTCTTGAAATGAAGCTGTCATCTCAGGACACCAAACAACACTGAACAAGAAAGATGAAAACATGAAGACACAACTTTAACATCAACACAAGTAAAAAGTTCTTAGATGTTCTGTACTGAAACATCTTGGATCCAATAACGTCGCTGCATTCTGACTATTCAAGTTGTGTTGGGCCCAGAAATGATGCAACACGTCTTCCCCTCGTGTGAATGCAGGTGTGACTGTTTCAAACTTTGATGGAGGTTTTGCTTTGTCCTCTGATCTCATCAGGAACATCTGGTCACCAGAAGAGGAAGAAGCACCATGACAGTGAGCAGTAAACATTAGTTCATGTTCCAGCCTGCAGCTTCTCTCTCGTCAGTCTATCCTGCTGAGCCGGACACTGCAGCTCCTGATCCGTCTGTCCTGCACTGCAACTTTATTCTTCCACATTCTGGAGGCAAATATTCTACTTTTTACTCAACTACATCTGTTATATAACTTTAGTTACATTACAGATTACATGCTGCATCAGAGCCGCATTTCTGCATTTCACAACTGACGACAAGTTAACAAACCTTCATGTGAACAACCAGGTCGACTTGGTTTGTTGTCACCAGAACTTTAGGTCCAAATGGAGACGGGTCAGAACCAGGTGACAGCAGACAGGCAGAGTGAGCTGGAGTCTAACTGGACAAACAGATGTGCATCAATCCTGCTCTGGTTCAATGATTGTGTCAGTGCAGTGATCATCTCTGATCTATTCACAGTGTTGTGTTACTGTACAACAACATGACAACAGTCTTTATACTGAACGTACCATCACAGTTAAACCTGTTCAGAGACACAACAAACCTGCAGTGACTGTGACAATAAAACAGCAGCTCAGTTTTTATACAGGTGAATATGTGACATGATGACCTCATGAAGACACAAGTATTTAGATGTTGCTGTTTAAATCCATCACACCAGAGTCTAAATGATGCTGTCACATGTTTATATGACAGCTGTGTGTGAAGTTTGGATGGAAAGAATCAGTTTTCATGAGAAAGAACTTTTGTGGAGTTCAAACAAATTGGCGACCTGTTCTCAGTTTGTGTTTGATTGATAGTTTCAGAAAGTGTTTAAACAAAGAGAGGCTGGAATAGTTTCATGTTCTCTGCCCTCCACATCTGATGACAAGACAACAAACAGGTCAATTGATTATTGATCACAAAGTCAGAGAGTGAGATGATTGTTAAACATGAATCATATCAGTGAAATCTGATGACTTGTGTGTTTAATGAGAGTGTAAAGGTCAAATACATGTTCAGTTGTTGTTACTTTGGTTCAACAAAGCAGCTTTAGTGACTTTTAAAGAGCAACATCACTTTAACTGACTGTTAAAGGTCACTACACAACAACTCACACACAACTTGTAACAATAGCATTGTTTTCTACTGTTGTTTCTGCATGGACTGCATTAGTTGAAGCACTGCACATGCGCAGGTGTTGTTGTACCAGAAACGAGTAGAGACCGCATTGTACTTAGAGTGAGTTACAGAGTGAAAAGTGTTTAATAAAGTTCCCTGTGAGTAATACTCAACTGTCCAGTTTGTATAGTTTAGAGAGGACAGAACAAACTGAAACACAACTCACAAGTTGTCATGAAGAAACATTCAGGTAACAGCTTGTGTTATAAAATCCTTCAGCTGTGCTGCAGATACTTTGTGAGTTTTTAACTAGAACCTCGTCAAACACACAGTAAAGGTACATGTTAGTGTTTGTGACTGTGATTCAGTTCAGGCCTCCCTCCTCTCTGTCCTCACACTGATTCATGCTGCTCATCTCACACACACTTTCATCTGGAGAGGAAACACAAATCATTCATCTGCACATCAACTGAAATCAGCCTTTCCATCATGTCTCCTGTCAGAACATCAGCGGTGTATTCTTGCCTGGCCTTATTATCACACATGTTGGATTGATGAGAATTTAACATATTTCCTCAAGTAGGATTTCTTAGGACGTTTAGTATGTTGTTCTGGACACCTCATAAAAATGATCTAAGCTGCAAAAAATTATATTAAAACTAGTCTGTCGTAAAACGCTACTTTGCCTGGACTACATGTCTCCTGTCAGAACATCAGCTGCTCCTCCTCTGATTGGCTGCTTCATAACAATGTCACATGAATGCTGCACAGTCCACTAGATGGTGACATGGGGACATGTACCAACAAGTATCTGATGATTATGAACAAGAACCAGCACACCAACATATGTTATTACACGGCTCTTCTTAATGCTGCAGAATGCTTCATTCACTTGAATGAGCCTTCCCAACATTCGGCGGTCTGTTATTTACGTATAATTGACCGTTGCTAAGCATATTTGACCGTTGTCAAGGAAATTGGCCTTTTTGCCTCTGATTCACGTATTTCGTATCACTCCGCGCTCTAAAATCTTTGCTCCGCAAGTAGTCCAGTCACCACAGCGTCTTCGGTTGCTAAGCGACGTCAGCTGATCTGTAGTTTACTTCATATCGGGGAAAAACGTGCTCCTATGCCACTAGTATGGATGAGTTTCACATTAACTTAGTATAATATTAACTTAACTTAATAACTATAATATTAACTTAATATTTTTGGAAAATACGGTGATTTCAACTCTTGGCAAAAGGCTGAGTTGTCACCGGTCAAGAAAAGAAGAAGAGAGGAAAGCAGCGAAGAGGGAGGAGCGAAACGGCGTCGGTTTGGTGAACTATTTTCTCTGCTGAAAAACACTGTGAACGGTAACAAATACATTGTAATAAGACACACTGTGTCAAGTTTTTTTTTCGTGTTGGCAAGTAGCCGTGTAATAATAAGTCACGGTTCGTCCTGTCGGGACTTATTTTCCCGATAATGACCGCCGTTCTATACATTATCCCTTACATAAGTCACATCAGCTACAGTCAACAGCAGCAGGGAGAGGAGGAGGGACAGGAAGTCACCAGACTCAATTAGTGAGTTGTTGAGTTAAGAGAACCTTTATAAACTGTGTGAAACGCTGTCAATGACAACATCTTAATGATTCGGGCCTTCTTGTAAATTCGGCATATGTTACAGCCTCGTTTTAGGGGGTGCTGCAGCCCCCTCAGCACCTCCAGCTCCCGCATCCAGGCGAACAGCTGCTCTGCAGCCGCGTTTAGTGCGTCAGACAGCGGGAGAGCGGCGGCTCGTCTCGGCCTCCTCCACAGGCTGATTCAGGCAGGAGAAGCTGCCTTCAGTCATCAGTAAGTGGAGCTACACAGTGACAGCCACTCTGTGTTCACACACTGACCAACTCACTCCACTTCTACTCTCATTACACCGAGTCATTAAAGTGTATAACATTTACAATGTCGTTAAATTACCTTTAAACGGAGAGAAGAAGCTGCTGCAGCACGAGGATCAGTGAAAGTGAAAGTTAACTAAACCGGAAACAGTTGGGGGCGGGGCTTGATGACGCAAAGACGTAAATATAGTTATTTAAAGTGTATTGATGAGTGTTGTTCAGCACATTGATCCCAACAGTGATGAGTTCAATACAAACCTTCATGCTTCATATTAATGTGGATGAAGTTCTGTGTTAAAGTGACAAACTGCAGCAAACAGAGCAGTTTATGATCCACCTACTGTGTGACTCAACACACACACACAATCAGTCACACACACTCAGAGTCCACATCAGGTTCAGCCCGTGGCCCGGTTCTGGAACTCCCTCTTTGTGATGTGAGCGTCCAATCAGAAGGAAGGAAAACAGACTTTTTTGTGTTTTTGTGTTCAGAAACAAATGATGAAATAACCCGTCAGTGTTTCACTTCCTGGTTCTGGATCGTCACCAGCAGCTGTTTCTAAACCTCTATATTCCTTTTGTTCAACAGCAGCTTTGTAAACTATTTAAAGCATTTATTTTATCCATCCATCGCTCAGACTGTCAGAAATATCAACTCTTTTCATTCCTACAATATATTTAATGTCTTCACTGTCATTAACTCCACTAAAGTCCAACGTTGAGGTTCTTGTACTGGAACATTTCCAGGTTCTGCTCCTTTAAACTTGCAGTCAGTGACATTATTGAAGAAGGCAGATAAAGACAGAATGTTTCCTTGTTGTGCGTCAGGGTTGTTACGTGGGGTTCCACTGCGCCCACGCTGCAGGAAACGCCCAGCTGAAGCTGCACGACTGGGGGGTGGACTTCACCTGCTGGTGCTCCTACAAGGTGAGCTGACAGGAAGAGTCCTCCACATGTCCTTCATATGAGAGTTCAGGTCTACAGTGTGTATATGACTGACCATTGTCTGCTCTCACTGTCTGAACTCAGCTGCTGCAGCTCCACTCTCACCGGGTTTAATGGGGCCATCTTTGTTTCTGGTATCTACTTCTTCCATAGAAATCTGTGCTGCAGGTCCAAACTCTTCCTTCACTGATGTTCTGAAAATACTGGTCGTCACATGAAGTAATTTTATTTCGCAGCTGGATATTTCAACCTCTCTGTCTCAACATCTCCTTTATTTAATTTAATTTTTAATTTTTAATTTTTTTCCCCGAACTAAATTAAAACTGCACAGATAAACAGAAAATGCTTATTCTTATCGCCCAAGTTATAACAAAGATGTTGATTTCTTTTCTTTTATATATTTTCTAAAACGTTTTAACGTTTCAAAATAGTTTCAATAGTGTCTCTCACACTGAAGGGAAAACAAGCCGGGCGTTTATTTGTTTCAGTCACTGAACAGACCAGGCGTTTATTTGGGACCAGGCGGCAATTTGGGACAGACTTTTAATTCCTTCCTCTCAAAAATCCGGGATGAAAATGTCCCAAACTTCTCCAGCTTCTCTGTGAATTCTCTGGCATCCTTCTGGGCAATAGTTGTCTTCTTCAGGTGAAGTTGTTGCGGCGAAGGAAACGATTCAGCTGACCAGCACTCGCTGCAAACTCCTCATCTCTGCTGTCACTCGGACATTTGTTTCTCCATCACCCTGATCATTTTACGGGACACTCTCTCGTGGCGTGCCCGTTTGCTGAGAACTCGTTCCCGCATGTTTATCTCCGGCTCCTCGCTCGCTCCCAGCCTGGTCCTGTTGCTGTCCTCCTCGGACAGACGCTGAAGCAAATAAATCAACATTAACAACAAGCATCCATTTTGGAGCCTATTTTCCTGCCGTTTCCTACTCCAGCTCTGACAGGTCCAGTGTTGCCATGGAGATGATACAATGTTGCCACAGACTTGGCGGAGTAATATTTGGAGTAATGAGTCAGGCGTGCTGTCATGCTGATTTGAGCACAGTCTAAATGCCTTGTTGACCAATCAGATTGCTTGGTCGGAACTACTTGTTGCATAATGCTGCATATATGTCCTCTCCTCCTGATGTGTCTCAGTGGTGTTACAGCCAACAGGTCCTCACAGAGCTCTTTCTCATCTCTGGAAAAAGGTGGAAACCTTTTAGAACCAGGTGAGCATCATCCCAGATGGTCTACTAGACCATCTGGGATGATGCTCACCTGGTTCTAAAAGGTTTCACCTCTTTCATTCTTCCATTCTGAGTATTTTAACAGTAAAAGTTATCAAACTGGTTTAACGTGTCACATCTGTTGTCAGAACGGTAGAAACACTGAAAACAATAAATAACATGAAGTCAACAGCAGAAAAACACCACGTCAGCACAATGAGACAGTTTAATGAATATATACAGAATAATACAGACTTGTTTGTTATGTGTTCTAATCAGCTGTTAATATTCTGTTTCTGTAATAAAACATCCTGATAAACAACCTGTTTTTACATCCATCTGTTTATTATGTCACCATGGAAACCATCAGATGAGTTTATGGACACGATCACAGGTTTTTTTTCTTCTCATCATTATAAAAACACATAAAACAAGCAGAAACATCAACATCTGAGTGACACACATCTTGTTAAAGAAGCTTCAGAGACGTTTGATTTCACGTCCTGAATGTTTTTCAGCTGAAAGTGTTGAAATATAAAAACTGAAGTCGTATGGAAAGTATGACACGTGTTATTTTCAGAACATCAGTGAACGACAGAGTAAAATCAGATATTTAGATGTTCTGTAGATACGGGTCGCTCCACACCGACTGACCCAGGACCTGCCAGCTCATGTCACACATTCTTTTTAAGGACATTTGTGTTGAAACTTTGGTTCAATTCATGACAACTTGTAAAATCCAAATAGTTGTTTTGTCCTGAAATTGAATTTAAAGAGACAAAGTTGAAAAATCCACAAGTTAAAAAGTATTTGGAGTTCAGCTGCACGATCACATTCAGTCCATTTAAGTTTCTACATGAATGTTCTGGAGAAGCGGGAAAAGTTCTGGATTGTGGGTGAGTTGGCTGGTTGGAACGACCCATAATCAGTACATGACTTATTGAGACACACACATATTGAAGCACTGAACATATTTGGTGAGAACTTAAAGCGTTTAACGAAAGAAATGAAGAGAAAATGAATGATTGAATCTGAGTGTTAAACAAATGAGTCACATACAGATTGATGAGAGTCGTCAGGACAGAAGATCTCTGAGTCCCACTGATTCTGTGCTGCCACCTGCTTTATTTCACCATCAATTCATGTCACAGCAAACTTCTACACTCATTCTGTTTTGCTTTTATTATTTATTTGTTCCTTCTCTAAAAGAAAACATGTTTAAGCTTTAAGAATATTAAAAATCTGTTTTAAAAAAAACCTCTTTTATCCTGAAACAAGTCAGAATAATAAAATAAAAAGAGGAGTTTAAGTTGTGCTCGCTGTGCTGCAATCAGACAGAATAATACTTGTTTCACATATTTTCTAAAATCAAGTCAAAGTTTTTGTTCTTCACTGGATTTCTGCTGCCAGGAAAGAAAGTTTAAAGGAGCAGTCTGTAGTTTAGTGGAAGAAACAACAACTAGCAGACAAAGATCTTCATCAGCTGATCAACAAACTAAATAAACAAACTTTATATTGTTGTTGTGGCGGACCCTGCCACCTCTCTAGCTTCAAACTGTTCTGTTGGAAAAAATGGTATTATTACCTCATTAATATTGTAAATATTTGATGTTCTTATATTGAGCTACTTTAGCAGAGGAAAAACATTTCAGTGATGCTGTGCGACATCTTTCAGTCTGATTATAAACTCGTCAGCTGATCGTTTCACAAACAAAGTCAGATTTAAACAAAAAGGAACAATTTGTACAAGTTTTGGACTGTTTGCTGTGAACATCAACGTTCAGAAGCATCAAACATGAGCTGAAATCTCTTCAGCACTTGTTTAAAAACTTGATGAGGACAGTTTAGTTTGTGATCTCTGAAAGTGTTTCAGTATTTCATCCGGCTCTCAGACTTCCAAACATCTTCAGCCAACCGGCTCAGACAGAGAAAGACTTTTCTCACAGCTGTTTAGTTTGACGGACCAGATTCAAATCCAACAAACGTCCTGAAAATACAGCCGGACTTCAACAGCCACAAAACACTGAGAGAAACACAATGATTGTCATTCAAATGTCTTTTCTCCTCATAGAATAATCAGACAGAAATGAAGAGATGTTGTGCAGTTTGTGACTCTGTCACTACGGACATAATTACATGTGTTAACCAACAGCATCAAACTTTTAGTTTCATCATTAGAAACACATGAAACAAGTCAGAGTGTTTCAGGTGGAGTGTCGAGTACATTTGATCAGATTTTACTGTCCATTTACAACTTTGTTCACAATGATTCTTTACAATTAAAGCTGCAGACGAGTCAATGTTTTCTGTTTCTTACATTTCACTAATAGTTGTGGATTTTATTGGAACAAGAGCCAGAATTCAAAACAACACATGACAGAAAGTACAAGTCAACGCAATTTAATCCACAATTTAATGGAAGAAGTTTCAAATGTAAATGAAGAATCTTTTCAATCAGTTTGAATCATTTTGTACAAAGTTGAGTGATGAATTTATTCCAAGAAGCTGAAAGATTGATGTGACTGTGATCCTGTACAGACTCAACTGTTCAGCACTGACAATGTTTCTGTGACAGGAGGAGACTCTGCACACTAAACACCACACAGACGTACTGAGGAAGAGGCAGTCCTGGTCATAAAGAACCCAAATCCAGGATAAAGAGGTTCAGTGAATGTGGTGTTGAAGGTGTGGAGGTGGATCAGTGAGTCAGAGGAGACTCTGTAGAAGGACAGAGTGCCAGCAGGACAGTCCACATACACTGCTACTCTACCAGAGGAGGAGGAAGAGGAAGAGGAAGAGATGGGTGTGTGTCTGTTATTGTGCCAGACAGAGTAACGACCATCATCAGAGCACCACAGACTCCAGGACTGATCATTCAATCCAAACAAACAGTCTTTACTGCATACTTTCCTTCTGATTCTTCTGTAACTCACTGATATATAAACATTTCCTCTCCACTCGACCTCCCAGTAACAGCGACCAGTCAGACCAGTTCTACACAGCAGTTGAGGAGGACACCACCTGGACTCAAACCTCTCTGGATGATCAGGATATGACTGATCCTCCTTCACACATGTCATCCTCCTGTTGTTGTCAGACAGTTCGATGTTTCTGTTGACTGTGTTTGTGTCGACTGTGAGCTCACAGGAATCTGATGGAGAGAAAAAGACACAACACAGCTGCAGTTATTAATGTGTCATCAGTGTGATGATGACATCACAGATGTGAATGAGTGATGTCACAGTGTTTTGATGAATGACAGTAAAAAGACACTCACACTTCCTCAGACCTGGTATCAACCATCGGACTCCAGCAGGCTCCACCCTGAAAGGAGGAGGGGGGTCAGAGCAGCACATCCTCTTTCAGCATGCAAACATGGACATGACATGACTCTCATACACAGAAACACAATCTGTCCATCAGGCTGCTTCTCCCTGTTCTCCCTGAACCTCTTCACCTCTGCCACTCTCCTCACACACTGAGAGTGAGCCACAGGATGTTGGTGTGTGTGAAAGAGGACGACAACATCTGAGAACACACACAAACCTCTTGTTGGATTTATCACTTCATCTTTATTTTATTGGATGCTGTTACTGTTTCCTGTGGGCCATAGGCGGAAATCCCGGGGGGAACAGGGGGGACATGTCCCCCTCCAGTGAAGCTGTCCCCCCCGAGAATAATTTGCGACACATATAATAATTTTTTAATAATGCAGTAGCATTTATTGAAAGCACAATGTAAGCGGTGCTCATTATAATCGTGCAATAATGTGCTATTTACATCTTTAAAGATTTAGTCCCCCCCCCCTCCCATTTCTAGAAATAGTTGAGTCCACCCCACACTCTTTCCAGCGGGCGGAGCTAGCAGTTGCAGCAGCATGTGGACAGAGCCTGCTGCTCACACCATGCTTCGGGGGTAAGAGGTGTGTATACCACGCAGACATAGTTACATAAGTTACAACAACAGTCTGCAACATTTATCCTGCATTGTTCAAAAGCCTACTAAACTACTAACTTAATTACGAGTGCTGTTAAGCTAAGTTAAAAGCTACAGATAGTGATAGTCACAGAGAGGAGAGGTGTGGAGGACTAAACCTGACTTAAGTATAAATAAATGCATAAATAAATACATAAATAAATAAATGAATAAATAAATGCTGAAATAAATGAACAAATAAATAAATGCATGAATAAATAAATAAATGCTGAAATAAATGTATAAATAAAATAATAAAATAATAAATAAAATAATAAATAAATGAATAACTCAAAATGTCTTTTGCTGCTCCTTGCAAGTTTTTGTGGAAATGAATGACTGAGCAAGACTTTGGGCAGTTTCTTTAAGGCAGTGAAACTCTCCTCTGAGTGACACGAGGGTCTCAGATGCTCTGGATACATATTTGCTTGCCTGCAAAATATCAATGCTCTGGTTTTTGGAGACTTTGTGAAACAGTGTTGATAGTTTCCAGAATTTTACCCTGTATCACTGTCTGAAGGACAAATTCAAAATGTTCCATGTTATGTTTGAGTCCCTCGGCCTCAGCACACTCATCTGGCTTTTTAGATAACAGAACAGAACATTTTGGTAAGTCACATCTGGGCGTGACTTACCAAAGCGGAGTGAGCGCACAGCATCATTTCTGGATGCCCAGTGTGTCGGGCACAGCTGTTTAAGTGTTGGTTGCCCTGTCACTTTGAACTGTGACTCAACAAGTTGCCATCTTTAAATCACTTTTGACACATTGTGGCATGCATCGTTCAGGACCAGGTTTAGATTGTGAGAAGCACAGTGAATATAGATGCATTTGGTTCCCTGTCTGCACCCAAGAATATGCGCCAGTCATTGTGGCTGTGCCATCGTAACTCTGTCCTCTGCATTTATTTAGAGATATTCCCTTCTTCTCTAAAAGTCCAACAATCTCTTTCTCCAAACCAGACGTGCTTTGATGGTGGACTGGATGGAAACTCATGAAACTTTCATGTATTTTCACCTCTAATGGATTATCATGTTCATCTTTCAGAATAGTGACATATCAGATCACCTGACTGAGTTGATCTACTTTAGAAATGTCTTGAGTTGTGTTCATTATTACAGAATAAAATTCTGCTTCATGGATTTCTTTCACTATTTTGTCTTGAACTTTTTGTGCCATAATAGAGATCATTTCATTTTGAATATTTGGGCTGAAGTATTTCATTTTACTTTTACTAGTAATGAACCTACCTGTAATACAGGGTCATACTGGCCAAGAAGTTCTATAATGGACTGTGACAAAGTGGGTGAGACCACACCATTTGTCTCGTTGCATTTCATTTCTATTTGAGTTAGTATGATTTAATATTATGCAGACACATTCTATCCCGGGTTTGAGTTTGTAGTATATAAGTACAGATCATTTACATTAACAGGTCCGGATAAATCAAACACAGACAAGTAATGTTAAGTTAAATAAGTTTATTGGTTTAATTCAGTTATGTGCAATTAAGTAACTTTTACAGATGTATTGTTCTGTTGCTTTTGTTTCATACTCACCATGTGGTCCAGTGGCAAAGGAAGAATTTATTACTTCCTGCTTTTATAACCTGGATGACATCATCAGTGATGTCATCGGGCGGTACCATTTATGGGGGGGATGTAGATTGTGTGGGAGTGTGAAATGTGTATAGTTTGAGATTATGTGAGGTATTTGTGCACAGATGTGTGTGTGTGAGAAAAGCTTGTGTGAATTCCCATTGGGTGATGAAATGAAGATTCATAATATGGATGCTTACCGGTTTTTAGAGGAAAAAGGAGACTTCCCTGCTGCTTGGATGAGTCCAGGTGGATCCCTGTCTTTGGCTCCCATCATGCAGGGGAAGTCAGATGAGTGAGTGGTGTCAGAGAGAGAGGACACCAGCTGTGCAGGAGAGTGCACAGTGTTGCTCACTGTTACCTTGAGTTGAGTTTTTTCATTTAACTGGTATTTCTTTGATACGTTTGTAAATATTTTTTTTTGTTTGTTTGTTTCACTGTGCATTTGGTGGCACTCTTTTGAATAAATAAACCTCTATTTTTGATACTGGAACCCTGCTCTGCGAGTCTGCCTCCTACACTCCAATCACTTAGGCCAGCCCTACCACATTTGGTGGCAGTTGATGGGTCCCAGGCCAGTAGGAGGCAGTGAAGAATATGTCAAGTAGAGGAAGAGGAAGAGGAAGAGGAAGAGGAGCAGCTGAGTGTCCACCAGGGTCCACCATGTCCCAGGACGTCCAAGACCAGCAGGGAGCAGCAGGTGGTCAACCTCTGGAACGAGAGAGCATGGCTGAGCTCTCAAGTCTTCTGTGGGGCCTAATTCAACGGCAGGCAGACCTTGATGCCAAGACAGAGCAGGAAGGCAGACGACAAGAGGACAGGTGGCAACGATTCCAACACCAGCTTACCAAGCTCCAACAGGAAGTACATCAGGACCGTGTGGATCGACAGCTGCCCAGGGACGAGGCAGCAACACCTGGCACATCCACCCCCTCTATAGAGCCAGCATCTGAACCAACTCACAGTCCATCAATCCAGCACAGGCCCGACGCTGGCCCACTGCAGTTGGCTAATGGAGGACAGCCTTCCAGTTTGGTGAGGTTTTCAGGGTGGAAAGGTCCCAAGATGCAGCCATATAGTGAAGGTGAGGACATTGAACACTATTTAATCACCTTTGAGAGAATTGCTCATGCCTGCCAGTGGCCACAGGAGGAGTGGGCATTCCACTTAGCCCCACTGCTGGCCGGCAAAGCACGTTTAGCATATGTGGCGATGGACACTGATGACACCATGGACTATGAGAAAGTTAAAGGTGCTGTTTTGCAGAAATTTGAAATCTGTGCAGAGACGTATCGTGTGAGGTTCCGATCCAGTGTTCCAGGGGAAGAGGAGACCCCAAAAGAACTCCAGGTCCGGCTCAAGGATCTGTATGACAAGTGGATGACACCAAAGACAAAGGAGCAAATTGGAGACATCATTGTCATGGAGCAGTTTCTCAAAGGCCTGAATCCTGAGCTCTGTACCTGGATCAAGGACGAAACCCAAAGACCTCCAGAGAAGCAGCAGAGTTGGCTGAATCATTCCTGGCTGCAAGGCGCCCCCCAAAAGAATACCTCCCAGCCAACCCCCGCCCACCCATACCACCAAGTAAGCCCGTTGGCAATGAGTTGAGTTGAGTAGGTCCATAAGACATAACCCCTCCTTTTTAAACCCTGCTAAATTTGAGCCAAGAAATAAAGCTCTTTTAGCATGTCATTCTTGTGGTCAGAAAGATCATTTTAAGACAGAGTGCCCTAATACACGCTAGCAAGAATTACATGTGTTTTGCTCCTCAGCTAACTATTAAAGAGGTAGAAGGGTATAATGTCTTAGAATGTCACCGTGAGGAGCTCACAATAGGTGTATAAATTGGGGAAAGACCCTGTGTAGCTCTCTTATACTCAGACAGTGACCGCACTCTGGTCAGACAGGACAGTCTCCCAAGGGATGTTGTTTTTTGGGGAGGAACTGTGGATGTCTTTTGTATCCATGGTGAAAAAGTAGGTTATCCCATAGCCGAGGTAACTATCCAGGTTAATGGCCAACAGTACACGCTATCAGTGTGGGTATTTGAACATCTGCCCTATCAGGTTGTGTTGGGCTGTGATGTTCCTACTCTTGCCGAGTTGATAGCTAGGCAGTCTTGTGAGGCCAGGGCTAGCTGCACTAGTGACAGTTTGTTGGTGGTCACAAGATCCAAGAGCAGCCAAGAGCAGGCCAGCTCAACAGGAGGGTGGGAGGACCAGTAAAGTCAGTGGCGGCTCTACACGGGGGCCTACAGGGGCCAGTGCCCCTGTTTAAAAATGTCCCTGGCCCTCTCTGTGGCCCCCCCTGAACTGACTGAATAACTGAAATAAATTTAGCAAGTTATTACGATTTTACGCGCTAGCGCCAAAAGCGGAACTAATGTGAATCAGCGTTCTACGCAGATTAATTAAAGTGATGGATCCAAACACTGCTTTGCCAGGTGCGAGATGATAATGAGAACGGTAGCAACAAGTTTTGAAGAGAGGAGCTACGAATGTCTTGTTGCAAGAGGCGAAGGTAAGCAAAACGATTTCATCTCATAAAGCGAATTGTTGCATGTAACCGTGTTACTGTTGCTCCTTACTCCGATAACAAAATCAAGTTTGTAAATGTCTGGTCTCGCTATGTTTAAATATCAAAGCAAACTCAGTGAAGCAGAAGCAAATATCAGAACGTCAGTATCCTAGCTAGTTATACACAATGTTGTGACGGTGCCCCTTCCGGGCCACAACCACAACCCTGATGCACTGAGCAGAAAGTAGTGGACGCATGTGGATGACGTCAATGGGGGCGCGCACGAGTGCAGGGGCTTACAGCTCTTCAGCCATTTCTTATTTTGTTAGGGAATGTGTTGGTGCAGAGTCAGGCAAACTACGTCTTGTCTTCAAGAACTCATAAACTATGGATTACAGCTTGTGTTAGATCCCGAGTTTTACCCCTGTCCAGGAGGTACTCGACCAGCTCTCCGTTTAAAGGGTTAGATCCCTAAACCTACAAGAGGTTGCTTAAAAACTGGCAATTTAAATAGGGATTTCTTAAGCTGGTGGTAAGGAGACTCGCCTAGCTTCTAACTGCCTGAATCCGAACGTCTACCCTGCTTCCTCTGGTTTGGCACCCGACATGAATAGCCCTCGAGTCAGATACGGCCATCAGCCATGCCCGTTATGGCAGCTCTCCTCTGAATGATCTGGGCACTTGGTATGGTGCTAGGTTGGATTTTAAGGGCTTTTGGTAAACCTTAAGGGACTGTTTCAATTTGGTAGGCTAGAGTAACCTTTAAGAACCTTTAAGATATTATGCACTCTTAACACCTGACTTTTACTTCGAATCAAAGAGACATAAATCAATGTCCACAACTTTAACTACATTATGTAGGTTTTATTGCATAGATTTTAGCAGGGGCAAAGCATACAGCGCAATACTTGTTTCAACTACTGTCACTCTATCAAAAATACTTATTGATAAATCACAATACTTTAAATAAACCCAAATTAACTTAAAAGAGCTGAGGCCTGGTCAGAAATACTTAAATTTAGGTGAGATGGAGAGGGTCAGGTCTTTTATGTCCTTATTAGGACATTTTCCCACCATCTCTCCGTTCAATGACTAAAAGCCGTTTCACACCAAGTGTGAATTTCCGTGCGGATAATTCGCACGGAAATTTATAAAAAATGATTTCATGGGTTATAATGGGAGCTTGCACACCAGGGCGGAACTTTCGTGCGGCAAAAAAAAAAATCCGGAACCACTTTGTCGTCTGCGGAATTCCGTCTGCGAAACAACACGCTTGACCAATGAAATTGTTTGCTTTGTATAACGTCAATTCCCGCCACCGGCTGAGATCACACAAAGCAAAACAATTTATCGGAAAAATGAGTGAAACTTTAATCAATCTTGTGTCCCAGCACCCTATTTTATTTGATAAAAATCTTAACACGGAGGTGAAGGACAACATCTGGCTTTCGATAGCTCAGAAGCTTGGCTACGGGGATGATGGTAAGTGTTGAAGCTGTAATAACCTAATGTTGTAAACTTCCAGTGAAGCTAGCTAGCCAGGATAACAAAAAATGTGGAAAACAAATGCAGATGTCCTGCTGTAACAATTAATTTACTATTATTATTATTGCTATTGCTATTAGCCGGCTCTGTGGGTGCTTTTTTTTTTTTTTTTTACTTTAACCTAGAATTATAGTCTAGAAATATAAGTCTATAAAATGACTGCATGCTGTGACTTGAAGTTGCATTTTACAACAGTGTATCCAGTAATATTGACTGTGAGGAGGCAGATGAAGATGAAGGAGAGACAGTTGAGGACAACGAGGATGAGGGGCAGCCAGAAGTCAGCACTCAGACGGGAGACAGGGCCCAGAAGATAGGTTGAGCTCCAAAGAAGGCATGGTGCAGCCAGGCAGATTTCCTGAAGAAATACCTAGAGAGGAAAGAGGCTAGTGAGCAGGCTAGGCAGAGGGAGGTTCAGGGTGATAAGGATGGGGTGCAACACTTCCTTCTTGGTCTGGTACCCCAGATGAAAAGGCTTGCACCAGAGAAGCAGTCCTGGGTCAGGCTCAAAATGACTGAACTCCTGCATGCGGCAGAATTTGGTGCAGCATACCAGCCTCAGGGAGGTTACTTTAACCAAGCATTTGGTCAACTTGGTCACTCCACCAGCTTTACCTTTATATAGTGTATATAGTGTCTAAATGTAATTATTATTAAATCAAATTAAATGTGTTATTATTGTTGACTTAATTAATTAACTTCCAATATGTTGTTATTTTTTACTTATTTGTTGTATTTATGATTTATTGTTTTACTGTTATTAAACTGTTATTTCAAATGGATTCCTTGTATGCATTTTATTAAGTATTTAATGTGTATTAAGGTTAACTGACTATAACCCCAGTAATTTCCTGTACAGTATGGGTAAACCTACCTGTAGTAGGCACAAGGGAATCATTTATTGAAGTTTTACTTTATAGGGATATTACTTTGTGTGGGAGACAGTTATATGGATGGATCTGGTTTGTAGTTTTAACTACTTCTCTAGCTGAAACATGGAAATCTACTTCATTGTCCTATTTTATATACTCAAACCTACTAAAAGTTATGAGGACATTTATCTGTAGCTTCTATAGCTGTGCTGTATGCTTGCTCAACATAACAATATGCTTTGAAAATGTTTTGCAACAACAATAGTTTATTATTCAACATTACAATTTTAAAACTGATCATCGTAAATAATGAATAGGGATGTAAACACAAGGAATAAACAAACAAATAAATGATTGTTTGATGAATAGGAAGAGAACATGAATCAATAAACACACAGTGGGTAAGTTAAATATTACAACATTAGTTACATTGGTATTATTAACATTAGTTAGTGTTCCTCTAACTGAAGACACCACGACGGATGTGGGAGTATTGCCAGAGGACGCTTCCAGCAGGCGATGCACAAAACTGGCGGAGGGTATCCCGGACTCTTATGGCCTCAAGTGAACCGCGGTTTCCCTGCAGAGGCCTGAGGTTACGCAGGGTGGGCTCGGGGTCATTATCACCATCATCACCTGTGACATCCCCTTCATCCTGGTGGTCTCCATCACTTGGACGCAGGTAATTGCACAACACGCAGGTGGCTTTGATGACCTGATCCATTGTGCTGGGCTTGAGGTGCATCCTCTGCTGGTAAACCCTCCAGTGTTGGATTAGGATGCCAAACGCATTCTCAGATATGGGACGCGCTCGAGATAGACGGTAGTTGAAGATTCGCTTGTCCACCAGGAGGTGTTTTCCTGCATATGGCTTCATGATATAGGTCTTCAGGGGGAAAGCATCGTCTGCCACAATAGCAAAAGGGAGGTCTCCGAGCTGTGGTGCAGACTCAAGTGGAGCAGGGGGTGGCACATTCAGGGCACATGCTTCAAGAGCCCTACCAAGAGCAGATTTGGCAAAAATGCCACCGTCGCTGTTGCTGCATAGGCCCAAATATCCACAGCCAGGAACCTGTAGTCAGCATCCACAAGGGCAAGGAGCACAATGGAGAATGTCCCCTTGTAATTCCTGTAGGTGGAGCCTGAATGAGCCGGTTTTTGAATGACAGTATATTTGCCATCCAATGCTCCAAGACAATTGGGGAAGTTCCATCTTTCCCTGAATCGCTGCGCTGTGTTCCTCCAGGTCTCCTCCATGGGCACCGGCATGTATTGACCCTTGAGCTGCTACCAGATCAGTTGACAGGTATTTTTGACTATTCCAGCAACCGTGGAAACCCCGAGACGAAAGCTTGAAGCAACCGTTACGAAAGAGTCCCCAGTGCTGAGGAACCTGCAGAATAAAATAAATAAATAATTAAATAACAGATTATATTTTATTGCACTTATTTTATAGCCTACATGCAATCATGTCTGTTCAGAGGATTTTGAGAGGAAAGATATATGTGTAATTGGCTCACAAGAAGTCATTTTCCCTTTATATGCGTTTATCTTATTTTCTTCATTAATAACCTTTAATTACATTAATAGTCTGGTTAAGTAGGCTACTACATCACGCAACTGCTTAAATTTAAATACACCTTTTGTAAATACTGAGCTTGGTGAAACTGGTTTTGTTTGTTAAGATAAGAGATGAACATGATACAAAATTAGGCCTAGGCCTCCTTCACTCACATTGTTTACCAAACTAACTAAACGGAAGGTGTTGAGTAAATTGTCTCTGTCTGACCACTGTAGTGTAACTAGAGGTTTTCTCATAATTTCAGGTACAATATACAGACGAAAAGGCATCAGTAATAATCGTTAATATTTATAAAAACGAAAAACATCTGTATTGATATAAGGACGACCAGGAATTGGCATATAAAAAAATAAATTGTATGCCGGCGGCTGGGGTCATAGAAATATGTTATGTAAGCTACTCGTTTTATTAAACTCCATTCATACAGGCAAGCATTTATTATTTTTATTTATTTCCTGAACTCAGCCGCACAATGTCCTCAGTGAGCTGTTCGCCACTTTCATCCAGCCCAGCTGGAGACCGACTGTAAACTTGGTGACATGTTTATGCTTCACGGTTGGTTCATTATTAGGCATAGGCTACCAGCTACTTGGGTATATGCCAAGCCACTGATTAATATATTATATCTTCGCTTTATGCACTTTCTAACAAACGGGTCATCATGTGTCCATATAACCTGTGACCACACCGTCGTGCGCCTTTACGCACACACTCTGATCCACTTTGGCTAGGCATATGGATGCTATATCCCCAGCCAAAAGTATCTCCTGTCAAATTGAGAGTATGGTTACGCTTCACAGGCAGTTAATATAGCCTAAATGACTTTCTTACCTCAAACATACAGCAAGCCGTTGCTCAGAATCGATTGGCTCACGGTAGTTTGTTCGTGTCCTCCTGAGGTGAGGACCCAGTATCTTGAGAAGGGCTTCAAACTGTACAATCGACATCCTGAAATATTGTCTGAAACGTGGCAGATACAGGCACAGCTCTTGGATGAGCCTATGGAACTCTCCATGTTCCGCTCGCCTTTCCAAAATAAGATCAACCCAAAGCTTTCTCTTCTTTTTTTTGTTTAAAAGAATGAAAATAATATCGTCGTCGCTGCTGCTTACTATGTCCATTTTCTGTTCGCTCAGTGTGCATCCTTTACATGCAGAAAATCGCCGCATGGATATTCCGCAAATCCGTGCCGCATTTTTGTATCACATCGGTGTGGAAAGGCTTTAATAGTCCCTTGATGAAGGCTAACAATTTCATAATGATCTGACACGCCTCGGTGACAGATTTTGACACTTCCTTTTGGCCTAATGTTGACTTGATCAGTTCTTTAAAACCTTCTCATGACCTCAGCTCAACAACGTTTCTTTACTGATTTTTCATTAGATCTCTAAACTTCAACACATCATGGTTACACCTTACACCTGCTTTAACTTTGCAAAGTTAATACTTAATCAAAAATGATCATCAGAGACAGAATGACAGACAGAGCCTTGAGTGTAAAACTTCCTCTTTTTCACAGACACACCGTGTCACCATTTCCTCTTCACTTCCTATATCGATACAACTTTAATGTAATGGTTTAACACTTTCCAATGAATTTATGGCAAACACAATGCAGTAGGCAAAGTTTTGATATATTTCAGAATCCTTTCGGGACTAAGTATAATGTCCCTTTCTTGTATTTGTGTCTGGCAGGAGTGTATGAATCCTAACTTTCCTGACACTGTCTCCGTGTGTGTGTACATACTGGTATTTATATTAGACATTGGCATTATTAGCCAGGACCTTCTCCAAGCGAACAACATTCCCATGGCCATAGCGAGACCACCGGCTGCCCCTGGCTTGTTGTCGGCTCTGACAAGCAGCGAAGGCGAAGAAGACAAAGGAAGCAGAAGCGGGGATGCAGCAAAGCTAAAGAAACAACCAAACAAGCCACTGCTACCAAGCATATTCCTCTCTAATGCCAGGTCCCTTGTCAACAAAATGGACGAGATGGATTTGCAGCTGGCGAAAAATAACTTTCTGCGAGAGTGCAGTGTGATGGTTATCACAGAAACTTGGCTCCACTCGGCTATCCCAGACACCGCGGTACAGCCAACAGGATACACTACCCACCGACAGGACCGTAGCAAAGACTCTGGTTAGACAAGAGGAGGAGGACTTTGTTTATATGTGCACAACGCTTGGTGTTTGAGCAGCAGGATCACACACAGCCATTGCTCTCCTGACATAGAGGCACTGTCAGTCATGTATAGACCGTTTTACCTACCTAGAGAGCTGACGGTAGTGATTGTGGTGGCTGTATACATACCACCAGATACTAACGTTAGCTCAGCACTAGCCCACCTGCACTGCACTATAAACAAACAGCGACAGGCTCATCCTGATGGCGTCCACGTCATAGCTGGAGATTTTAACCAGGCATGCCTACGGACTGTACTACCTGAATTTTCACAATATGTGAAATGTGCCACCAGGGGACAAAACACATTAGACTATGTTTATTCAAACATTAGGCATGCATACAGAGCAGTTCCCTCTCCACACCTAGGACTTTCAGATCATCTTCAGGACTTTCCTCATCCCAGCATACAAACCCATTAGGAAGAGAACTAGGCCTGACATAAAAACTTTCAAAACCTGGCCAGAGGGAGCTCTTGCACAGCTACAAGACTGCTTCGAGCAAACTGACTGGGACATATTCGAACAACCAGACCTGGATGTATACACCAAAACTGTACTGTTTTACATCACAGCTTGTGTGGACACTGTCACCATGAACAAGGAAGTCAGGGTTTTTCCAAACCAAAAACCTTGGATAAAT